>JALAZF010000264.1:6005000-6582500 GCA_022829125.1 Lathyrus tuberosus
ATTTTCAAAACTCACCACCATATTCATCCTTTAATACACATCACTGCCATTTTCTCCATAATATAACAAACCTCACAACATTCAAAGTAACCACAGTAGCAGAAGTTTTTATTCCATCCAATCCAAACTAAACAAAAATGGAGTTGAACTTAAGGTGCTTATTTTCTAGTACATTTAAAAATAAGGAGCTGAACTTGCACACCATAAACAGTCACAAACAAATACAATGATTGTTCCAACCTACACATATTTTCCGTGTAGGTATTTAACATATGGCTCAATCAAAAAACACATTTTTGAGAGGTTCAATTGGAGGATAGAGGATAAGTTTTAGGCCAAAACTAGAAAATGTCATTTGTTGGTTCTAGCTGTTTGTACTCCAGTGCAGGCCGCAGTGTTACAAAATGGTAATCCTACACCAATCATACCAATTTGTAATCCTTGGTGTGGGCGGTGTTAGAGTGATTGGTTTAATAATTGCACTATCTGCATTATGTCATAACTTTATTTTCTTTGTAGTGGGTTGTTTCTATTAGCTTACTTTGTAGTAGCTTGTGTGGTTGTGTTAAGCTTTTGGTAGTTAGAATCTAGAGCATTCGTAGTCAGTTAGCTACCCTTTGAACTTGTTTGAAGTTTGCTAGGCAAATAGAGTTGCTAACTGTGTGGATTACATGCAAAATAACGTCATAAATTTACAAGCTTATTATACAGCCTAAGCTTTTAAAGGTCAATTAAATGTTTACGTCAATTATTAAGCAGAAACACAATTAGCCAAGTGGTAAAGTGTTAGACTGTTATCTATGGGAGCGTGGGTAAATTTAAATACAGATATTCTTACTCATTAGGGATTGTATTTCCATTCTGTCAGCAAACGACACCTCAAATCACCTTTTGTTTTGCACTTTTCTGTTACAGAAAAATGACACTAATTGTTTTGAAATGGATCAAGTCAATACCATTTTCAAAATTCAATTTGGCTGCCCTTTTCTTCCAAATAGAGTTCAATACTGGGCACACAGCTATAAATCATAGAAATTGGAAAGGCTTGCGCAAGCAAAGCTGCTCAACCATCCCTTCTTCAATTTTTGATTTATGGGTGAAATTTTGATTTCATACAACTTGGGCCACAGTTTTCCAGTCACTGCAAGCATGAACATAAGTCACATAAACTTCATGGGGAAAAAATCCTGCATTTATTCTCCAATTTCAAATATTTGTAGAACAAATTGTGAAAAACAAAAAAGAAATTGTTAAAAAAGAAAAATGTCTTCAACATAAAGAAATCTTTAAAAACAGAATGAAAACAAGAAGCAATTATGCAAATGAAAAATGAAATAAATAGAAAATGTTTTTTCACAAACCAAAAAGGCTTTGGATCAGAAGATATTTTATAAACTTTTTACTTGCAAACTACTGTATGTTTTCACTTTTTCAGTGTCCTCAAAGTTTTGTATAAAAATTATTTGAAAAACAACTTTTGGCTGTATTTATTGTTTTCTATGCACAACTTTGAAAACAGAAAACCAAACATTTTTACAAATAAAACAGTAAGTGAAACATGACCATAACATTCGTTCATTGATGCTTACCCACAAAACTGCTTAAAGAAGAATACAAGATTTTACCAACTGCTAGATCATGCGTTGAACCTTATATTCTTATGCATACCAGTTTAAAATTGTCAAGTGAAACACGAGAAGTCTAACTAGATTCTTGAGTCAGGTCACCTCCATTTGACCCTTGTTTTCATCAAATGTCTATGCCATGCTTAATAATTATGATTAAAATAAAGAATCAAGTCTCAAATGGATGGAATGGAAATGATATGCTTAAATAAATATGGTCAAATAAAAAATTTATAATAATTAAAAACAAAACTGGAGCCTACCAAAAATCCGTTCCTGCTCAGCATCCCATGCTATCCCATTCAAAACATCAATAGCCTAAAATATAAGAGAACAACGAGTAAGCAGAAATTCATTAGCAACAGCTACCTCTAATAACAATTTAAATACACAGTAATAGGACAAAAAATTATTATCTGTAGATGTAACAAAAGGCTCAGGTTCCTTACATTATTCCCAGCTTCGATTAATTCTTTCCTGCATATGATAGATTAAACCAAGCTTTAGCAACAAATGTACAAAGATACTTTTTAGTTGCTAGAGTAAATCCCCACTCAATTCCTCAAAAGATTATCAATATGGCTATCCACTGAATGATAAATTTTTTGGCATCAAAAAGTGTTTACTAGGACCAGCTTAATGCCTTACAATGATTGAAAAGCATTGAAGACCAATTTGATGTTTCTAATCTGCTGAAGAACCAAATTAGGGATTCATTTTGTTGTGTCAGACCAAACATATAAGAATTAAGATGATATCTTTTATAAGAAAAGGAAACATGAGCCACACCTTAAATTTGGGAGGAGAATCCACCCAACAACACCACCATTTTTAGGAGAGATTTTTGCAATACAGTCAGTCTACACAACAAAAAATCAGTCTCAAATAATACCCAGTTTAACAGAGCGCCTTAGGCCACAGGCCTCATGCATACATGTCAAACATTTGTCTATGTTTTTCACAATTTTAGGGAAGGAAATATATTTTCTCTAACTACAACAATCATAGTTGATCATGAAAACCCGTACCGTAAAAACATTTGCCCAAACTTCACCGTTTATATATTCCAGTTCATTGAGATTGTGTACTTGATGACCCTTATAGAAGACAACTTGTTTGGATATGGCTACAATGGAAAGGAAAGTGCAAGTTCCAGAATATGCAAAGCAAGAAAAGGTCTGAGAATAGGGTTTCGCTAATAAAATGGTAAAAGGAAACAAATAAAATTTGATTTGAGAGACTGACCTTTAAATGTTTGAGGGTCAATTTGGTATAATGTTGAACTTCCGTCACTTCCAAACAAGACTTTTCCATCAGTTGCAAGACCCCAGCCATCTTTCATATCATGATTAAATGTCCCAAGCTACAGAAATTGTAAAAGTAAGTTGTTAAGACCTGGCTTGCAATATTAAAAGGAGTTTTGAAGCATTCGCCTTAGCACTAAAGAGAATCTCGGAAAAAATAACGAAACAACTTGTGTAAATTTCCATCCAGCTTGTATAAATATTCAATTTGTTTTAATGAATTCAACATTACAAGATATATATTTTCGGCCATGGAAATTTGTTAATCAGATATAGTAGCTAGTTGAAGTCCGTTATACTACTAGTCAATCAACTTTCAATTTTTAGCTTGATGTTAAAAACTTTCAAATTGAAGCTGCCAAAAAAGCAAATTAGTTAAAGAGACTAAAAAAGAAAAAAAAAATTAACAGCATGATACAATCATGCAGAATAGTAAAGACATACTGCATATAAACAATAATCACAATGCTGTTACTTTTCTTAGTAGAGTCACACTGAATCAAAACATTAGGAGTCTCTCAAACCAAAGACAAAATATTACATGAGTAGGTAGGTAAAGCAACAAACTTTGCTTAAATTGTTGAGGTCATATATGAAACCGTTTGTCTGCATCCATGTTACTTGGATCAGCCTACAAAAGTGCACCAGATAATATATTAGAATAAACTAAAAGATGAACCATAATAGTTAAAAATAACTTGATTATTAATCACTAATAACACAATGTCAATTGTCTAAGCCAAAAGCACATTATATCGTGATCAAAGTGAAGTAAACAACCCTGAAAGCACCCAGAAGCAGAAAATTCAGGGTCATTCTCCTGTTTTCATTAGCAATCCAAATTGGTAAATATTTACCATTTTAGTAGCAGTACTGTTTACTTTTATAGTTAATAGAAACTAAAATACAAAATGAAAACAATGTTAACATAGAAAAATATACTTGAAGTTGCTTGAGCACTCTTGTTTAAGATGGTATCATACCATACCAAGATCCGTAGGGCCATCCATAATTGGACCCCATTGAATGTAATGTAATATGCTCTAAAGAGGGTTTATAATTGATAGACAGCTCTCACTTTACAAACCTGTTTTCGCGAGTTGAATTAGGCTCTCAGCCCAAACTCTAAGAGTTAATTACTAATTATTATATACCAAACATTATGAAAGCAGATCATAGGCCATTCAAACAAGAATAAAATGCAGCATAGCCCACAGCCTCTTTCTCCTGCAAAGCTCAATTCTAATGGGCTTGCCATCAGCTTTTGGTTTTAGTAGCAAGCGAACGAGAAACTAACATTTGGCATTTAACTTTGACATCAAGTATTTTATGGCTTCAAAAATTTAAAGTTTCAAGTGGTTTAAGAAATTTGACAGTATTATGTTTTATTGATGTATTAGAAGCTATTAATTAGAATAAGAAAAAAGGAAATGTCTAAAGTAAAGATTAAATACAGTCCTGTCTTTTGGAAAAACAATATTAAAATATCGAATTCCCTTTCCTTTCAATCTCCCTACAGTTAGACAATTGTCAAAGTTTGCTATAATCTACATTAAAAAACAAAATGCAACATAGTTTTCCTTGCACACCTATTACTGAGGAGAGTTAAGCCTTCCCCAAATAATGAATCATCTAGCTTCTGAAGTTTCTCAACCTGCACATAGCACCAAGAATAAATAAATGAAACTTGCAATGAGTTTCAGTATTCAAATTACTAGGCATTATTAAACATAACAAGCGCATCACTTATAAGAAATTCCCAAATGAACATTTTTCTAACATATATAGTTTTATCAGTTCTTTTACATGGAGTATATACCAGTGTTAAAGAGTGGAATTCTCGGATGAAAAGTAGTTAGGATTAGTTAGGGTTAATAATTAGCTAGAGAGGACATCAATTCGATAAACAAGGGGGAATAAGGGCAAAAAGATTGATTTAGAGAAATTAGAAAATCAAATGAAATGGAGACGTTTTATTGAAGGAGAAACCTTTGCCAAAGAAGTCTTTCTTCCGTCCTAGATCATTTAAAAGTATTGTTTTTTTCTTTAGTCCCTATCAATTTTCTATTTCTCTTCCTTAGGTTTTTAACACACATTCACAAATGTTGTGGGTACAACAACAGCAGATTCTGAGAGCATGAACAACATTGAAAAGTAGGAAAATGTAACTAGAAACTTTTGTTGCCTTCTAAAGCCCAGATAAAATATCTTTGTAAAAAGAAAACTAAAACCATAAAAAATGCACCTTCTTTGAATAAAATTCCTTTCATTTAAGGTAAGATTTGCATTGGAATTAGGCAATGTGAATCATTTCAGCTAAAGAGACATTGTGTCTAAAAAATTAATTGAGAATGAAAACATAGGGGTAATTATTAAAGAAAAAAATATTGTTTAAACATAACACTACCCTGTTTAATCATTGATCTTGCTACCTTGTTTAAAATTGGTCATACTGTACAGATTTATATATTCATTATATAGTTAATTCTTGTCAGTACAACTGTGTCTATATAAGCTTGTAAATTGTAATGAAAACTGATAAGCATATATAACAAAAGAACTCTCGGATTAAATCAACTAAAGAGTTTGATTGCTATCCATCAGTTGTTCTTCATGTAAATATAGTAACTGAAAAGCATAAAGAACAGAGTACTCAAACAAGAATATGGAAGAGTACAAGAACTAGGAGTCAGTAACTTCCCAGTACGGAGAGCTACTTTGCGGACAGAGGACTGAAACAACAAATAGTTGAAATGTTAAGCAAATATTACACATCAGAAACAACATTAATTGTATGTCTGGGAAAACAAAAAATTAGAATGTAATTAGAAAATAAATCTAATCTTGAATAATAAAATTTTAGAATAGATAAAAGCTTAGAAAGTTGTGAGACTCGCAAGTCCACGTAGACACATGAAGAGTCCGTTGATTCGACTTGCAGACTCGTAAGAGTATATGTGTTATGAGTCCCACATCGGACAACCTATGGCTTGAACATGTGTTTATAAGTGGGGGTAATCCTCACCCTATTAACCGGTTTTGTAGGGTTGAGTTAGACCCAACCCACACATCTTAAGATGGTATCAGAGCCTCGTTTAAGATCCATTGGGCCACACCCATCATTCAGTTACACGCTCCAGACGTAAATCCTGATCGTGAGAGGTGGTGTTAAGAGTCCCACATCGGACAATCTATGACCTGAACATGTGTTCATAAGTGGGGGTAATCCTCACCCTACTAGCCGGTTTTGTAGGGTTGAGTTAGGCCCAACCCACACATCTTAAGAATATGGAAAATAAAAAGTGGCTTTAAAATAACCTTAAAATGGCACATATAATAGAACACGGATTAACATAAAATCTCATTTCAAACTGTAAGAAAACAAAGGGATATTTTGAGACACACAAAGGGAAAATGGTATAACAAAACAAAGGAACATATTGCTTCCAAAAACAGAGAAACAAAAAAAAACAAAAATAATGTTAAATTTGGAGAATGGTGATATCACAAGTAGTAAGCACTCATTCAAGACAAAAAAACAACAAGAACAAAACAAAAACAGAGCACTAAAAAAACAACACAAAAACAGCAACAAAGCAACAAAATGAAGAGTATCTGCATTTAATCGAGTCTACCACGTATATGAGCCTGAGTACATGTCAACTCATTTTGACCTCCTAAACTCAACTCAACAAGTTGATTCGTGAGTCTGACAAACATTGGTCTTATTTAATGGATAGCACCAGTAGAGGTCATATCCATATTTATGTAACTGATGTCAGCTTGAAATTTTCAAATTTAAGAATACACAAAATTTCCTATCTCACTCCAGCTGTAGAAAGGAAAAAGTAAGAAAAAAGGCAACACTAAGAAAAGAAACATTACCTTCTTATAAAGACCAGTTGACTCAAATAATGTATCATTTCCAGCATAAATAAGCCCCTGAAATCAAACATGCAAAGAGAAAACATTTTTCTCTTCAATGAGTGACAAACTAAGCAATGCATATATCCGTTCCTTTTTAGTTGTCATTTTTTGACTTTTTACGCATACCAAGAAAGCTAATCATTATTGTTACTTTTTAAACAATAATTCTCCTTTTACTTATAATACCCTTAATTATTTATTACATTCATTTTATTTTTTCTCTTTCTGTAATAAATACCTAAGGGTAATTTTGACAAAAAGTGTAATTAATGCTACCTTGAACTTTGCAAGTGACAATTAAAAAGAAACAAAAATTTATCAAGAAAGTGACACTTAAAAAGGAATGGAGGGAGTATTTGCAATAAAAATAAATAAATAAATAAAAGATTGTGTGACACTTATGCTAGGGAACCCAAGAAAGTTGCCTTGTCCGTTACTAAAATTTAGTGTTGTGTTTAAGTCATTCCTTATTGTCAATTTGTGTTAAAGACAACAGTTCCTTTTAAATCTAACTGAACACTCATTGGATTTACAAGTGTGCTCTAATGAACTTTGGATGAAATAAAACCCTATAAGGTTCCTTCTATTGGCTGCTTTTTGCAACACCTTTTAAGGTTTCTTCTATTTTACTATTATTAATTAAATTCACACTAATGATCTTTTTATAACTGTTCCTGTTCCCGAGGAAGTTTTGAAATTTGTCCTTAGAGATTACGAGACTAGACTCTTAACACTACTAAGTAGACACCTCATAGACGAAAAAATACATATAAGATACAACAAGATATCTAACTTGAAGTTCACCCTTTTCCATCAAATTTCCTACCTATCTTAGCTAAAATACCTAGCGAATAGCCATTTTCAATGAAATCACTCCCTAAACAAGCTGAGCTGCCTTAGATATAGAGATATTAGAGCAGATAGAGATGCCTAGCTAAACTTATAGTGAGGCCCCAAAATTCATCGTTGGGAAATATTAGAGAAGACACATTAGTTTGTTGACGCATACTGTGTTTAACTAGGTTGTTAATCTCAGATAGCGGCGCGTAGCGCCGAGCCTCCCAAATGCTATAGCGGCATAGCGGATAGCGGGATGACCGCTATTGTGAGCTTTTAAAAATCAAGGTAAATACTTAATATGAAAACATAAATACCAAACATAGGTTCCAACAACATACATAAATACTAAAAATAGGTTCCAACAACATACATAATGACTTAAAAACAAAAGTTGCAACATACATAAACCAAAAGTTGCAACATACATAAACCAAACATAATGATTCAAATTAGGAATGTACTCAAAATGACTAAATCAAGGTTGTTCACAAACAATAGTTTTTTTGCTTTGATCTTTATAGGAGTTCCACTGCCAAGCCATGTCAATATTGTCACCAATAGGTTTAAAAAAACCTTTGCTGTTGGAAGTTTGTGTTAAACTAAAACTTGCAGAAGATGATGATGCCATGGTTCCTAAGTAGATGTGAATGGATGAGAAAAAGATGAATAAGTGAGGAGGAAAGTGGAAATAGGGTTGAGAAAGATTGATGTTAGTTGTGAAGAGAGGAGAAGGTTGATGGAATGGAACGTTGAAGGAGAACAGAGGAGAAGGAGAAGCATTTTGAAAACAGAGAAGGAGAACGGCTGCTGTTTGAGTGAAGAGAGAGAAGATAAATGACCTAATGCCTCACTTTTAGCTTTTATATTAGGGAAATAAAAGGAAAAAATACAAATTTGCCCTTTAAAAAGTTCAAATTTACAGAATTGCCCTCAACTTCACAATAGCGGTCTGTATAGTGCTACAGAACCGCTATTGCGCCGCTATTTCACCGCTACGCCTCCACAAATAGCGGCCGCTATTTCAACTATTTCAGATAGCGGGTAGCAGCCCAAAAGCGTCGCGGCGAGGTCCTCTATTGCTACGCTATACCGCTATAGCGCCGCTATAGCGCGCTATTGACAACCTAGGTGTTTAATGTGGCAGATCTATTTATTTCGTGCAGATTTAGTTTTAACATTAGTTAGTTCTAATCTAGGTTGTTAATAGCAGCCAATAGGGGTGGAGCGGAGACAGGCTGGAATCAAATTGCGGCTGCTCCAAAACAGATCACAGGTTGCAACTGCAGAGCACTTCCCGGTCCAGAGCGGATTTCCGCCCGCTATTCTTTTTCACCCTTGAAAACCCAAAATTAATACTTAAAATTAAACATTTTAGAGGTAATTTCGGGTTTTCCATGAAATTTGAGTTAATATACTCGTTAACCCTAGTCATTTCCATTGTCCGATGTGGGACTCTTAACACACCCCTTCACGCCCAGGACTGGACATATGGAGCGTGGAAATAAATGGTGGGTGGCCCGATAGCGGAAACCTGATAGCAAGTGGCCCACCGGATCTTAAACGAGGCTCTTGATACCATGTTAAGAAATGTGGTTGGGCCTAACTCAACCCTACAAAACCGGTTGGTAGAGTGAGGATTGCCCCCACTTATAAACACCTGTTCGTGCCATATATTGTCCGATGTGGGACTCTTAACAAGTGATATTCCTAAAAAGAAAAAGAAACATTCAGTTCTTCCTCCATAAGCATTCCTCTGCTCTTCATTCTTCTTCCGGCTACAGGCTTCATTCTTCTTCAGGCTTCAGGTTTCAACCTTCGTTCCACTTCAAGCTTCGTTCTTCTTTGCCGTTGTTATTTTCTCGCATCATTCTTCAAGCTTCAAGCTATCTTCTATATGCTTCTTTATTTCCTTGACTTTTGTTGGTATTTGGGATTTTAATATTTTGACCAAGACTTGTAGATGATGATGGAGTGTTTTGATCAAGACTTGTGGGTTTTTGAGTGTTTTTTTTATTAAGCCTTGTGTTTTGAATTATTTGTTTAATTTTACATTAAATATATATTTATAGTATTATTCATGTAATATATAAAAAACGATCAAACAGCGGTCATCCCACTATCCCGCTTTTGGGATCGGCCGCTCCGCGCCGCTATCCGGGACTGACAAATTCTAAATTAACTTATCGAAACCAACTACACTTCTGTAAATAGATCGAGCACTTTTGGGATTCATTACATTCGAAACAGATTCGGTTTCAAACAACATTCTCTTTCTATCTCTCTAAATGCCTTGAACTTTCTTATGGTTTCTCCTCTGCTCAACTTGTAATTTAGTTCATAAGGATTCAAAAGCCCCACCTTAATCAAACAACAAATACTACCCATATTAGTCTTTCTCATAGACGCTTTTTTTTAAGTGAAGTAAAAAATGAAGGCACGGACTTCCCAATTAAGTCGGCACCCCTGCACTCACACCCAAACTAGGCAAATTTGGGGCTTATTCAAATAATCTAATATATGAAAATACATTACCAGACCCCATCAAGAAGGCGAAAAATACTAAGGACTAAGGTCATAGCTTGTTATATGCCCCTCACATGTTGAGAAACTGCTCGCTCGCTGCATCAGAGAAACGCATTTAGTTCAGAAGTTACTTCAATCACTGATCTCAGCCATTGATTGAAAATGGATGATTGTGATTGGAAATTCCTTATTTTCTGACATTACAGTGTGAGTCATATGATCTATGTTGTCACTAGCAGCAGAATAGCATAGCGGTGGTGGTAGGGTTTGGCACAACGCTTTTGGCCTGCAAACCAAAGTTCGCAATAGCAGTTGTTGCGGCCGCTAATTGCTGCTCCAAAACACCATTGTGTTTGCTATTAGGGTTTGGGAGATAAATTCCTAAAAGTCTTTTTTGTTTAAACGTTATCTTTTTATAAGGGTATACATTTCAATCCAAATCTTTATAAGGTTAATAATCCGTTCTTCATTTTGTCATGTTCTTGCTCACAAACAACTGTTATGTTCTTCTTCCTACTTCTAGTTATGTTCTGTCATGTTATTCTTTCCTGTTGAAGTTTTACTATTCTATATTTGGACTCTTGCACTATTACGTATGACGATGGTCTCTTTAATTTTGTATTTTTTCTATATTTGAGTATTCATGTTGTTACTTTGTACACTGTTCTTTTTGTGTCTTTGCGATACAGCTATCCGGCTATCCGTTATAGCATTTTAGGGGTAGGTAAGCGCTACACTACGTGAGATCATCAACATATGATCTCTATCTAATGTCTTAAATCCGTTGAGTGGAGTGACTGCGAGATTCGCTGAATGTGGTGAATCCGGCCGGGCCTATACATCAGTAAATTGAATCCTTTGGATTAAAATTGGACAGCTTAGTGCTCACATTCTCACTTCAATAATCTAATTCAACGAAAAACTTGTGAGCCGATTAAACTTCACTCAAAGATTATTTTGTGCTTACTACAACAATGAACACAAATAGATGATTTAATGAATGCAGTACTCCCCGCGTGGAGCTTGTATAGAACCATAGCCCAGTAGCATTTCAGGTCTTGAACAATTCGTCGTCAATAATAGAAACAAACTTAGCATTGCATCTAAATTGTTATGTTAACCAACTCTCACATACCTCTCTCAAAAATATTAAATACATAAAACTAATCTATGTTTGGTTCCACCCCACAATCTTGTTTGTGTTGGTTAGGTTAGAACTTTGAACGCAAATTAATTATGTTCGACTCCCGGCCCTAATATTGGTTCTAGATCCAACCTCAATTCTATCTAAAAGCTTAGATTTCTACAGTTAAACACTTTTTGACAAAAAGCAATTTTACAAAATCAATTTCCATAACACACGCCGAAAACAATTAATCAATCCCAATCCAAATTAAACAGTAACAGAAGAAACTGATCTTCAACTCCATCGAAAATAACAACTCGAACCAATAAAAAAAGACAAATAATGAACAACAATAAAAGTAAAAGAATAAAAACGAACAAAAATAGGAAATAAAAAAGTTGACCTGAGTGAAGGCTTGAGGATCGTGAGGGAAGTCATTGACAACAGAGATCGTCTCATATGAAACCACTTGTTGGAACGCACGCCAAGTGTTCGACGAAACGAGCAAGAGACAGATGACTGAAATGACGAGTAAAACGGCAAGAATAGCGGAAACGGTGGCAAGAGTGCGAGGCTTGCGCCGTCGTGAAGGGGTTGGAAGAGTTGCCATGGAAGGGTTTTTCTTTTGTCGTGGTTCACGATGCTTATTCTTTATAGATCTGGTGGCTGCCATTGTTCTTCATGTGAGAGAATAAAACGAGGGAAATCGGAGGCGCAGAATTGCACGTCGAAGCCGCAATTTGTCTCTTTTGCTGTTAACAGTAGTATGGATTATAAAACCAAACCAAATTATGTATTTGGTTTCTTTAAAACCGGTTTTTTTAAACCGATTTACAAGTGGATTGGTTCAATTTTAAATCGTTTTTTTATATTGGTTTTTCCTAAAATCAGTATTTTACTTTCTTTAAAAAAATCAATTTTTTTAAAAATCATTTTTATAAATTTAGTGTTACATAAAAAGGATATTAAAAAGGATGTCTCTACAAATAATATTCCAATTAAAAACAATATCATATTATAATGTGTTACATAAAAAGGATCACAAAATAAAATAATTTTAAAACATGTCTCTAAAAATCATAATTGTTCATAAAATAAATAACTCATCAAGAAAATTATGCAAGTTTTCAAAATCTCTTTGCATCATCTAAGTTTCCAACATTTTTTTGCATCATCTAAGTTTTCAACATCTCTTTGCATCATCCATCACATCTACAAATAAAATAAATAAATAACAATGTTCATAAAATAAATAAGCTTTATAAATTCCATAACAATTCAAAGAAGAAAACGACAATACAACCAGGCATTACTCAAATCAGACTTCAATTAACAAAGCATGAGAAAAAAATGTATGCAACAAATAAACAAAATCTTTTAGTTTCAAGGTCAACCACATAAGTCATCATTGTTTTATCAACTGAAGACAAACCAACTCTCAGACTTTGTCATTCTCATTAACCCCTTTTCATTAACTTTTTGTTCTTCACAGCAGAAAAACAAAAACAAAGCATAAAGTAGAATAAAAGGTAAAAATCATGCTTGCTCAAAAATAGTTGTCGCGGTGAGAATCGGATATCAAGCTATTGTATTAACTTGAATCACAGATCTTAATTCACCGCCGAGCTTTTATTTATCCAAAGGAAAGGGTGAAGATCGAAGAAAATCCTAATAAGATATCTAAGGTCCGGGGGTTGGTTATACTTAGGGAATGTGTTAGCACCCTAAGTATCTGTAGTACTCAACAGGAACCTCTTGTTTTATTTGTGTTATATTATTGTTTGCTTGCTAAGGTTAGTGCTAAGATAAAGACTTAGGGGTTAGTTTCTAAGTATGCTCGTCAATACATCGCATCTCGTGCCTACGTATCTTGACTAAAAGAATCAGAGCATTCGTAGTTCCTCTCAATAAGGGTGAGGAACTCTTGACTGTGGTCAAGGTTCCAAAGGGAAAAGTAAGTGTCTGCAGCGAGACACCTATATAGAGTGCGGCGACTCTAAACCTAAGGCTAGGTAAACGGGAAATGAAATGTCCATTGCAGAACACTCACATAGAGTACGACGACTCTAATCCTAAGGTTAGGATGAAAGGGGAAAGAAGTGTCCATGGCAAGATACTCACATAGAGTACGGAGACTCTAATCCTAAGGCTAGGATAAACGGGTAAAGGAATGAGTAAGCTAGGCTAAGCTATCCTAAATATGACATGGTGTAACACCCCAAATTCGTAAGAATATTTATTTAATTTATTTAAATATAATATTCGTGGTTTTTGGGGAATTTTAGTGTTTTGGGGCATTGCGTGGAATTTTGTGGAGTTTGGTTATTTAATTAAATAATAGTATATATTATGGGGTATAATGTCTTACTATTAATTTAAATAATATTAGAGGAATTAAGGGTAAATTGGACTTTTGAGGAGGATTAGTGAGAGTATTATGGAGAAAGCCCAATTTTGAGGCCCAAGGGTTAGGTTGAATATAAAAGGAGGATTTGAGAATAGGTTTCATTTTTTTTGGTAAACCGTGAAAAGAAGAAGGTGAGAGCTCTGAGGAAAAAGGAGGAGGCGAGGAATTCGAGAAGGTTTCCGAAGGCTCAGAGAGAAAGCTTCGAATCGACAATCTAAGGTATGGGGAGTATTACCTTTCATTGTTTTCAATATAGGGATTTGATGTGTTTAAGGCCGATTTTGAGGTTTATGTGGGTTTATGATTATATTGATGATTTAGGTGTTGTTTTTGTGGGTTAATGATGAATATGAAGGGTTGGTTTGAATTGGGTAAAATTAGGCCTTTGAGGCTAATGTTTCTTTGATGTTGTTTTGACCTTGTAGAAAAAGGGGATTGTGAGGGTTTATGGGTTTTGAGGTAAACTGATGAATTTAAGGGCATTTTTGTGAATCGATTAATAATGTTGAATTGAACCGGTAAAATAGACCTTGGGGATGACTTCCCTGTCGATGTTGTTTCGACCTGGTGGTGAAAGGGATTTATGGAGTTTGAAATTCTGGTACCAAATATGTGATGTTACGTGTGATGTTACAACAACACACTCTGCAATGGACAATATAACACAACAGAAAAGACACAAAGAATTGTTCACCCAGTTCAGTTAAACAACTTACTCTGGGGGCTACCAAGTCAGGGATGAATTTCACTATCAGTAGAATTAATTTACAGACTCAACAACCCAGTTGACATCTCCTAAACTTAATCACTACTTAATGAACCTTCTACCTAAGAGACCACTTAGGTATGAGAACACTACTCAATCCCTAAATCACTTCAGTGATATAATTCAAAGATCACACACTTTGAAAAACACAACTTGATTCTGCTTCACAACTTTGATCAAGAACAACTCAAAACAACAACACCAATTCACACTAGAATGGTTTACAACACATACACGAAGACACAAACGACTCTCAGTCTTTAGCTCTCTTTCTTCGTCACCTTTCCTTTAGGATTGATGCGCTTTATATAGCTATTTAATTTGGGTTTTGACCTGCTACAATATCTGACCTGATTTGTTATTTAAAACTGAATCTTCAAAACATATTTTCTCTCAAAATCTTCTTAAATCTTCAGCCTTTAAACACTCCTACAAATCTGCATCAAATCTGTTTGCAACAGAAAATATCTCCTCCAAGATATTCACATCCAATAACTCTAACAGCTCTCCCAAAATCCAGCTAATACGCTTAACCCTAAAAACATCTCAAACCTGATGTTTTAATGATCTGCATATCTGATGTCATGACATCGCATGTGACATCAGACTTCAAAACTTCAACAACTTAAAAATATAACATTAACCAATGTTAAGACTCAATGTTAAGACATCACCCATGTGACATCAACATTGAACAAACAACTTTGTTTGACCAAAATTCTAGCCAATCCAAGAACTAACAATCTCCCCCTTTGGCTAATTTTGGCTAAAACAATCTCTGCAACATCAGAGACTTCAGCAGCGGATAAAAATTGAAAAAAGTTAAAAACTCCTAGCAGCACTCCTTCAAAACAGCTCCTACTTCAAAATGTTGCACATACTCCATCAGCTCAGCAAAGGGTCAAGCTCCCCCTCAAAACCTGAACCAGCATACAGTTGTTCAACATGCACACTCCCCCTCAACATCTGCACCACACCAGAACTGAGATAGGTCACACTCTACACACAAAGGCTAGGCTAACTCTCCCCCTTTTTAGCCACAATTGGACAATCACCAACCACAATGTCCTGACATAATAAATGACACAGTCAAACACCAAGCTTTCCAAAAAAAAAACAAGTTCCAACACCTTGACTGGTCAGGCGATACAAACAATGCTCCTTGTTTGCATTATAAAAACAAGTTTTCTTCCTTCTAGCAGCACCACACAACAACCAAGAATGAGCCAGTCAAACTCCAAAGATACAGCAAAGAACCTCAAGCAGGAGGACAAGAAACCAGATCCACTGAAGAAGAATAGCAAAACACAGACAACAGCTGGAACTTCTTTAGAAGCAACAAGAACAAGAAAACCAACAGAGACAAAAACCATCAAGAAACCCCCAGTGATGCACCATGCTTCTGATGATGAATGGGATGAAGATTGGAAAACTTTTCTTGATGCAGGGGGTTGGGATAATCTTTAGATATTGTTATTGATGTACCAAAATCCAATCTTGTATGCTTTCAGCAGTTAAATAAAATGTTGTTTTCATATCATAACTGCACAAATACATCTTCCAGCACACCTAATCCTCATAAATGCAAATTCCTAGTTTGCTTCTTAGACTTTCAAAATGATTTGCATCTAAGGCTTTAGTAAAAATGTCAGCTAATTGTTTATCTGTAGTAACATGTTCCAAAGCAACTACTTTGTCTTCAACCAAATCTCTTATAAAATGATGCCTTATATCAATATGCTTAGTTCTGCTATGTTAAATAGGATTCTTATAGCACTCAAATTATCACAGTACAATGTCATGACATCTTGCTTGACATTGTATTCTGTTAACATCTGCTTCATCCAAACAAGTTGAGAACAACTACTCCCTGCTGTTATGTACTCAGCTTCAGCAGTAGAAAGAGACACATAATTCTGCTTTTTACTAAACCAAGATATCAGATTATTCCCTAAGAAGAAGCACCCTCCTGAAGTACTTTTTCTATCATCAGCACTCCCTGCCCAATCAGCATCACAAAAAACACATAACTCAGTGCCTGATCCATGACTGTAAAGCATTCCATAGTCACTAGTCCCATTCACATATTTCAGAATCCTCTTCACTTGATTCAAGTGACTAACTTTAGGCTCAGCTTGATATCTGGCACAAACTCCAACAGCAAAAGAAATATCAGGTCTGCTAGCTGTGAGATACAATATACTTTCAATCATGCTTCTGTATACACTTTGATCCACATTAACACCATGTTCATCCTTGGACAACTTTAAATGAGTAGGAGGTGTCCTCTTGTGATTAGCATTCTCTAGACCAAACTTCTTCACTGTGTTCTTTGCATACTTGCTCTGAGAAATGAATATGGAGTCCTCCATTTGTCTAACTTGTAGACCAAGAAAATAGTTTAGCTCACCAACAAGACTCATTTCAAACTCAGACTGCATCTGTTCCACAAAATGTTTCACCATTGCATCTGACATCCCGCCAAATACTATGTCATCAACATAGATTTGAGCTATCATCAGTTTTCCTCCTTCCTCTTTAACAAACAAAGTCTTGTCAATCCCTCCTTTTCTGTAGCCATTCACAACCAGGAATTCAGTAAGCCTTTCATACCAAGCTCTTGGTGTTTGCTTCAACCCATATAGAGCTTTCGTTAGTTTGTACACATGGTCAGGAAATGTTGGATCAATAAATCCTTTTGGTTAATCAACATACACCTCTTCATTTAAGTAATTATTCAAGAAGACACTCTTAACATCCATCTGAAAAAGCTTGAATTTGAAATTACAAGCCACCCCTAAGAGCAATCTGATAGATTCCAGTCTTGCCACAGGAGCAAAGGTTTCATCATAATCAATTCCTTCAACCTGAGTGTATCCCTGAGTAACTAATCTGGCCTTGTTTCTGGTGACCACTCCTTGTTCATCAGATTTATTCTTGTAAATCCACTTGGTGCCAATCATATTAACTCCATCAGGCCTTGGTACAAGATCCCACACTTCATTCCTTTTGAATTGTTCCAGCTCTTCATGCATGGCATTAATCCAAAACTCATCAGTCAAGGCTTCTTTAACATTCTTGGGCTCAATTTTAGAAACAAAGCAAGAATTTGACACAACCTCCCTTAATCTAGTGCTAACCCCTGACTTAGGATCACCTATGATAAGCTCCCTGGGATGGTCCTTTAGCACTCTAATAGATGGTTCTTTATTAGATTGTTCAGGTTCAGGCTCAGCGTCAACTTGACTAGGAGACCCACTTCTGTATTCAGTTTCTTCTGTGACTTCTTCAACTGATGTTTCAACATCATCCAGGACATCAGCATCTTCCTGCTTATCAATGTCATCAATCACCACATTTATAGACTCCATCATAACCTTTGTTCTGGAGTTGAAAACCCCGTAAGCTCTGCTATTTGTAGAGTATCCTAGAAAGATTCCCTCATCATTTTTAGGATCCAATTTTCTCCTCTGTTCACGATCTGACAAGATGTAACATTTGCTTCCAAAAACATGAAAGTACTTCACATTTGGCTTTCTTCCTTTCCATAGTTCATACAGAGTAGCTGAAGTGCCCCTTCTCAAAGTAACTCTGTTGTGAATATAGCAAGCAGTGTTCATAGCTTCAGCCCAGAAATGGTAAGGAAGCTTTTTGGCATGAATCATTGCCCTAGCAGACTCTTGAATAGTTCTATTCTTCCTTTCAATAACTCTATTTTGCTGAGGAGTGATTGGAGAAGAGAACTCATGACTTATGCCTTCAACAGAACAATATTCAGCAAACTTGCTATTTTCAAACTCTCTTCCATGACCACTCCTTATTCTAATAACATTACTTTCCTTTTCCCTTTGGAGTCTTTGACAAAGATCTTTGAAAACATCAAACACCTCTGATTTGTCTTTAATGAAGCTCACCCAGGTGTACCTAGAATAGTCATCTACAACAACATAAGCATACTTCTTCCCTCTTAGACTTTCTACCTGCATAGGTCCCATCAAGTCCATATAAAGAAGTTCCAAAACTTTGGAAGTGGTGTTATGTTGAAGCTTCTGATGTGACATCTTGGTCTGCTTCCCTATTTGACAATCTCCACAAACTCTTCCCTCTTCAATATTGAGTTTAGGAATTCCTCTGACAGCTTTTAAGGATATTATTCTCTTCATTCCCTTCAGATGAAGATGTCCCAACTTTTGATGCCAAATTTTGACTTCATAATCTCTAGCAAACACACATTTTGAGGTACTTGAGTCTTGTTGCAGCCATAGATAATAGTTGTCCTTAGACCTAACACTCTTCATGATGACTTCTCCTTTCTCATTAGTGACATTGCACTCAGATTTTGTAAAGTCTACTTTGAATCCTTGATCACAAAGTTGACTGATACTGATCAAGTTAGTTGTCAACCCTTTGACAAGTAGAACATCATCCAGTCTAGGAACACCAGCACAATTCAGCTTTCCCATCCCCTTGATTTCTCCTTTAACACCATCACCAAAAGTAACATGGCCTGAAGACTGAAGCTTAACATCTACCAACAAATTTTTAACTCTTGTCATGTGTCTTGAACACCCACTATTAAAGTACCAGTCTTCTTTGGTGGAAACCCTACGAGAGGTGTGAGCTATTAAGCTGGTAACTTTACCTTTTGGAACCCATTGCTTCTTAGAATTCAAAGCCTGATTACCTATGGGAAACGTTTGTGTGGGAGTATACTGATGTGCCTTCTGAGGATACCCATGTAACTTATAACAATAGGCCTTTATGTGTCCAAAACGCCCACAGTGATGACATCTCCAGCGCCTGAATTTCTTCCTAGAAGGACTCCTGTCAGGATGTTTAAACATCTATTTTAACATCACTGGTTTGGAACTGGTACTACCATCATCAGAAGCCGCAACATTGTTGAATCCCAAGCCACTTTTGTCTCCATCAATTTTCCCAATACTAAGAATGTTGTCTAGAGCATCAGTACCATTGTTCAACATTCTGACAGTTTTGGTCATAGAATCCAATTTAGAGTTAAGCATACTGACTTCATTTTCAAGTTTAGTCTTTTCAGCCTCTAACTGCACTATGGTTTTCTTCAGCTTCTCTCCTTCAAGACACACTTGTTCACTTCTCATGCACGGTTCTTTATAAGAGGCAGCAAGCTCTTCATAAGGAACCTCGTTATCACACGAATCATCATCTGACTCACAAACCCCAATCATAGCTCTAACAAGCTTAGCTGATTCATCTTCAAATTCACTTTCACTATCAGACCAAGAAGCAGATAACCCCTTTTCTACTTTTTGAGATAAGTAGGACATTCCTTCTTGACATGACCATACCCTTCACACTCATATCATTGGACTCCCTTATTAGACTTTTCTTTATCACTAGTTTTCTTCCCCTGATCTCCTGATCTGTTGGTGTCAGATGTGATGTTCTTGACATTAGGATTATAACTCCTATTTATCCTTTTCATAACCTTATTAAACTGTCTTCCTAGCAAGACAATGGCCTGGGACAGCTCCTCCTGAGACTCAGCATCATTCCCTTTCTTCTCTTCTTGAGTATTAGATACCAAGGCTATACTCTTGGTCTTCTTTTCAGGTTCCTCCTCATTCAACCCTAACTCAAAAGTTTGAAGAGGTCCAATAAGCTCATCAACCCTCATTTTGCTAATGTCTTGAGCTTCTTCAATTGCAGTCACCTTCATCTTATACCTCTTGGGAAGAGATCTAAGGATTTTCCTCACCAGCTTTTCTTCAGTCATCTTCTCTCCAAGAGCACTAGAGGCATTAGACATCTCAAGAATACTCATATGAAAGTCATGAATAGTTTCATCTTCCTTTATCTTTAGACTTTCAAACTTTGATGTCAGAAGTTGAAGTCTTGACATCTTAACCTTTGAAGTTCCTTCATGGGTAGTCTTCAAGATGTCTCAAGCTTCCTTAGCAACTTCACAGGTATTGATCAACCTGAATATGTTCTTATCAACTCCATTGAAAATAGCATTTAAAGCTTTGGAATTACCAAGGGCAAGCTTATCTTCTTCCTTGGTCCATTCTTCTTCAGGTTTCAGTTTTGAGCTGCCTTCTTTTTCTTTCCCAACAACAACAGGTGCTTTCCATTCTTTTATAATAGCCTTCCAAGCCCTGCTGTCCAAGGATTTCAAAAAGGTAATCATCCTTGGTTTCCAATAATCATAATTAGAGTCATCCAAAATAGGGGGTCTATTCACAAATCCACCAACTTCCTTGTCCATCTTTACCAGAAAGTATCAGCCCTAGATCTCACCCAGATGCAGAGCAGGATGCCTGCTCTGATACCAATTGAAATTCTGGTACCAGATATGTGATGTTACGTGTGATGTTACAACAACACACTCTGCAATGGACAATATAACACAACATAAAAGACAAAGAATTGTTCACCCAGTTCAGTTAAACAACTTACTCTGGGGCTACCAAGCCAGGGATGAATTTCACTATCAGTAAAATTAATTTACAGACTCAATAACCCAGTTGACATCTCCTAAACTTAATCACTACTTAATGAACCTTCTACCTAAGAGACCACTTAGGTATGAGAACACTACTCAATCCCTAAATCACTTCAGTGATATAATTCAAAGATCACACACTTTGAAAAACACAACTTGATTCTGCTTCACAACTTTGATCAAGAACAACTCAAAACAACAACACCAATTCACACTAGAATGGTTTACAACACATACACGAAGACACAAACGACTCTCAGTCTTTAGCTCTCTTTCTTCGTCACCTTTCCTTTAGGATTGATGCGCTTTATATAGCTATTTGATTTGGGCTTGGACCTGCTACAATATCTGACCTGATTTGTTATTTAAAACTGAATCTTCAAAACAGATTTTCTCTCAAAATCTTAAATCTTCAGCCTTTAAACACTCCTACAAATCTGCATCAAATCTGTTTGCAATAGAAAATATCTCCTCCAAGATATTCGCATCCAATAACTCTAACAGCTCTCCCAAAATCCAGCTAATACGCTTAACCCTAAAAACATCTCAAACCTGATGTTTTAATGATCTGCATATCTGATGTCATGACATCGCGTGTGACATCAAACTTCAAAACTTCAACAACTTAAAAATATAACATTAACCAATGTTAAGATTCAATGTTAAGACATCACCTATGTGACATCAACATTGAACAAACAACTTTGTTTTACCAAAATTCTAGCCAAACCAAGAACTAACAGAGTTTATAGGAAGCTTGAGAGTTTTGAAGGCTTAGGGAAATTAAGGTTTCCCGTAGTGTCCTGAATCGACCTAAAAGACGTAGGTTTTAGGCCTTTAATTTTCGTGATGTATTGGGGCCGTTGTAGGGGTGTTTTTGGGTCATTTGGGGCTGTAATCGCAGGTACCTTTGAGGCTGTGGAGGTACTGATGCATAGCAGCGATTTGCTGTAATCGCAGGTTCGCTAGGCGAACCATTGCTTCGCTAGCGAATGTTCGCCAAGGTTTGCAAAGCGAATAGCGCAGCGAATGCGCGATAACATGAGTGTAGGTAGTGAGAGGGTTCTGGAGTGGAAGTTGGAATTCGCTGGGAGTCTCGCTAAGCGAAGGAATCAGCGAGTGAGTTCGCTAAGCGAGCAAATGAGTGAGCATGATAGATGATTGTGTTTCTAGTGTTAAGTGTGGTGTCTGTGGGATTCGTTGGCCGCTTCGCTAAGCGAAGATTGTAGCGAATAGGTTCGCTTAGCGAATCCTGGAGCGAACATCTGCTGTTCGCGAATTTGTTTTGTGTTGCTGTGCTATTTTGATGTTTTGATGCTGCGATGTTTATGATGATTTACCATGATGATATTGATGTATATGAGATTATGATATTGTGATGTTTTGATGAATAATTGATGATGTGAATTACTATGAGATATGTTGATGATTTTACGACGATGATACATGACTATTTGATGTGAATTATCATGAGTTATATTGATGATTACGAGATGCTGATTAATGATGTTTTGATGACGTATTTGATGATATGATGAATATGTGAGTTTGATGGATGATGATGCACGTAATGACTTTTGTTGATGATGATGATTAGGACGTTGTGCATCATGCATCCATAGCATTTGGACTTCGGTCTATTGATGATGTTAGGACTTCGGTCCAGTGACGATGTTAGGACTTCGGTCCAGTGGTGGCTTCAATCCCATTGTGTGGATTGAGGTGTTTATGACGTGCTCCATTGTGGAGGATTGATGGCCTAGTGTTCATCTTTTGTGACGATTGGTACCACATGCATGAGTCTTGTTGTGCATTGCATTTTATGTGGCATTGACGTGATGTTGTGATATAGTGATTCCTGATGTTTTCCTTTATGATGACCTTGATGATGTTGTATATGATGATGAGGCCATTTTGCATATCCTGTTTTTATATTGATTATAATGAATTGTGATTGCTCACCCTGCCTGTTTGAATGTTGCCTCCACGTGGGTAATGTGCAGGTGATCAGGTTTAGCTGTGGATGCCTTCGAGGACTTTTGGAGTTGTACTTTACTTTTGGTCGATGTAGAGGGTCTTGCTCTGATAGTGTAACATCGGGTTGGGTTGTTGAGTCGAACCATTGTTGAGTTGTTGTTTTGTGATATTTGATGACTATGGGTTATTTTGAAACCTTTTTTATTATTGTGGTTATGGTGGTTCTGCTGCTAACTTTGATGGCTTTTGTTGAAAACCTTTTTATTTTGAATTATTGAGTTCCGCTGCCATATGAAGGCTTTTGAGTATTTTTGAGGAAAACCCGTGTTTACGGAGCAAGTGTTTAATTTGAATTTATTGAGAAATGTGCACCCTTCGAGGTGGTTTTGATTTTACTCTAATAAATTATATATTTTGCCGTGTTTATTCGTGGAGTAGAAAATGGTGTTACACATGGCAGTCAGCAAAAGGGATCCTCCCCTGGAATCGGGCATATGAAATTATTAATTAATTTAAATATAAATATTTAATAAGATTAATTAATATTTTAATTAATCAAATTAAATATAGATATTTAGGTTAATTAATAATGAACATATTTTTTACATTTTTCTAATATAATTCAAATAACTAAATAAACCAAAAAGATGAAAATATAAAAGAAATAAATGATAAAAATGTTTTGGGTATTTTCAATATTAATCAAATTTAAAAAAAAAAGTTAAAGTTTAAATGTATTTTTTGGTATTTTCTAGAATATGCAAGTAAGAAAAAATCTTGTAAAAAACAAATAATTAAAAAAACAAAATGGGGACTATAAGACACCATCGTTTACTTTTAGTTCTCAATAGAGTAGTCCTAATATTGTACTAAATACCAGTATCATAAAAAATAAATTTTAAGCAAAAAAACAAAACGTGTTGTCCTTATTACATGCAATACCCTAAAATACATACTAGTAAAGTAGCTCATATTATCAAACCAAAACAATATATGACAATAAAAGGAAAAGAAATAACTAATATATAAAACTTATAATAAAAATTATAAGGTAAACCATATAAAAACAGTACTGTATTACATCTATATATAAAACATGCATACAAAACGAAAACAAAACAGTATATTATCTCTATATATCAAGTAAAGTGAAAGAAGTAGTAACAACATTAATATAATAGTATATAAATAAAACAAGTAGTAACAGCATATTAATAATAGTATATAAAATGAAATCAGTGGTAACAACATTAATATAATAATATATAAAATGAAACAAGTGCATCAACATGAATTGAAGAAAAACACGAAGAAAGAGAAAAAGACCAAGAAAGTACTAACACAATTTTTCGAATCCGACGTCTTTTTCTGCTAGTATGAGTTTTCCGATAACAACCAGAATCCGGCGAGTGCTGGATCTTCTACCTTTCTTCTTCTTATCCCCCTTTTGACTTTATGCAATGCGCGCACACACACACACACACATATATATATAGTACTAAGTTTTCAACAATAAAACAAGAATGATAAAAAGAATTAAAAACATGTTTTTTTTGTTTTTTATGATAAGACAAGAATTAAAAGAATTAAAAACATGTTTTTGTGTTTTTTATGATAAGACAAGAATAAAAAAGAATTAAAAATCATGTTTTTTTGTTTTTTTATGATAAGACAAGAATAAAAAGAATTAAAAATCATGTTTTTTTTTGTTTTTTATGATAAGACAAGAATAAAAAGAATTAAAAATCATGTTTTTTTGTTTATAAAAGGAAAGAATTGATGACAAAATAGAAAATAAAATCAAATCAAACAATTAAAATGAATTTAAATTTAAATATCTAAATAAATGAATTAAAATTATTATTTAACTAAAAAGTAAAATAATTAGAAAACAAATAAAAAGTCGAGCAGAAAAGTGCTCGAAAAAAATAAAATGAACACACCAAAATGATTAGCGCGAAATAAACATATTGGAAAAATATAGCGTTTGGTCAGATTTTGAAATAAATTTAGACTGGTTTGTCTGTAAATCCAACAAATTTATTCTGACTGACATTTCAGACACTATGCAAGATGAAGTGCATAATATGTTATGCAGACAATGCAAAACGAAAAACAGAATCTCCGGGTCAAAAATTAGGGTATGACAGATGCCCCTATTTAAGTTTCTTCTATCCAGAGATATGGAGATTGAAATCTTCGTCTCGACGAGTGTACCGTGAAAATTGGTAAACAACCGCTGATCTTCCAAATCTAACTTTGTGACTCACAAGATCGATCAGATTGATCCTAGGACATGTGCTAACAATCGATCTAAGGCGAATTCTAAGGAAATAAGTACTTCGACAGAACTCATGAAGAAAGTTGGTTGAAAATACAATCTAGACAATGTTTTAAGAATGTTAAGTTAAAAGACTGAAAAGGTAAAAGAAAATGTCGAAGGCGTGCAGTAAAGGTTGAAACTATAGAAAGTGCAGAAATATAACTTGCGTTAAATAAGAGATAAAAACTTAACAAAAGATTGAAGTAAATTACATTGAAGGATAAATGGTGTTTACATCACGTACATTCTCACAAGACTTTTTTCTCAACACGCGGATACTTTGAGTAAATTTGGAGTTACTTGTACAAAGTGAACACAACACCCCCGAATCCTATTGCTAGAACCCTTATTTATAATACCAAAACTAACTGCTATAAACTGCCTGAAATAATAAACGAATGACAAGTGTCGCATTGCATGCTTCCATCACTTGGAGGTACGCCACCTGTCTTTCAAGAGCGAACCAAAGTAACTACTCCCTCCTTTATTTGAATTTGAATTCCCAGCGTCGGACATCATCAGCATTCTCGGTCGAAGGTGCCCTCTTCAACTCTTAGAAATATTTTCTAAGTCCCAAAAGATATCCTTTCCTCTTATGAGCACCTTCGACTTAAACCTATCACACAGATTCTGTCGAAAGTTTCTCTAAACCTCTTCAAGAGCTTAACATTCCCATCAACACTTCCAACTTCACATGGGAGTCAAATTTATGAGCTAACAAATTGCCCCCTAAAAATGTATTTTTCGACAGTATTGCGGAAAAGGGCATTTTTTGATAGTGTCTGTTCGATGCCATCTTTCGACCATGCATAAGTGTCAAACAAAAACTTATTAACCCACGTTTCAAGAAACTATTCAGTTTCTTTTTAATCAAATTTATGACATCACAGCCAATAACGATTATGACTGAAACGTCCCCTCGAAAATCACATCAAGCCGCAAATCACCATAACCTCTCCTAGAGTCTAGGAGATCGTGGACATAGGTGGCAACTGCCACCGCCCCTACTTTGGCTCCTGGGAGGACACGTGTCCCACTAGTCTTAGCTCCTTAATGATGATTAGTGAGCCCTTTAGTGTTTCTAAAGTACTTTATAAATAGTTTCTTCAGAAACTACTTTTATTTTTTCCACTCCCAAGTATCCACTACGCACCTTCTCCTCTCTTCCAAAACGTTCAACCCTTCACCTTTAACAAACTCATTTTCTTCAAATTTTTCACCAATGGCTTCTTCAACTGCTACTACTCAAGACCCAAAGAAAAACCAGAAGCTCAAAGGACAAAAAGGCGTACCACTACTCCCTCCCTTCGCTACATTAAACGGACCTAAGGTGGTAAAGAATCAGTAATTCATCCCTGAGCCTCTAAAGGAGGAGAAAATACACATCTACGAATCCCAGGTACTGATTCCTATCACCGTTTCTGGGAAACCATTAGTTTTATCTGGTCCCTTATCTTCTTTAGATACAGATTATATAGCCATTAGTGACTTCTTTCCATCATATCGTAAAACCAAACCTTTAGGGCAGAAAGACAAAGCTAGGGTAACATCTGAACCCCCTGACAATGTAGCCCTAAAGAACTTGGATTTGAAGTATCTGAATGACGGGTCTAGGTTATTTAGGGCTACCCCGTATTTTAAGGATTCTGACCTCTATTTGAACTGGTTAACCAAGTTAGAGAAAGTGAAAGCAGAAACTTGGAAGAACTTAGGAATCTACGACTTAATTATGATGTCGAAGACTGGACCCGCTTACTACCCGACTTTACTGGCATCATCTTTGTATTTTTGGGATAGTACCCACTATACCTTCCATCTCCCTGGTGGGATGATGACGCCCACTCTGTTCGACGTAGCCGCTATCACAGGGCTAAAGCCTCATGGGTTAGTTTACGACCCTGAAATAGATGCTCTAGACACTATAGGGTTCGCCACTACCAAACACACTTATACTCATTTCATGAACCACTACCACGACAAGCAAACTGACATAGTCGAGGACAAAGAGCATATAGCATTCTTGGCTATGTGGTTTTCTCGCTGCGTATTCTGTACCAAATCCTTGCAGGTGGCAAGAAAATATCTGACTCTAGCCAATCAACTACACCTTAGTCGAGGCATTTTCCTAAGCGAAATGATATTGGCCAGTCTGTACGAGTCTTTGAGCGAAGGTGCTGGTCGTCTGAAAGACCAAGAGAGCAACGGGAACCTCCTGCTGTCAGGACCCTTTTGGTTACTTCAGCTTTGGCTTAATGCCACTTTTGAAGCCAGCCTCCCCAACAAAGGGTCTGTGGACGAAGAAGCTGTGGAGATTAAGGAGAGACGGGTCGAATGGGTTCGACTAGTGCAAATGACCCCAAACGAAGAAGGGCAGTCACTCCGGGCATCCTTCTTTGGCTTCGTCAAAATGTTTGCTAAGCGCTATGAGTTCACACCAAGGATGGCGCCCTTTGCTGAACGAAAATATGGCCTTGAATGGTTTACAAGGCCCTTTCCTCCTTCGTTCAAAAAACATGAAGAAGAATCGCAGCGTGTCTGGGAGGCATTCCTCATCCCTCGACTTATCGTTCATCGACTCAACTTGCTAAAGGGCCAAACCTCTCTAATGGCCTATCAACCAAATCTTGTCTCCCGACAATTTGGTTTAGTCCAGACTCTACTCAAGTGCCTGTATGAGAAGAAAGTCTATGTTATCCTTCCCAACACTATCTATGATGCCATAGAGAGTTCGACACACCTTGCGCGACATGTTCATCGATCACTCCTGACTCCCGTCTACTTTGAACCTTCTCATCTCTGCACCCAAGAATTCCACGACTGATGGTCAAAAAATTATGTTGCAGAATTCCTTGATGTCTCCAGCTTCGCTCAGCTGATTGACCAAGCTTTTGTTGATGTGCAGGAGAAGATCGAGAAAGGTAAATCTGCTTATATTAAGGAGATTCAGGCCTTCCAGAAGTACTTTGAAACTGTTTATCGACCAGACGATATTAGTCGAACCGTCCGCGAAGCTGCGTTACGCTAAAGGAGAAAATTTTAAAGAAAATGGAGAGTTTGAAACTCCCTTCATATGTTACTCCTGAGAAATGCTATGAAGTGGCTTTCGCACTATTTCCTCCAAAGACTCCTCGACTGCCATCTACTGATTTTGGAGTGGCTCTTGCCCCTCCATTTCCAGATTGGTTCATCTGTGGGGACTCTATAAAGATCCTTCGCCAGCAGTCGAAACCCAAGGCTCAGCGGGTGGTTCCGACTAAACATACGCTAGACAGTTTCAAAGGACACCTTCATGTCGGTATCGAAGATGTTCGCATCAAATCCGAAATATATGAAGATTTGGATTCTTCGATTTTATGCTCTTTCTCTTGAACTTTATCATTACTGACATGCTGTAACTTGCTTTGTTTTGCAGCTGTACCCAAAAAGAACACCCCTCAGCACCTGGTCGAAGCCAAAGGCGAAGGCAGCAAGGTACATCACACTCTTTTTCCTTTCGTTGATCATTCTTTCTCCCCCTAATGCTTCTCAATTTCAGGCTTCTCGCAAACCACCTCCAACACCTCAAAGGAAGTCAAAGAGGGGCACTGCCCAAATTATCTTCGATTCAGAGAATGAGAACCAATCTCCTCCTGAAGACTTGAAACTCAAAAAGAGAAGGAAACCAAGCCAAGAATCTGGTGCTGCTGGTGGCCAATCTGAGCCTACAACGACTAAAGTCCCCAAAAAGACGACTACTACGAGTAAAGTTGCAGAAGCCCCTTCTGGAACCGCCTCTAAATCAGCAGCAGGTTATGCTGAAAGCAATAACTCTAGCCTTGATGCTGAAGGAGTCAAGGTAACTTGTCATATTTTTTCTTTAAATAAAAACTTATTTACCTTGTTTCCTTTTATCTGACTTGCTTCGATTTGATTCAGGCTGATGCTAGTGGTTTGAAACCACCGGTGGATAATCGTCCTTCTCCCACCACCCTCCTGAATAGCTAAGGTGAGCCCACATACCATCCCACTTCTAACTTAAGCTCTGGAATGAGTTCACTAGGTGAAATTAACAAGCCTGGTTTTTAAATAGCTCCCCCTTCGCCAGCAATGACTTGGCTCCAACCATGAGGCAGACGATGTTTAGCAGGATCCTGACACAAAAAATCCAAAAGTTGTACCATGGATGAAGACCCACCCTTGG
Organism: Lathyrus tuberosus; assembly: GCA_022829125.1. Taxonomy (NCBI): domain Eukaryota; kingdom Viridiplantae; phylum Streptophyta; class Magnoliopsida; order Fabales; family Fabaceae; genus Lathyrus; species Lathyrus tuberosus. Next base: position 6,034,486 of record JALAZF010000264.1, read on the forward strand.
TCGATGAAGAGGGATCCACAAAAGACAAACCCATTAGGGCTGCCAAAGTTAACCCAGAAGGAGAGGAAGAAATGGAAGAAGATGATGATGAGACCATGCACCAATCTGAACTTGATGTCCATGATGATGAAAATGAAGATGAAGACAAAATGGACGAAGATGAAGAGGAGAAGAATAAAGGTGAGGAGGAGAAGGCCGACAAAGGACCTATCAATGAGCCAACCCATATCGAAGCCATTACTACCCCAACACCTACTACTGCGACTGAAGGCAAGGCAACCTCAACTGTGTATGGAGCAGGACTTTCTGAAGAGGAACTGGATGCCTTGAAGACTAGCAACCTTCATCAATACATAAAGATCCTTCTTGGGCGTCGAGGAAGCTCATCTGATAAAACTCTTAGTGCTTCGACTACCTCTGGGGATCAGCCTTCAAGCAAACCTGAGGACAATATCCTTCTGAAGATCAAAAACAAGATCTTTAAGGGTGACCTTTTCACACTCTTACAGATGGATGATGTCACTCATATCTCTTTGAAAAGTCTCCTCCAACAAGTTGACATTCACGTTATTTCTCCAGAATCTGCCAACATCATCTTAGAGCTTGGAACTATGATTGACCAAGTCCATGGTGACCTCAAACGCCTGCCCCAAATCGAAAAGGCCATTTCAACCAAAGCTGGAAGTGAGGCTGCCGCTTGGACTGCTGCCACTGATTCTGAGAATAAGGTAGCCGAATTGGAGGAAACAAAAGAAAATAACAAGCAAGAAATCACCTCCAATGAAGAAAGTATTGCTTCCTGGGAGCGAAAGATCAAGAAACTTCAAGCCAAGATCTCAAAGGCCAAAAAGCGTAACGTTGAATTGTCTGTCTTCGATGACTCTGGCTTGTCGAAAGAGCTTGAAAATGCCATAACTTTTGCTGAGAAGGCCTTTACGTGAAAAGCGTCTTGACCTCCAGAAGTCGAAGTACTTGAAGATGAAGGAGAATCTCCCCTTTTAGCTTGTTACTCTCTTTGTAATTTTTAATTTGATGCTCTATGGCCCTTTGAGGCATTTATATGTAATGACTACTAAGCCATTTTGGCATTCATAAATACCATTATTGGCTTTGCCCTTGTTATATCGAATTACTCCGTAACAATTTTAATTTCTTGAAGTGCTGGTTTATATTTTTTCAAATACTTGCCATTTACTTTCAAGATTCTTTTATCCTAATTTAATTCTTCAACTTCATAGGCTCCATTAGAAAATACTTGCGTAATTCGAAACGGGCCCTCCCATTTTGGGGACCATTTGCCCAAGGCTCTAACCTTTCGATCCATAGGCAGGATTAGCTTCCAAACTAAATCTCCAGGTGAGAAGGTCTTGATTCTAACCTTTTTATTATAAGACTTCTCCACTCTTTTGTTTTGTCTCTTCAAAAGTTCTAAGGCTTTAAGTCTTTCTTCGTCCAGATATACCAGTTCGTCTAACATCATATTCCAATAAAGCTCAGAAGGAATTTCATGATGTCTCTGAATCCTAGCCGACTGGAGATATATCTCAACAGGTAACACTGCATCGTGACCAAAATTCAATCGAAAAGGAGTAGTGTTGGTTGCTTCCTTGGGAGAGGTTCGACATGCCCAGAGCATCTGGTCCAATGTCCTATGCCAATTTCTAGGCTTCTTTCCCACATGTTTCTTGATCAAACTAATAACCACTTTATTAGATGCTTCGACTTGACCGTTAGCCTGAGCATAATAAGGTGTAGAGGTTAAGAGTTTGAAACCCATCTCTTTTGCAAACTCCTGCATCTTTCGACCCGTAAAAACTGATCCTTAATCTGTTGTGATCGTTTATGGGATTCCAAACCTGTAAATGATGTATTTTTGAATAAACTCGATCACATCCTCTTGATCCACATTTGGTAAAGGTATCGCCTCGATCCACTTCGTAAAGTAGTCAATTCCTACCAAAATGTATCTCTGATTCTTGGAGGATGCCGGTCGAATCTCTCCAATCAGATCCAAAGCCCAACCTCTAAAAGGCCATGGTTTGACTATGGAATGCAACTCGCTTGCAGGGATATGTTGTATGCCGGCATGAACTTGACATTCTTGGTAACCCTTGGTGAATTCAATGCAGTCTTTTAGCATTCTAGGCCAATACATGCCTTGTCGAAACAATAGCCACTTCATCTTATGACCTACTTGATGTGCCCCACATGCCCCACTATGGACAGTCGAAAGGGCCAAATACGCTTCTGTTTCACTAAGACATTTACTTAAGACCCCCTCAGGGGTCTTTTTAAACAATTCATTGCCTAGAAGGACATAACTTAAGGCTTGATACCTAACCTTTCGCTCTGTGGATGCTGTCGGGTTTTGCAAGTACTCGACTATAGGCTTCCTCCAGTCTTTATCCGTCAAGCTGTCTATTACAAAAATCTCGAAATTTTCTTCATCAAAATATCCAAGCTTTGTCACTTCTAGGTCTGATGGGCATAATCCAACAGATACCACTTTACCTCTAGCTTCGATTGCCTCTTGTAAATTTTCCTTCGAAACCTTATACCCAGAAGCAACTTGAGCCAAGTCATTTGTCACTTGATTTTCTAGTCGAGGTATGTGTCGAATGCTTACTACTTTGAATTTCTTTAGTAGTCTGTTGGCCACTATGAAGTACATGATAAGATTCTCCTTAACACATTTGCACTCCTTAGTAATTTGCTTTATGACCAACTCTGAGTCTCCCATTATTTCGACTCGAGTTGCCCCCAGTTCTAACAAAATTTCAAGTCCAGCTATTAAGGCTTCATACTCAGCCTCGTTGTTGAAACAAAGTCCTTCGACCCTATACTTAAATTTTATTGGGATTTTATCTGGAGAAATAATCAGCACACCTACGCCTGTGCCATCTTTGTGGCTGGAGCCATCGAAGTATAACTTCCAGGGTTCCAATTCGACATAATTCAACATGCTTTCGTTTATGGAGTGGTCGACTATAAAGTCTGCTACCACTTGTCCTTTAACTGCCTTCAGAGGCTTATACGTTAAAGAGTACTCAGTCAATGCTAGTGCCCATTTACCGATTCGACTATGCAAGATAGGTTTAGACAACATGTGCTTAATAACATCGAAATGAGATGAAACATAAACATCAACTGGCTTTATATATTGCTTCAATTTTGTACAAGAGAAATACAAGCATAGGCATAATTTTTCTATCATGCTATACCTAGTTTCTGCATCATTCAAAACTCTACTGAGGTAGTAAATGGCTCTTTCGACACCATCCTCATCCTCTTGAGCCAACATACTCCCTATGGTTTTGTCTGATGCAGCTATGTACAATCTCATACTCCTATCCCTACAAGGTGGTGAAAGAATTGGGAGATGACTCAGGTATTCCTTGATCTTGTCGAAGGCTGCCTGCTGCTCCTGCCCTCATTCGAACCCATCTTTATTGAATCGAAGCAATGGTGAAAAGGCCTGCGTTTTTCCACTTAGGTTCGATATGAATCTTCTCAAGAAATTGATCTTGCCCAGCAGTGATTGCAGCTCATTTTTCGTTGATGGCGTTTTCGCTTCCATGATGGCCTTGGTCTTATTCTGGTTGATCTCGATCCCCTTTTTATGGACCACAAAGCCTAGAAAATCCCCTGCCTGCACACAAAACGTACATTTAAGAGGATTCATTTTAAGACCATGCCTTCTCATTCTTTCAAAGGAGTGTCGAAGATGGTCTAAATGATTCTTCCCTGAAACAGACTTAACCACAATATCATCAATATATATTTGCATGAAAGTCTCTATATAATCATGGAAGATTGAGTTCATTGCTCGTTGATAGGTTGCCCCAGCATTTTTGAGGCCGAAAGGCATCACCACCCACTCGTAGGTGCCTAAGGCTCAAAGGCAACGAAAAGCTATTTTGGGGACATCATCTTCAGCAATGAATATTTGGTTATAGCCAGAGTACCCATCTAACATACTAAGATACTCATGTCCTGCAGCGGAATCGACTAGCATTTCTGCCACAGGCATAGAATACTCATCCTTAGGAGTTACAGAATTTAAATCTCTAAAGTCTATGCAAACTCTTAAGGAACCATTCTTTTTAATAACAGGTACAATGTTAGCTAACCACTCGACATACCTGGCAATGCGGATAAATTTGCATCGAAGGAGTCCTTCGACTTCCTCCTTTATCTTTGAGAGAACTTCTGGGGCAAACCGTCTTGGATTCTGTTTAACTGGCTTCTTCCCAGGCTTGATCGGCAACCTATGTTCGACCAACTCTTTACTCAAACCAGGCATTTCATCGTAGTCCCAGGCAAAACAGTCTTTAAACTCCTGTAACAGCTGGGTAACTTTGACCTTAAGTTGTAGGTCAAGATTAGCACTAACATATGTTGGCCTTTTAATCACCCCTTCTCCTAGGTCGATTTCTTCCAATGGACCATGAGCTAGCATCTTAGTGTTATTTGTCAGCGGATCCTTCTCGAATCCCAAAGGCTCATCGTCATAAATGGCGTCAAGCCTCTGGCCTTGCTCTACACCCTGAACCTTATTAGGTGGCTCTGGGTCGAAGTCCTTACCAGGACCTTCTTGGTGGAATTCAGGATTGGCTTCGCCAGCCATATATTCGTTAGCAGCCTCCAAAGCCGCTTGTAGTCTGGTTTCAGCCACGTAGGCCGAAATTCTTCTCAATGCTTCGAACTCAGTCATTATCACTGAATTCACTCCCCCATCCTGTGGGGTCTACTGCAGGCTCGCCAAGGCATGAAAGTCTTTCCCCTGGCACCTCCTTATCCCAACAAAAATCCTCGACGGGATGCAAGTACAATGAGCAAAATGTCTCGTCGTCTGGGACAAACTCAAAATCTGCTGGGCCACAGGGGGCAATGTGAGCCAAATGTTTGTCGAACTGACGTCTGTCGACATGATTTATTGGTGCTTTAAAATACCCCTGGTCAGCTTCAATGTTTTTGACTATGCCGTCCGGCCTCCAGATGGTGATGCGTTGATGCATCGAAGATGTCACTGCACCAATGCCATGTATCCACTCTCGTCCTAAGAGAAGATTGTAGGTGGCTTTTATTTCTACTACCATGAAGACAGTAGGTCTAGTGATTGTCCCCACTGTTAATTTGACTTGTATCACCCCCAGAGTAGAGCCAACTTTTCCTTCGTAATTTGAAAGAACCATGTTATGTGGCTTAGTGTCAGTATCATATTTGCCAATCTTGCTCAGTAAGAAATGTGGCACCAAGTTCACTATTGCGCCACAATCAACTAATATTTTATTTATTGGCACGTTCTCCACCTTGCCAGTAATGTAGAGGGGCTTTAGGTGACCCTTCATTGCCTCTGTGGGTCGCTCGAAAAAGGCGTTCTGCTCTTCGACACACCCATTGTTCATAATATAGTAACATACCGGCTTGTGTGCTGCCATCTCTGCTTTAGTGCAGGCATCTAAATCTTCGACTTCTGTGATCTGGTCGAATTCTCTGGGCATTACAGACACCACATTGACTATGATGTCAAAAGAAGCATCAGACTCAGAGTCAAAGTTGTCTGTCATTTCGTCATCCTCTTCGACAGTCTTTTCAGGTTTATCCTCTTAAGAGGCAAATAGTTTTCGTCCTACAGGTATTTTTCAGCAACCTTCATTGGATTTTCTCCATTATTGTCAGTAGGGATATTAGTACTGGACTCTCCTTGATCCCTCGACTGGGCCTCCCTGAGAGCCTTCATTCGACGTTGCTCTCTCCTCCATTGAGATCGCGACATCGGGTTCTTCCCCTTATAGTTTTCAGAGACATATGCTGATTTGTTAGAGGTCTGAAACTCCTTTCGATACTCTATTGAAGAGCCTCTGCCCACATCAAACTTCTACCATTTTTTCTGACCTTTTTCCTTTCCTTCGACAGGTTTCATTCAGCTCCCTATTGGTGCATTGCTTGTTGGTTTGAAGGTACTGGGTCTGGCCCCTGGGAACTGTGTTTTTCCTCCCACTTGTTTTGAAGAGGACCTTCTAGGGTCGAAACCCATTTGACCATGAGATGCTCTCTGCTCCCTTCTTTCTTTAGCTTTCCTAATCTCTTCAAGATTGTGAGCAGCCTTTTGATCGAATATTGCACTGCATCTGAGGCATAACATGACGTCTGATCCCTTCTTTTGGCAGCGGTGAAGGAATTCAATGATAGTTTCATCCTGTTTTGGATACGCCACTTTTTTACGCTCTTCTTGGCAGCTTGCTTCGTCCACCTCCATGGTCTTATGTTGCGTGATCTCGACCATATTTATGTCCATGCCGACATCAGCACTAAGATTCAGATTGCAGAAGTCCACATCAAGGCCCTCAGCAGCCTTATCCATCTTAACGAAACTCTCAGCAGTCTCTTTAGTAACCAGCATCATGTTGGAACCCTCATTGATCCCATCATTTAAGCCCTCAGTGGCTTCGTCGAAGCTATCAACGACCTCGCTCATGAGTTTCTCCACAACATAAATATCAAGGTCTTCAGTAACCTTGGCTAACACAGCTTTGTTGGCGAAATCTTCAGTAATTTCCACCATATTAACTGAACGGTCGAAGTCATCAGCAACCTCAACCATATGTACCTCTAGCTCAGCATAATGAGCATCTGCTATTTACAATGGGTCGGAGTCAATTTTCATCTGACCTTTGCTCTTCTCTCCGAATTTCAGCCTGCCCTCCTGAATAGCATTTTGCACCAGATCCCTGAAAAGAAAACATTGAAAAGTTTTATGACCCAAAAAATTATGGTACTTACAAAATCCTCTCTTTTTTCTTTGTTCTAAAGGTGACATTTTAGCGCCAGGAGGCACTATCATCTGCCCATCTTTTACTAACAAATAAAAAATTTCATCACATTTGGTGATATCGAAAGTGTATGTTTTCTTGGGAAACTTATCATTATTTTCAGGTTCGATAAAATTTTTTCCTGTCGAATGGGCTAACATTTTACAAGCATACGGAGGACCTTGCTTTAACTCAGCAACGTCTACCTCACTCTCGTCGAAATATAATGGTTCGTCGTACAAACCTTCGACATCCTCATTATATTCAACATAAGCTACCTTTTTACCCTTATTGAACTTAGCCTTTTCGTCTTTCAGACGTTTTAACTGTCGAACCCTATCATCCAGTTGGGCCATGTCTCTCAGATACTGGGTATCCAATTTCTTTCTAATAGAGTAATCAAGGCCACCAGCGGCCATTTCGACCAGCTCATGCTCTAGAACTTGAGTAAAACACCTAGCCTTAAGTAATTGAAACCTGTTTAGGTAATTGTCTATTTTCTCAGTAAACTTTCGCTTTATGCTAGCCAACTCCTTCAAACTAATCTTAGTTTGCCCCATATAGAATTGTTCATGGAACAAGCGCTCTAACTGGGTCCAATTACAGATTGAGTTAGGAGGTAGAGTTGTAAACCAAGTAAAAGCATTTTTGGTGAGAGAACTTGGGAAATATTTTACCCTAAGACTTTTGTCATTCGTGATCTCTCCAGCCTCAATCATATACTGGGCTACGTGTTCGACAGTAGATTCAGTTGTATCTCTTGAGAACTTGGTAAACTTTGGGACCTTCGTCCTAGGAGGTAATTCTGATTATAGAATATAATACACTATGGGTGAGGTATAGTTTGGCCTAGTAAAGCCAAAATTTACCCCATTTCGAGCCATTATTCTTTCCACCATGGCTGCCAGGTTGTTATCCGCTGCTATGTTATTACGTCGAACCTGTTGTACAACATGGTCAACATCTTGGTTTCTATTTACTATCACTACCCCTGTTCCCCTTCTTCAGGAATTGGCGCTTGATTCCTAGGTGGTTCGACTCTAGGGAGTTCGACTCTAGGGGGTTCTAGGTTAGCCTCAAGCATAGTCTCTAGGTTCCTCCGTGGGATATTCTCCACCGTAGTCGCACCTCGTACAGGGGCCGGCACCCCCAAAAATTCTGCCATGCGTGCCAATTGTGCTGCTAGTTGTTGGTTAGTTTGGGTAGTGTTCTGAATTAAAGGCTGGAAAATTTCCCCCATAGTTTGAGACAAAGTTTGTACCATTTGTAGGTTACTCTCATCCATTTGCCGTCTTAAACATGCTATAGACGTGTTTGTCAGACTAGGACCTTGAGTGGAATATCCTACACCTACACTTTGGCTGTTTCACCCCACATTTATCCCAGACCCCGAACCTTGTAATGGCGAAGACATTACATTGTCTGAGAATACTGGGGGGCATTTTGGAGGCTTTGCATTATTGACGTTAGCATTCCATAAGGTGGATTCCTTGGTAAGGGTTGTGAAAATCCTGGAGGGAGAAAATGCCTTAGTGTCGAAGTTCCTCCTGGTGGAGTTTGGGGATTAGATGCTTGTGGCCCAACGTACTCCAAAACAGGTTGAGTGTAAGCCCTTATATATGTTTACCATGGTCCTGTCATTGATGGCATTGGGTCGGACATAACAGGAGGTGGGATTGACTCTCCTGTCGAAGGAACTGGAGGTGGTATCACATCGTTCCTAGACATATTTTGAAGGTTTGTGTTACTAGGCTAGGCATTCGAATTACTTGACTTAGGATTAGAACCACTCCCTCGAGGGTTTGGATTGTTTGGCTGACTAGTGTTCGTCGCCATTTTTCTAGTATATCTTCTCTTTGGTCTCTCTTCGTTTGTAGTGGCTACATTACCACTTCTCGATAACATGCAACGAAGCTTTTTAAGAAGGAAACGATGAATGAAGATTTTCAAAAATTTAAAAAGATCTTTATCAAGTTAGCACTGTCCCACTGGGCGTGCCAAATTGTTTACCGTGAAAATTAGTAAACAACCGCTGATCTTCCAAATCTAACTTTGGTGACTCACAAGATCGATCAGATTGATCCTAGGACATGTGCTAACAATCGATCTAAGGCGAATTCTAAGGAAATAAGTACTTTGATAGAACTCATGAAGAAAGTTGGTTGAAAATACAATCTAGACAATGTTTTAAGAATGTTAAGTTAAAAGACTGAAAAGGTAAAAGAAAAGGTCGAAGGCGTGCAGTAAAGGTTGAAACTATAGAAAGTGCAGAAATATAACTTGCGTTAAATAAGAGATAAAAATTTAACAAAAGATTGAAGTAAATTGCATTGAAGGATAAATGGTGTTTACATCACGTACATTCTCACAAGACTCTTTTCTCAACACGCGGATACTTTGAGTAAATTTGGAGTTACTTGTACAAAGTGAACACAACACCCCCAAATCCTATTACTAGAATCCTTATTTATAATACCAAAACTAACTGCTATAGACTACCTGAAATAATAAACAAATGACAAGTGTCGCATTGCATGCTTCCATCACTTGGAGGTACGCCACCTGTCTTTCAAGAGCGAACCAAAGTAACTACTCCCTCCTTTATTTGAATTTGAATTCCCAGCGTCAGACATCATCAGCATTCTCGGTCGAGGGTGCCCTCTTCAACTCTTAGAAATATTTTCTAAGTCCCAAAAGATATCCTTTCCTCTTATGAGCACCTTCGACTTAAACCTATCACACAAATCCTGTCGGAAGCTTCTCTAAACCTCTTTAAGAGCTTAACATTCCCATCAACACTTCCAACTTCATATGGGCGTCGAATTTATGAGCTAACAACGAGATAAGAGAGACTTAAATACAAACATGCACAATTTTTGGCCCTAAGATGCCACAAGATGCACTTGATATGAAATGATATGAATGCAAGACAAAGAAATTGTATACAGAAGTGTTGTCGGAGCACAGTTAAAGAATGGAAGACCCGACGAGGAACAACTTAACAAAGCAAGACTCCACGGGGAAAAGTATCAAGGAGACACAACTGAGGAATACAAGATATTATGAACAGCTGCCAAGGTGACAAAGAGTATCCAATAATACTTGGAAAGAAGAGGGATAAAACATGAATGGAGATACAAACATGCGGGGAAGCATCAGATGTGGGGAGAGGGTTATAATCATCAGAGGTTTTGTCAGAAGTGCATTGAACAAAACTCTGGGAGAGTATAGCAACAACCATCAAAGACATTCAGGAGAGCATTGAATGAAATTTGGAGCACATCAGAGACATTCAGAAAAACATCGAATAAACTCCAAAACACATGCAGAAAAGCATTGGATGGAAAATGGAAACAGACTTGAAAACAATCAACAGTTGTTAACCACAGTCAGAAATAAATTGAAGACATCTAGAAGAGAATTAGATTAAAACAAACGATTTTGAAGATACATCCGAAACATTTAGAAAAGCATTAAATGCACGGGAAAAGGTTTTGAAGACATATCTGGAAGAACGTCAAATAAGTAACATCATATCTGGAAAAACATCAGATAAAACAAGGTCATATCTGGAAGAACATCAGATAGACACAAACGGGGTTCTAGAAAAGCATCAGAACAAAGTCATATCTAGAAGAACATCAGATAGACACACAAGGAGTTCTGGAAAAACATTAGAACAAAAGACACATCTAGAAAACGTCAGACGGACATATCCGACAAAACTTCGGATAGATTCTGGAAGAGCATCAGAATCAAAAGGGTATATCTGGAAAAACGTCAGATGAGTTCTCAAAGAACATCAGAACAGAAGACACATCTGGAAAAACATCAGACGCAAAGTCGTATCTAGAAGAACGTCAAATAGACACAAACAGGGTTCTGGAAAAACATCAGAATAAATTCGTATCTGGAAGAACATCAGATAGACACACAAGGAGTTCTGGAAAAACATCAGAACAAAAGACACATCTGGAAAAATGTCAGGTGGACATATCTGGCAAAACCTCAGATAGATTCTGGAAAAACATCAGAATCACAATGGAAATATCTGGGAAAACATCAGATAAGTTCTGGAAGAACATCATAACAAAGGACTCAATCTGGTAAAACAACTCAGAGAGAGACATATTCGGAAAAACTTCGGATAGATTTCAGAAAAGCATTAGAATCGATATAAATATCTGAAAAAACATCAGATAGGTTCTGGAAGAAAATTAGAACAAAAGACTCAATCTGGTAAAACATTAGAGAGATAAATATATCCGGTAGAACCTCTGATAGATCCTGGAAAAGCATCAGAATCACAAGAATATCTGGAAGATCATCAGATAAGTACAAAGGAGTTTCTAGAAAAACATCAGAAACAAATTCGTATCCGCAAGAGCATCAGATAGACACAAAGGGGTTTTGGAAGAACATCAGAACAAATATACATCTGGAAAAACATCAGAAGCGAAGTCGTATCTGGAAGAACGTCAGATAGACACAAGGGAGGTTCTGAAAGAACATCAAAACAAAAATACATATCTGAAAGAGCATTAGATAGGTACAACAATATCTGTTTGAAAGGTGTCAAGTGAGTTGGACTTTGACCACAAGGTAAGACATGGATATCAACACGACCTCTGGTGAAATGCAAATGAGGATAAAACACTCATGTTATGTAATGTATATGAATTATGCTATGATATATGATCAAATGCAGATGTAATGCAATTGTCGACGACATGGCTCGACTCTTTTAGGGAGAAGACAAGACTGGAAGACTGATTCCTCAACACGGATGTCACTGCCATTTTGCTTGGGGACTAAAGACGCTGCTACTGCCACACTGGTAAACTGTATCAAATTGATGATCCTTGTAGGAAGGATGAAAAGCTTCTTAGGGATTCTTGAAGTAAATTCCCCCAGATTAGCTAACTATTGTAGATGAACCGATCATTGTTTCGGCTGGATTGATGTTGGAAATGGCTGTTTCACTATGAGCTTGGAAAGCTTGCCTCAGTCCGAGTCTTGAAAAGTATTTTGTATAAACCAATTTAGAAGGACTTGCACTGAACCACAAATCTTGAACTGATTCTCAACAGGATCTGGAAAGAATTTTCCCCTGATTGAATCACCGGCCAAGTTTCTCAACTGTTTGAAAATTCCCTGAGAAGAAAGTCAGTTTGCAAACAAAAGTGTTCATACAAACATAGAAAATGCAAAGTTTATGCAACTTTTGAGATCGAAATCATTTTTGAAAGATGCAAAGTATATGAGTCATTGGTCAGAACACGGTGGTTTAATACATCAAAGTAAAAGCAAAAGGTGTAATGCCAAAATAAATTATCTGCAAAGATCTTTTGGAGTCAGTTTATGCAACCTTGCTATAGTTTCAAAATAACCTTGCTTCAGTTAGGTCTTTTGAGGGTTATAACGTGGCCTGGTTCACGATTTAAGAAACAAAGGATAAAGGCTCAAAATTTATTTGTACCTACCTAATCTTTGTGATGACCTTCAGTCATACGCTCAGTTAACTCAGACTATACGCTCAGGTTCCCACAGGTTGGAAATTTCACTGATGATAGTAATGATGGTTCAGAAGTCAAGGGACTTTGAAATAGAAGTCACTGCTTCCTTACAACTTTTGGTTGTCATACAAGCTTGTTCTTATTTCTCTTTGTATAAGGTAAGGTCGGGAGCTTCCCATCTTTCTTAGCTTTTGCCTCGAAAGGGACTCGACTCATTCTTTGAGTAAGGATTTCTTGACGATCCTTCTTTATTTATCACTTTGGGAACAACTTGTACAACATTTATTCATTTAATTTGGAATAGTTAAAAGTTTGTGAATGTCTGGCTTTATGATTACGGCGAACCATCATTGGCTTCTAATTTGAAAGACATCTTCGACACTTGCCTGCTGTGTGCGAAGGACGACTTATGAATGTAAACTTTGGTTGAAAGGTGTCTTACATGAAACTCTTGTATTTGAGTGCACAATCAAGTTAATTGAGAACTACCTTGCCCCAGGTTAAGATTGCGGTTTTTTTGTAAAGAAAGAAACTCTAACTTCTAGGCTCAAAGGGGTTGACAAGGGAATAACTTCCTTATTTCTCCAGTGTTTGGGGATTGAAACAATGCCTTACATCGTCAAAAAAGTTTTGATTTGAAAGCATACCAACAGCAATTATGGGTATTTACGTTTTCACCATCCTCCCTCCAATCTTTGCATAATCAAAAAGAGAGTGGAAAATAGATAAAATATATATTTTTTATTTTTCATGAAAAGAAAAGCATAAAGATGTAAATAATAGACAAAATGAATTGAATCAAAAGTTGCAATGCTCATTTCATTAATCACGAAAGTACAAACATAATTCAAAAGCAAACAACTAATACAAATAAGGAAAGTTCAAATAACAAGAAACATGGCCTAGTGACTAATCAGCAACATGGGTGAGCTAGCCCATCTAAAACACTGACTTTTAGGAAGATAGTCTGCTGAAGTCGACTGAAGCTTCACTTGGCATGCCCTGGCAGAGGATTGTTCTGAACATTCGGATTAGCGTCATGAAAGCTAAGGATTCCGACCTTAATCAGATCACGCACTTTAACCTTTAGTGCATAACAATTTTCCAGATCGTGGCCTGCGGCACCTTCATGGAATGCACAGTGGAGATCAGATCTGAATCTAGCTGGAAGAGGATTTAGAGGAGGAGGCAGAGTCTTTGTAGTAATCAACCCTTTCTGAACCAGACCGGGATAAAGTTCAGTGTATGTCATTGGAATAAGATTAAATTGATTCCTATTATGGTACTGATTATGTCCAACTGTTGGACGTTGAGGAGGTTGAGCTGGTCGTGGAGCAGTAACCATAGAGTAACAACATCAACAACAGGGTGATCAGCATACTGAGGTTGGGGACGAGGCCTTCTTGTTTCAAACATGACAGCATTGGTATGATCTTCTCTCTTCTTCTGGAAGTTCCCATAGGATTTCTTTGCACTATTAGAAGATTCAGCAGCCTTGGACACTTTACCATTCTTGAGTCCTTCCTCGCTTCTTTGACCAATAGTTACCAAATCAGTGAAATTGAAGGAAACACTACCAATCATCTTCTCCCAGTAGAATGGAGACAAGGTGTCCATAAACATTCCAGATAATTCCTTCTCGGCCAAAGGAGGTTCAACATAGGAAGCCAACTCTCTCCAGCGCTAAGCATATTCCTTGAAAGACTCTTTCTCATTCTAAGACATATTTTGAAGCTGACGGCGGTCAGGAGCCATGTCGAGGTTGTACTTATATTGCTTCATGAAGGCATTTACAAGATCTTGGAAGCAGTGGATGGAATTTTGCTCAAGACTCATATACCATTTGAGTGAAGCACCACTCAAGCTATCTTGAAAACAGTAGATAACCAATTTCTGATTGTTTGTATAAGCAGCCATCTTTTGAAATTACATGACCAAATGAGCCCTTGTACAAGAGTGACCCTTATATTTCACAAACTCGGAAGTTTTGAATTTGGTAGGCATAACAAGGTCAGAAACCAGGCACATGTTGTCTGCGTCCACACTAAAGAAGTCATTGCCTTCCACGGCTTTAAGTCTCTTGTCTATGGTCTGAAACTGTTCACGGACAACCTCAGGTTCAACAAAGTCTTCACGGTCTTCACCCTGAGCACTGGCAGCATTATACTCATAGAGAGGGTTCTCAAAAGGAGCTTGAGTAGTTTGAACTATAGGTCGAGGCTCGGCAAAAATAGGAGCTTGAAGCACTGGTCTAACAGTTTGACCAATCATAACAGTAGATGAAAGAGGTGGAGAATAATTATGGGGTAAACCGAACTCTGGCCAAGTTGAAGGTGGCACCTGAACAGGTTGAGGATTAACATTTGAAACCTCCTGGATAACAGTCCTTTGGGGTTGCTCTCCTCTAGCAATCAAGACCTGGAGCATTTTAGTGAGCTTTGTCATGCTTAACTTAAGATCATCGATCTCCATTCGAATCTCTGCGTTGTGTGCTTATTGCTCTAACATTCTGCGTCTGTAGTTAGCCCTAGTCCTGTATCTGTGTCGAGGAATCAGCTTGACGACTGACAGGAAATGCTGAAAGATAGAGACAGCTGGAAATGAGTCGCTGGACAAACAGATGTATACAATGAATCATGCAAAAATGCAAATGATATGCAATGCGATACAATGGTTTCAAGGAACTCAAAAGAAAGTTGCAAACATTTCGGAAAGACTAAAAAAGTTTCATTTTATAATCCATGATCTTTATTGATTTTGCAAAGGAAAGAACAATTGAGTTCCTAGAAACCAAAGGGTTATGAATGAATGTATGGATGAATAGATGCATAAACACATGGATGAATATATAGGCAAACAAACAAGGGCCTAGGTTTGAAGATCACGAGCATGGAGCCATGGTCTACCCGTCCTAAAAGGTATGTACTATGGGTTCTTATATCTGCAGAGCAAGGTTCTAGAGGTTCTCAGAGTCATCGATAAATCTTTCGGATATTATCGGCTTGCACGACTACTCATGCGGGCTAATAATCGTCTAAGTGTAGTATCGTATGACAACCACCACAGGTCTACACCTGGATGATCACTGCACTACGTCCTAAAAGGCTTAGAGGGGTGAAGGGATACTAAAGGTCCTCAGTGTCACGGATTCCCAGGTCGGAAAAAGTAATGTCAATACGACTACTCGTATGCATCAGTAATTACAAGGGGGCCTCGACTGAGCATGGTTATATCATATGTTAATCATGTTAGAACTACTCCCAATAGTCAACTATTGATTATACCACAATCTTATTATAAGTGTGCACTCAAGTTCGAGTTAGGACTTATCTCACCACTCAACGTAACAACCCAAGCAGATACAAATATACAAATACACAGGCAAGCAAGTGTCATACCCCAAATTTTGACCACTAAGATTTTCCATCATTGTACAAACCATCATCACAATATGGATGTACCTTTGTGCCTCATCAATCTCCTCAAGGAATTGTTGAGCATTCACTACAATCAGAGATTAGGGTATTAACCTCTCTCAGGGTACTTAGACAAATGATCAATCAAGAAATGACATGATCTTAAACTTGTCTAACCTCTCAAACACCCATAAAGGATCAAGAGGACTCCCACATCAAGAATCAAGCACAAAGCTGCAGCATTCCAAGTGGATTAAGCCTCAAGATCGCCAGTGTCACCAAATTAGGGTTTTGGTCGACCAGGGCCTCCAGATGGAAATTTTCATCTGGGCATGAACCAATGCTTCAAAATATTACTTAAGATACTCCAAGGGACCTCATGGATCCAATCACCAAGTCAATTTAGTCTCAGGGGATGCATTTACAAAAAAAATCAGGAATTAGGGTTTCTTGACCTAATTCACCCCTAAGTTGACTTTTGGGACAAAACATGAGCCAAGACCTCAAGACATGATTTGAGTGTCTCTAATAAACCACATTGATCCATTTGCAACAATGGATTGATCCAAGAAGCTTGAGTCACAAGCCTCAATTTCATCAGGACCACGATTAGGGTTTAGCGAGAAAAGTCAACTATACCTTTGACTTTTGACCAATACATGATCCCAAACCTTGGGACATGATTCAATACACCCTACAACACCTATGGAACACACCCATTAGGTTTGATTTAGGTCAAGGACCTGATTTCACCAAGGATCGCACAGTTTGGAATTCATCTGATAAAAAGTCAACTGTGCACAAAAGTCAAAGTTTTACTTTTTGAGATTTTTCACAATTATGGTTCTTTGACCCTAAAATGATGTTAATGTATGATTGGAATCAACATTCATCAAGAAAAATCAAAGAAAGTGGGATAACTTGTAAAAGGGGTAACCATAAAAAACTTAGAAATTTTCTAAGTTATGGAACAAAGTGGCTAGGGTACCAACTTCCAAGGATCATAACTTGAGATCCAAGTAACCATTTTGGCTGATCCAAATATGGATTTGTAGCTCTCATGGCATACTTTAAAAGTGTCAACTACACCTCATTCCAATTCCTCATAGATTTCAAGTTATGATTGGATCAAAATCACTAAAAACATGAAAATGCATCTTTTTTCCAACACTTAGAAAAATTCTGCTCAAGGCAGATTTCAAGTGAAACACCAAAACTTGGAGGGTTGTTTCACACAGTTGCACGCTGAATCAATTCAAGATATAAACATCAAAGTTGTTGTACATATTTCCTACAATCCAAGGAACTTATTAGCATGAAACAACTCAGTTTGAGCCAAGAGTTATGGCTACTGCAACACACCATGGCAAGGCTGCCATGAAAAATCAGTTTTCAAGTTTTCTTGCTTTACACGATTTCTGAGTCAAAGCCAAGGATCACTATGCCAAGTTCATCCAATCTGATCACAATGCATCTGATCCAACCAACAAACTTGGACTGAAATGCCAAAGGCTTGTCCTTGAGAATTGGTGAGTTTTTGGCATATATGTCTTGAATTCAAAGGGAATTAATGTGGAATAGTGCACTTTCAAGATTCTGATCACTTGTAGTCAAGATGCCCTAATAAACAACAATTAAAATGACTGAGGAATGTGGAATCAATCAAGGTATGGCTGATCTATTTGGGGCAGCTGTTACACCTAGTGCAAGAGGCATTTATGCCAAGCCAATCCATTTGAAGGTGATATGATCTTGCAGTCGTGCACTATTCCTCCAAGACAAGAGTTGATCACCTATAAATAGAGGTTCCAACTGGTCATTCAAGGCACACCAAAGCAGCTTACAACATTGCTTTCTCTCATTCTCTCTTAAGTGCTAAATTTCTTTGTTTTTGAGCAACCACCATCGGGTTTTGAGTTGCAACCTTAAACAATCCAATCCAATTGCTCAAACACATCACATATGATGTATATGAGGTGTTCAAACACTTAAATCATCTCTGTAACACCTTTAGCTCAATATCACTCTTCAGCCAAGCCATTATGCATCCATTCTGCAGTTGGAATCCTCCAACTTAATCCAAAGATTTTCAAAGTGTTCCAAGGCTTGCAATCCACTCAACAACATCCATTGAAGCTATAGGGATCATCAAATCACTTCTGGAACACCATCTGTGCAGAGTTCCATTTCAGCTTGCATCAAGGTAAGCCTCAAAACTCTCATAAAATGATCCATGCATATTTCCCCGCATGATACTTTTGCCAATTGCTTGTCATTATATGTTGAGTATTTCCCCTCAATCAATTATTGTTTACAATTCGTATATAGGATTTCCTTGAGTTCATGCCATTTTTAGGGTTCTTCAGGTTTTAACTTGTTATGTTTTGATTCAATCCATTTCAACAAAATTGAATATTACCATCATATTCCTTGTTCAAAAACGCATGAAATTGGTGTTTGAATTATGTCAAATGGTTGAGAAACGAATGAGTTAGAGAGCTTCAAGCATCTGAGCTTGATGATGAAGATGGCCATGGCGCCATGGTTCAGAAAACCAACCAAATTTGATATATATTTTTCCCTTGCCATATATTAAATGAATTGGCATTGCGCCCCAGTGGTTGATCAGCTGGTTTGTGTATATTAGCAAGCGAGAGGTCTGGGGTTCGAATCCCCCTCGCCCCAGACCTCTTTTTTTATCACTTGTCCTATTTTTTTATTTTTTCATATTATTTTATTAATGATTTGAAAAATTAATTTCTCACTCAATTTTTATCATTTTTGATTGGTTCTTTTTCTGAAAAATCACAAAAATAGTAAAATATTTTATTCTACACAAAAATCACATAAATTCATTTTAATTGTTTTTATACATTTAAAAAATGAATATTCATCTTGAAAACCAAAACCAAATGAGTTTTAAATCATCTTGTGATTAAAACCTCATTTTTCAAACCTTAACCAAAAATCACAAGTGGTTTCTTTAAACTTATTTGGTAATTTTGTCATTTTTTATAAATTTTCTTTGAAAAATTACTTGTAAAAAGTGAAAATTAGGGTTTCTTTGATTTGTAATCATACTCAAATATTCCAAACTCTTTGGGCCTCTTGGTAGAGTGTAAGTCCCATCCTTTTGTAAATAAAAATCATTTTGGGCCTCAGTGCATTGTATAAGTCCCGATACAGTCAAAAAGTTCGACGCGATCGTCGCCTTTTTTACAACAAAAACCCATGGGCTTCTCCTTGAGCAATAAGACCCATCTTTATTCATCTTCAAACACTTTTGGGCCTCTAATATAGTGTAAGACCCAACCCCTTTTGAAAACCAAAATCATTTTGGGCCTCAGTCATTGTATAAGTCCCACTGTATTTTCAAAAACCTCGGCGCGATCGCCGTTTTCAAACAAACAACTGGGCCTGCCCTCGTGTTTTAAGTGCCATTTCTTTTTTTTTAAAAACTTTTGGGCCTCTTAAAGAGAGTGTGAGACCCACCCATTTGTACAGAAAACCTTTCCTCGGGCCTCAGTCACTTGTATAAGTCCCTGTACAAATTCAAAACAATAGTGCAATCACTGTTAAAATTTGGGCCTCTCCTTGAGTTGTAAGCCCCAATCTTTGTTCAAAATACTTTATCCTTTGATTTTGAATCCAAATATATAATTGCTATCAAAACTTTCTTTAATTTATTTGTTGAGCAACTAACAAAACAACATGGAAGCTCTACAACGGGTAAGTGTTTATCCGCTTTCTTTTATATGCTTTCATATATATAACTGTATTGTGGGAAGCTGCACATGGTTAATCTTCTTTCATACCCTCTTATATACTTGTCATATATCAAATGTATATATACTAGTATAGTTATTTAGAGTTTTCCCCGGCAATTACGTCTAGAACTAGGTAAAGCCCGTTGGTGACTCTTGAATACAAACAAAACTAGATCCCCATAGGATTCCAGATACACTCTTCCCTTCTCTTGGGGTTAAACAATATGGAACAAAGAGAAAGACAGTATTCTCGATGAACCTTTTCTCAGACTGTCACCCTTAGAAATTGTTAAAGAAACTCTAGTCCCCAGAGATAATCTTTTCTCCGTGAATGACATCTCTTGAGTTTCTTCCAAACCCTCGAACTTTCCTGGAATGATCTCTTCTCTGTGAATTGCATTTCTTGAACTTCTCTTAGTTTGGGGACCCACGGCTTCCTAGAAGCATCCCCGCCTCCTCTTGGGCGTTGTACAAGGACCCTTCGGCTTCTTAGAAGTTTCCTATGCCTTCTCTTGGGCTTAATACAAGGACCCTAACGACCTCTTAAAGGTATAAGACAGAACTTAATCATCCTTTGCTAGATCAGTCTTTCCAGTGTCAAACCTCAGGCCACTTTAGGGTTGATTCTCATCCCTTAATGCTCTTGCCCTCTTTTGGGCATTCTACAAAAGATAAAACTCTTCAACACCAGTAGACTTGGACAGTCTAAACCCCTTTGAGTCTCAAAGACATTCTCAAGCACTGTAGAAACCCCAGCCATCCTGGAAAAATCTCCAAGAGAACCTAAACCCAGTCTCTCTCATGAGAGTTCCCCAACCAGGATTAATTTATCATCATGATAACACTATCTCAAATCAGAACCTCAAAGCATCTGATCATTTTGGACCTATTTTTGGATCACAATAATCCTCATCAAAAGATAGCCTCCTCTTAGGCTTTGTATAATGACCCTTCCTCAGGAAGTCAGCCTCCTCTTGGGCTTTGTACAAATGATTCCTCCCCAGCGGAGCTAACCTTTTCAGACTCTCTTGTTAAGTTAACTCTTTTAGCCTCCGTCTTGGGCTTTGTACAAGAGATATAAAAACACTCTCTTGTTGAGTATAAAACACTCTCTTGCTGAGTATAAAACACTATCTTGTTGAGTATAAAAGACTCTCTTGTTGGGTCAATCTCCTTTTAGCCTCAATCTTGGGCTTCGTACGAGACAGCAAATCACTCTCTTGTTGCTTGTAAAAGACTCTCTTATTGAGTCAATCAACTTTTAGACTCTCTTGTTGGGTCAATCACCTTTGCAAGACTCTCTTGTTGAGTCAACTCTTTTAGCCTCCGTCTTGGGCTTTGTACAAGACATATAAAAACACTCATTGAGACAAACTTATTTCAGCCTCCAACTTAGGCTTTATACAAGACACATATAAACCTCCCCAAGGGAGTCAAAAATCCCTTTTAGCCTCAATCTTGGGCTTTTTACAAGACAGAAAGAACATTTTCCCCGAAAAAGTCAAACTGTTAGCCTCCTCTTAGGCTTTATATAATGATATCCCCAAAGGGTCAGTCTCTTTTTGCCTCAATCTTGGGCCTTGTACAAGACATAAACACTCTCTTGTTGAGTCAGTCTTATCTAGCCCCCTCTTAGGCTTCGTATAAAGAAATCCCTAGCTGAGTCAATCAACCTTTTAGCATCAAATTTGTACCTTGATCATAGAACACACAAGTTAACGATCTCTCTTTAGAGATGAAAAATTCTCTCTCAGCCAAAACCCTTTAGCTTCATATCTTGGGCTTTGAACAAGATACAAATCACCTTTAGCTTCATGTCTTGGGCTTTGAACAAGACACTAAAACATCTTTTTCCTCCCCTAGAATAGGAGGAACTACGATTGCTCTGATTTCCCTGTTTCGTTAAACGGGAATACGTAGGCATAAGATTGCGAGATCTTAGCGAGCATACTAATAAAAAACTCTAAACCCAGTACCTTCATACCTCAATCAGAAAAACATCAGATCTAATACCTTACCGAAAGCCTCATAGTCCAGACCCCCTACTCTTAACAAAATAGCCTAAGGGAGGCCCACTATCTTAATAGCATCTGTAAATTAACAGTCATCTGTTTAAACTCAGTATGCCAGCAGGGTTAATTAGAGATATCTATTTCCCTTTCTTAATCAGCTTCACAGGATAAAAAATGAATCGAACTGTAGTACCAAAGCGATAGTGATTCGAAACCACAAAAACCGCACTACAGAAAAAATTGCGACCACAGTGGGAGCGATCATTCTTCTCCCATTCCTTAGGTTGAAACCTTAAGTTCCACGAAAATGGCGACTCTGTTGGGGAGCCATTGTCTGTTTAGGACTAGGATTATTATAGCTCTTAAGAGGTCTAGGATGTTAGTTTTAGGATAAATATATATACTACTTTTCCTAATTGATATCTGTGTTTATTTTTCTGCTAATGGGAATGTGTGTGATGTCGCATCTGGAAAGATTGAGTATACACCTAAGATAAGTGATGGCACTAGACGAGTAATCTTAAAGGGAGTGACTCCTAAATAAGAGATCTCGGTCGACCATCGAATCAATGGATACGCCCTTTGCGGATTCAATGCCTATACGACTTCGGTTATTGAAAGCAGATTGTTCGATTGGGTTATCTGAGAAGCTGAGGATTTTAGTAGACTGAAACCATTTTGTAGTGCGGAAGCTATCAGAAATAGTTGTCACACGATACTACCCTCATTTGAGGCTTCTCTAAGATACTACAGCTTGCTTGGCGATCTGCTTGTTGTCGTTATCCCAAGAGGGGTCAGTGATTTTGAGGACAGGTACAAAAAATCACCAGTATAAACCTTTGGGGATGGGTAGAGCCTTGACTTCATGACACCGAACCTTCGACCCCATGTTTTTTCTATGTTTTTGTGTGCTGCATTCATGCATTCATCTAAAAAAACATTAAAACAAAGAAAAATTTATCTTCTAGTCTCTCTTTTTCAAATTAAACTAAGACAATGATTGCAAATATCAGAGAGAAAGATTGCGTTATGGATTTCGGAAGAAGGAAGACTCACAAGTACACCTTCAAGGTTCCAAAACTAGAGGATTTACGAGGTTTGGCGAGGATGATCACCAACCCTGATGCTTTCAGAGCTAAGTACGGAGGACTGCTGTCTCTGTTAAGGGTCTATGTAATTGAAGGGATCCTGTCTACACTAATCTAGTTCTACGATCCGGTCTATCACTGTTTCACATTCCCAGATTATCAGCTAGCACCAACACTGGAGGAGTACTCTCACCTGACTGATTTACCCATTACTGACCAAGCTCCCTTTTTTGGACTGGAATAAATTCCAAAGGATCAAACCATTGCAAGAGCAATCTATTTGGACGAGTCAGAAGTTAGGACTCACATGACCACTAAGGGTGGAATCCAAGGTTTGCCAGCCCAGTTTTTGATAAAGAAAGCCCTGTACTTTGCTAGTATAGGGAACGTGGCCGCTTTCGAAAGCATCTTTGCTTTGCTCGCCTACGAGTTATTTTTGTTTCCCAACATCGATAACTTTGTAGATATTAACGCCATTAAGGTTTTTCTGATTGGAAACCTTGTACCGACCTTGCTCGCAGATGCCTATTATTCTGTACACTTAAGGAATTTGCATAGCGGAGGAATGATCACATGTTGTGTACCCCTGTTATACAAATGGTTCACTTCTCATTTACCTAAGTCTGCTGCATTTTGGGATCAAAAGAATACTTTACACGCTGAGAATCATGTCTCTTACCAACTCTGACATCGATTGGTACAATCGAATCTATGACGGGATAAGAATCATCGACCGTTGTGGAAATTTCCCTAATGTACCCCTCATAGGAATTAAATAAGGAATCAATTATCATCCAATTTTAGTTCGTCGTCAATTTGGATACCCGATGAGGCATGTCCCGCGTAATGCTCATTTGGAAGTCTTTTCTTCAAGGAAGGAGAAAACGACAGGGCACTAAAGACAGAAATAGTGCATGCCTGGAAACATGTTCATAGGAAAGGAAGAGAGTCTTTAGGAAAACCAGATTGTGTCTCTGTGGAACCTTATCTCCACTGGGTATAAACTAGAGCTCTCAAACTGAGAATGCCTTACCCTCGTTAAGAAGTTCTTCCATTAAGGGATCCTGTCCTTTATTTCATGTCTGATACGGAAAAACTTCAGGTTACTCTCAACAGAGTTCAACAGGAGAAGAAGTCTTGGAAGAACAAGTACCGCATTCTCAATGTGGAGTGTAATAAAATACAACAACTGTTAAAGGAAAAGGATGCTCTGATCGAGATTTTAGAGCAACATGCTGTAGAGAATCAAGAAGATCAAAGGAATTTGCTCGCTCCTTTCACTTGGCAAAGGAATGACAACCCGACAACGACTCAAGAGCCCCGGTCAAAGAAAAGGAAAATACCAGAACCAGCACCTGAGCCCTCCTTAGAGAGGACTCAGGATCCATTTGCTTAAACATTTCCTTTTACAGCACTATGTAAATTATTGTATTTCCATTCTGCAATCTTTGAATTCATTAAAACGAGGTTTCCATCATATGATATTTGCAATCCAATTGTTGAAGTTTAGTTTGATTAAACAAAAATTTTAATTAATATAATCATTGCATATCATCCATCATTCTCACTTAAATGCATTCTTCTTACCTACGAATCTCACGTTTGTGTCTCGATTCTAGAGTCAAACTATCTCATTCGTACAATACTCGGGCCAGTCGACAGAAAAAGATGGATAATCTCGAGGAAGAGAACAGAGAGTTGAGAGAAGAACTCGACGCTCTGAAAGAAGATCTGAGGAAACTTCATAATGACATGCAAACTCTAGCAGAAGCTCAGCTACAAAGGACTGTGGTCTCAGAGATCACATCAACGCCCGTAGTGGAGAAGTATGATCCTAGGTATAACATGCCGAAAGATCGTACCTGGGGCATGCCTATTAACTATATCCCGGAAGGATATGTTCCGCTGATCACTGAAGATCAGGGAATTGCAGCAGGAACCGCTGGGCCTGAAGGTTACAAACTTCGAGAAAACGAAGATGCCAGGGGCATGACAACAACTCCCGAAGGTTACAAACTTCGAGAACCACCAAGAGTCTCTGCCATAATAACTGTGCCACCACCCGTGGTACACACTGACCCGGAAGGACAGATTCCACAGATACCTTCTGGGGGAAACGAAAGTATGGATGAGAGAATGAAGGAGTTCCAGGAACAGTTCCTAGAAATGCAGAAAGAGCTGCAAACCCTTCGTGGTCAGGATCTATTTGGAAAGGACGCCGCAGACCTTTGTTTGGTCCCCAATGTGAAAGTTCTGCACAAGTTCAAAGTGCCCGAATTTGAAAAGTACAAGGGTAATTCTTGCCCTCAAAGTCATTTGGTGATGTGTGCTCAGAGGATGTCAACTCAAATAGAGAACAACCAGCTACTGATCCATTACTTCCAAGATAGTTTAACCGGTGCCGCACTCAAATGGTACATGAGATTAAATCGCACTAAGATCTCCACTTTCAGAGATCTTGGCGCTGCCTTCGTTTAGCAATATAAGTATAACCTAGACATGGCACCTGACAGAGATCAACTCAGAGCCATGTCACAGAAGGACAAGGAAACCTTTAAGGAGTATGCTCAGAGATGGCGTGAAATCGCCGCCCAGATTTGTCCACCTCTTGAGGAAAAGGAGATGACAAAAATCTTCCTGAAAACCTTGAGCTCATTTTATTACGACAGAATGGTCGCCAGCGCACCCAGTGACTTCACCGAAATGGTCGATATGGGAGTTCGTCTCGAGGAATCCGTTCAAGAGGGACGTCTGGTCAAAGATGTCGGATCATCAAGTAGTACAAAATGATACGGTAGTGCTCTCCCTAAGAAAAAAGAGCAGGATATTAGGAATATCTCTCTCAAAAAGCAAAGGCGACGGTATCAACCAGTAGCAGCAGTAACTCCTGCTATCAACCCTGCGCTTGTACCTACGTATTAACCTCAGGTTGCTCAGAGCCAACCTAATTAACAACAATATCAACAAAGAACACAACAACCTCTTCAGCAGGCTCGTCCTCCGTACAACAATAACCGTACAACACGATCACCAGGTTTCGGCCCTATACCCATGATGTACGCGGAACTGTTTCCATTACTACTGGTCAAGGGGCATGTCCAAACCAGGGCTCCTCTTGCGATTCCGGAAAACCCGCATTTTTGGTTCAAAGCGGATCAGACTTGCCATTACCATCAAGGAGGACCGGGGCATAACATAGAGAACTGTCTCAGTTTCAAATCCGATATGCAAAAGCTTGTTAGGAGCGGGTTCTTATCCTTAAAGGATACAAATCCTAATGTTCTCACGAACCCGTTGCCTCAACTGAGAAAGCTGTAGTGAATTTGATAGAAGGAGAGTCTAACAACAGCTATCAAATTCATGATGTAATCTTATTAAGGGCCAACTTGGTCAAGATGCATTGTAGACAGAGCGGATACGACCATGTGCCACCTCATAATTATCACTAGTGTGATATCTGCTCTAAAGACAATCAAGGATGTTCTGTGGTGCAATCAGCTCTACAGGAACAATTGGATCTCAGATGGATCTAAGAGCACCGAATTCGTGATGTCAAAATGACTTACTCGAATTCCCACATCATCCAGAATCACGACATTCTAGCGATGAATGTCAACTTGGTGGCGACGCACTCAAGGCAAAGCCAGTATCATAATCTGCCGTGGCACGATTACAATTCCCGTCTGACTTGCTCGATAAACAAACAGGGATGCTCTTTTGTACAAGAGGCCCTCTAGCGCCAGATAGATCTTGGATGGATCCAAGACTACCATGATAGAAATCCTTATCAAGTTAACATGATTCAAATCTTCGATATTCGTTTGATGAATACCAGCTTGGTGGAGTTACACGCCAAGCAAGTCCAACTCGGTTTTCTGACTTCGCATAATTATCAGAACTGTAAGGGATGTCGTGAGAGCGACCAAGGGTGCGCTCTCGAGAGCGACCAAGGGTGCGCTCTCGAGAGCGACCAAGGGTACGCTCTCGAGAGCGAACAAGGGTGCGCTCTCGTTCAAAGAACTTTATAACACTTGTTAAACCATTGGTGGCTTCCGATCTATCTAGACAAAGACACGCAACAAGTCAGTATGATTAGTGGGAACCCTGCTAGGCATCAAAGTCAGGATGTCCGATCAATGGAGACAGACCTAGTAAGGGTACACTGCATACAAAGCGGACGTGGCCAGGTGCCACCACACAACTATGAACGATGTCGAGTTTGCTCTGAAGATAATCAAGGATGTTACCTCGTGCGAGCAGTCCTTCGGAGTCAGTTGGACCACAGAAATTCGACCGTGTCCAAGTTCTGGATCAATCAATTTGACGCCAGACTATTTCGCTAACAAATCAAGGACATTGTCGTAATCTCTAATCATGAGAGGACCAAAGATGTTTGTGCCATCATCCCTCTACTTTACGAATCGAAGGTTCTTAACCAGGAACTGATTGAAATTACTTACAATGGTCAGAAAAATCAGAAGGCTCCTGTAGTTATCTATCTGCCGGGACCACTACCGTATGAATCAACTAAAGTTATCCCTTACAAATACGGTGCAACAAGCTTTGAAAATGGAAAGGAAACTCCATTACCCTCCGTCATGAATATTGCAGACATCAGTCGAGTAACACGGAGCGGTCGAATCTTCAACCGAGGAGTTAGAGAACCTACCAGAGAAAAGGAACCTCAGACGGAAATTCCTTATCAACCATCCGGTCAATCCTTTGATCCCGACCTTTCAAAGAACAACGATGAGATGCTGAAGCTCATCCAAAAGAGTGAATACAACTTTGCTGATCAACTGTTGCAAACTCCTTCAAGAATCTCTGTGCTATCTCTTTTACTCAGTTCTGAAGCTCACTGGGAAGCTCCACAGAAAGTCTTAGAGTAAGCCTTTGTGGAACAAGATGTGTCAATAAGACAGTTTGACAGCATCATCTCCAACATCACTTCCTGCAATAACTTGGGATTCAGTGATGAGGAACTGCCGGAAGAGGGACACCGTCATAACATGGCACTCAATATTACAGTCAACTGCCAGGATGATGCTTTAGCCAGCGTACTGGTAGACACCGGATAAGCTCTAAATGTAATGCTAAAATCTACATTGATACGACTATCATACCGAGGATCTCCGATGAGAGCCAGTGAGGTCACCGTCAAAGCATTTGACGGATCCCGAAAAATAGTTATCAGCGAAGTCGACCTTCTTATAACTATCGTCCCTCACACCTTTCAAGTCACTTTCCAGGTCATGGACATCCGGGCAATATACAGTTGCTTGTTAGGAAAACTTTGGATACACGAGGCTGGGGCAGACACTTCGACACTTCACCAAAAGCTGAAGTTCGTCAAGAATGACCAACTCGTCACCGTCTACGGAGAACAGGCCTTGATCGTGAGTAACTTATCGTCATCCACCTGTGTAAAACCAGAGGAGGTAATCGGAACCCAGTTCCAAGCACTTTCGGTGAGCAATGACGAACAGTCAGAAAGAGGAACCTCGATTTCCTCGTACAAAGATGATCTCGAAGCAATCAAAAGTAGCAATGCAAAGGGATGGGGACAGTTGGTCATTCTTACTATCAATATAACAAAGAAGGGTCTTGGTTTTTCCTTAACCTGTACCCAAACTGCTACTAACGATGAAAGTTTTCATCCCATTCAGGACTTCTTCCACAGTGGAGGTTTCCTTCACCCAATGTCTAAAGAAGTACATACCATCAACGAGGGAGATTCCTCTGATACGGATGAAGAATGGAAGTCATATCTTAACGAGGACGATTATATGTCTTAGGAAGAGGTGCATACGCCATTTTGCTATCCCGCACAGAGTCTGAGATTTATACCAAGATCAGATGTCGAAATGATATACGGAGATTGTGATCCAGAAGGATGTCGTGCTCTACCCAACTCATTAGAGGAAGGCACTCTGATGAAAGACAACTTTGACCATGACTATTATGGCCCAATGGATGACCTGCCTATTTGGCAGCCGTACCCAGGAGACTCAAGACAAAAGAGTCAGCTGAACGATGCATATCAACTAAGCATCATTGAAAAGAATACCTGCGTCCCCATTATGTCATGGGATTAACACTCAGGGAATTCTGAAAATATCCAGTATAACGATGAATTTGCAAAGCTTGCCGGACAAGAGTTCCTTAACTATGCTTTTCCCGAGTTCAACGTCATCGAGAGGGATGACTCCTCCAGCTCCAAAGAGGTGTGGGACACCCTGGGACAACCGAGTGGCAAATACGACTTCTTGGTCAAGTACACCGCTCCCGAAAGCTCTCGTATCAGGCTCGAAGACATCCAGCTAACAAGATGGGGAGATATTCCTGAGAAGAATCCTCCTACGACAACTCTGCCTAGGAGACAGATTCCAATGATCCTGCTCCACCAGCAATCAACGTTATTTCTGAAGACAAGCAAAGAAAGAAGGTACCAGACTTTGTGATTCACCGAGGAGTTCGCCGACAATGGGTTACAGTCAATGTTCCGAAAGTTGTTCATAAGTCTAAGTAATTGTCGTCTTTATCTTAACCTTTCACCCTGCCCAGGTGAAACGAATGTTTTGATAGGGCTCACTTTCTGTAAATGTCCCTCTTCGCTTCGCCCAAAGCGATAGAGTTTTGTTTTATAGGGCTGTAGTTTCAAGAATCGACAAGATCATAAATAAAATAACGTCGTTCTGTAATTTCCGCATTTATTGTTGTTTTCTCTTTTCACTTTTTCAGAAAATGGTAATCCTAAAAAACTCAAATAATAAAAATGAGCATTTTTCAGAAAATACGCTGCACGCACTCTTGCATTCTCTCTATCTCTTCTAAAAACAAATCATCACGTCATGCAGATTGGTTGTTTTAAACCCCATTGAAACATACGATCCAATGCCTTCTCCCAACTTTGAATTCCCGGTATTTGAGGCTGAAGAAGAAGAGGACGAAGAAATTCCAGAAGAGATCTCTCGATTACTCTGACAAGAGGAAAGGTCCATTAAACCTTACAAAGAGCCATTGGAAACAGTCAACTTGGGTTCAGAGGAGGAGAGAAAAGAGGTCAAGATTGAGACACTGCTCAGTCCAATAGTCAAAGAAGGTTTAACAAAGCTTCTTAAAAAGTTTCCAGATGTATTTGCTTGGTCCTATCAGGACATGCCAGGGTTGGATACCAGCATCGTAGAACATCATCTACCGTTAAGATCAGAATATCCGCCAGTAAAACAAAGGTTGAGACGGACTCATCCAGACATGGCCATCAAAATCAAAGAGGAAGTACAGAAACAGATTGACGTGGGTTTCCTCGCCACATCAGAATATCCTCAATGGCTAGCCAACATAGTACCAGTTCCGAAAAAGGACAGAAAGGTCAGAATGTGTGTAGACTACAGGGATCTGAACAAAGCCAGTCCAAAGGATGAATTTCCCTTACCACACATAGACATGCTGGTAGACAGTACAACAAAATTAAAAGTCTTCTCCTTCATGGATGGATTCTCGGGCTATAATCAAATCAAAATGGCGCCGAAAGATATGGAGAAAACTTCATTCATCACCCCATGGGGCACCTTTTGTTACAAGGTAATGCCATTCGGCTTGAAGAACGCCGGGGTAACCTATCAAAGGGCCGTGACTACTCTGTTTCATGACATGATACACAAAGAAATCGAGGTATATGTCGATGACATGATTGCTAAATCTAAAATAGAAGAGGAGCATGTGACCCACCTGTCAAAGTTATTCGAGCGTCTGAGAAAGTACAGACTTCGCTTGAATCCCAACAAATGCACCTTCGGTGTCCGTTCAGGGAAACTTTTAGGATTCATCGTCAGCCAGAAAGGAATTGAGGTTGATCTTGACAAGGTCAAGGCCATTCAAGAAATGCCTTCTCCAAAGACTGAAAACAAGTCAGGGGATTCCTGGGGCATTTGAATTACATTTCTAGATTAATATTCCTCATGACCGCGACATGTGCGCCAATTTTCAAATTACTCAAAAAGAATCAGGACTGCGTTTGGACAGAAGACTATCAAACTGCCTTCGACAGTATCAAGGAATACCTGTTGAACCTACCGATTCTATCACCTCCAGTGGAAGGAAGACCACTGATCATTTACTTAACAGTCTTGGAAGACTCTATAGGTTGTGTACTTGGCCAACAAGACGAAACCAAAAGGAAAGAGTCTGCCATCTACTATTTGAGTAAGAAATTCACCGACTGTGAGACTCGGTACACTATGCTTGAGAAAACTTGTTGTGCTCTGGCTTGGGCAGCCAAACATCTTTACCATGATATGATTCATCACACTACTTGGTTAATCTCAAAAATAGATCCGATCAAGTACGTCTTTGAAAAACCTGCTCTCACGGGAAGGATTAGCTGTTGGCAGATGTTGCTATCAGAGTATGACACCGAATACTGCGCTCAAAAAGCCGTTAAAGGAAGTATTTTAGCCAATCATTTGTCTCATCAACCGATTGATGATTAAGAATCAGTCGGATTTGACTTCCCAGAAGAAGACGTCATGTACTTGAAAATGAAAGATTGCGATGAACCGTTACCCAGTGAAGGGCCAGAGCCAGGTTCCCAATGGGGACTAATCTTTGATGGAGCTGTCAATCATTATGGAAACAGAATTGGGGCAATCATTATAACACCTCAGGGTACCCACATTCCTTTCACCGCCCGACTGACATTCAAGTCTACAAACAACGAGGCCGAATACAAAGCTTGCATCATGGGTCTCGAAGAAGCAATTGACTTAAGGATTAAGAACTTGGATGTATATGGCGACTCAGCCCTGGTTATCAATCAGATCAAAGGAGATTGGAACATATACCAATCAGGACTGATTCTTTACAAAGATTACGCGAGAAGGTTGTTACCTTTCTTCAACAGAATCGAGTTTCATCCTATCCCTCGTGAAGAGAATCACATGGCTGATGCATTAGCCACTCTCTCTTCCATGATTAGTGTAGGTCAATGGAATGACATATCTAAGATTGACATAATGCGCCTAGAAAGGCCCGCTTACATTTTCACGATCGAAGCAGTCATAGACGATAAACCTTGGTATCACGATATCAAATGCTTCCTTCAGAAACAGGAGTACCCACTTGGGGCATCCAGAAAAGATAGAAAGACCCTCAAAAGGTTGGCAGACAGCTTCTTTTTGAGCGGTGATACACTCTATAAGAGAAACTTTGACATGGTCCTGCTCCGATGCGTAGACAGACCAGAAGCAGACATCTGATGAAGGAAATTCACGAAGGATCCTTTGGCACTCATGCCAACGGACACACAATGGCGAGAAAAATTCTAAGAGCAGGGTACTATTGGTTGACAATGGAATCCGATTGCTACAAGTACATGAGGAAGTGTCACAAGTGTCAGATATACTCAGACAGAATCCATGTACCACCAACGCATCTCAAAGTCCTCTCTTCCCCATGACCTTTTTCCATATGGGGAATCGACATGATTGGCATGATC
Organism: Lathyrus tuberosus; assembly: GCA_022829125.1. NCBI lineage: Eukaryota > Viridiplantae > Streptophyta > Magnoliopsida > Fabales > Fabaceae > Lathyrus > Lathyrus tuberosus. The sequence continues at coordinate 6,066,596 of JALAZF010000264.1, forward strand.
GAACCCAAAGCTTCAAACGGACATCGGTTCATCCTGGTAGCCATTGACTACTTCACCAAGTGGGTCGAAGCAGCGTCATACGCCAATGTAACCTGACAAGTAGTAGTCCGTTTTATCAAAAACAATCTCATCTGTCGTTATGGTATTCCAAGCTAGATCATTACTGATAATGGATCTAACTTGAACAATAAGATGATGAAAGAGTTGTGTGTTGAGTTCAAGATCGAACACCATAACTCATCTCCCTACCGACCCAAGATGAACGGAGCGGTAGAAGCGGCTAACAAGAACATCAAGAAGATTGTTTAGAAGATGGTTGTAACCTACAAGGATTGGCACGAGATGCTACCATTTGCCCTTCACGGTTATCGCACATCTGTCTACACTTCAACAGGGGTAACCCCTTTCTCTCTAGTATATGGCATGGAAGCAGTGCTTGTAACACCCCATTTCTACCCGGCGGATAAGTAATAAAATCAGAGTTTTCATTTTAAAAATTCTTCAACATAAACAGGATGTCACATTTTCAATAGAAAACAACTTCATATTAATCACAAATAATTCAGATACATAACACTGATTCGGATGAACTGATAACAACCCGAATTATCCTTTTGAAAACAAAACAACCTTTATTAATAAGCGGCTTCACATAATTCAACTTATAATGACATAACCTCATGTCCAACTCAAAACAACTTTGAAACAACAATTCTTTAATAACAACAATTTAAGATTCAGCTACTAAGACAATAACAACAAATAAACAACAATCGTTCATCCCCTCCGAGTGCTACGTATCAGAGCAAGACCAACTCGAGCTAACAGCATCTAAGACTTCACATTATACCTCAACTTCTGCAGCTATTCTTGAGTACCTGCTCAGTTACCCATAATAGGTAACATCATTACAGAAGGGGTGAGATATCGAATATTATAAACAAAATATGATAATTAATATGCTAGATTAGAATCATATAAATTCCACTGCTTCATACGACAGTCATGCAACAACCAGAAATAAGCAACTTAATAGCAACCCCAACTTGTATTGACAGCAAATCACAACATATAACAACAACTTATATAAAAGATGCAAATTATAGTAAGAACAACATATATAACAACAGCCCACGACATTAGTAATTTATATCAAGCAACAAGACATAGCAATACCAACGGCAACTTCACAACAACAACAACTTCCCAACAACAACGAATCAAGAACAACAGCAACTTCACAACTACTCAAAATGTGACACAACTATGCACATGCATGTGGTACCATCGGAGTAAAACTCCCAACTTAAACATATGCCAGGTTATCGAGGCATTTCAACAAGGCATAAGCCTTCAACGTGGTGCCATCAAGGCCAACTTAATCAATGCCATCAAGGCCAATGTGGTGTGAGCATACAGCCCCGACTCATGAATGCAATGTATGCGACAATTATCAAAGGCATACAATCAACTACATCATCAACAAGAACAACCAGAACAGCAACAACGAAAATAATAACTCAAACATGCATCAATAGCATCAACTTAATCCAACATTGGTCATTCGACCTACAACTTAATCAACAACAACACAACTCAAACAACATTGGTCATTCGACCTACAACTTAATCAACAACAACACAACTCAAACAACATTGGTCATAAGACCTGCAACTTAAATACTTCGCCCGTAAATCGGAACAATACAACTTATCCACTGTACCTGCAATTCCACGCGTTCAACTTAATTCAACAAAACAAACCGACTAAAATCACCTACTAATTATTACGAACTACCTCGACAATTTTCGTTAAATTCCGGACAACTAAGTTTCTCGCCTAAACCGGCTAAACCGACTAAACTGCACTATTCTTAACCTCTGTTATTTAATACCAGTTTATTCCAAAATTCTACTTTCTGTTTCGATTCCCCTAAAATCATGTCCAAGCTTCTGTCAAGAATTTTTTTTTTATTAATCCTGTTGCTGTCACAATTCTGTTTGTTATACAAAACCTGCTATTTTCATTTTCTGCTAAAACTACCACTGCTACCAATACATGTCCAATTTTCTGCAAAAACCTGCTACGACTATTGTTACATTTTTCTTTCAATTTACCATTGCTACTTAATTAGCTTTTGTCGATAACCTGCAAGTTCCTGCTATTAATCATACTGCTCCATTAGTAATTCTGCTACTTATATACGTATATCAATTGTATACCAGTCCTCTGCAACTTACTCCTCGAACCTGCTATTTGCTACTACAAAATAACCACACCTGCTGCTGATTGATTCTGCTACTGCTATATACCCATACTGAAATTAATTAACTGTTTTATCTCTAGTAATCGTATGCTGCTACTAATTAGTCTGTTAGATACAAATACCAACAACTCTGTTACTAAATTATCCATTAACCATTATTACTATCATAATTAATATTATATATATATATATTGTAAAATGGTTCAGTATATAGGTATACGTGCCAGGAAATGTCATAAAAGGAAAACATAAAGGAGGCGCCCACCTCAATACTTGGAGGCCCTCGCCTCCATCCTTTAATTAAATGGGGGTGCTCACCTCCATTACTTTGAGGCCCCCGCCTCCAATTGCTCTGAAGCCCCCGCCTCCAATTCCTACACTTTGGCTCACGATTTTTCAGATTCCACTCAATATCAATTTAACCAATTACGACATATAACACCTCAACCCATCAACATATTATCAACAATCACAGACCACTAAAATCCACCGAACCAACAATTTTCACAAAATCAAAATATGACAGAATCAACACACAATTCATGGTACAATTTCATACGACCCAACCGACATAATATTCATCATAATCCGGTTATAATAGTCGAACCCACCCTTACCTTAATTGATGGCCGCTCGAATCTCCGGTCGAAAACTAGAACTTTTTCCGGCAATTTCTCGTGTTCTCTCCTCTCCAACCGCCGGTGCTTCCAAAACCCTCGTTCCCTTTTTAACTGCAACTTTGTTTCACGATCTCTTTCTCCACACAAAACCCTCGTTCTACATTTTCTTTTCTCACCTTACTGCTACTTCTTTTCTTTTATTTTCCAAATAATCTAATAATAACTAATAATACTATTATTTGATTTAATGGGCCAACTAATCCACACCTCCACATTGCCACATACCACACTACAACTAACCCAAATAAATAATATTATTACTAATATTACTCCTTCAGCATAATCAACTTATTAATTTTTCGATTAATCGACTATTAATCCGACTTTAACTTAATAATTCCGATGGACATATCAAACCAATTAGCCTCTTAAAATAATACCGATAACACCCAATTACTCGATTAATTCTCAAACTTCGTCTAAATCCAATAATAAAACCCTTCACTAATTTAATTAACTAATTAATTAAATTCGGGGCGTTACAACTCTCCCCCACTTAGGACATTTTCGTCCTCGAAAATCTATCCGACACAACCATCCTTAACACAACATTCGTATTTTAATCTTTCGATTTAACAACAACTCAATCACGGTTTAGACCCAATACGTATACTCCGATACTTCAATTACTCTTGCAACATAACCGTTACTATTCGCCAACCATTCTAGTAATTCCTTGAAACAATCACCTACACATAGTAACAACCTTCACTTGCCTACACTCGACTATACAACATCGCATCATTACCTCAGCAACGTAAACAACATCAAAACACATATACGATCCTTATCTCCATACTCTGAAGGAAACCCACGTATAACACAAACAACGGTTCTTAACCTCAACGGCGACAACAACGCGAATACTACCCAAGTGATGCAACTGACAACTAACATCGCAACACAAGAAGTAACCAACCTAAGAATTTACCGGTTTAAGAACCAGAACACAACAACTTAAGAATACCAACTTAAACACAACATCAACGTAACCAAATATCAACATCGGTACAATTCACGTCTGAACAACCGCAATACACTACGCGTTCGCTGCGCACTCTGATTACTTTCAAGGTACTAACTCTACTCAGTTGACCTCCAACTTCCAATCATCAAAATCGACATAATACCAAGGCTTTCGACTTAACTCTTCGGGATCTCCCCGTTAACACCACACATAAACTTCAACTTTACTATCTTTTATCAACATAGTTCCCAAAATCACCTTAGGCGCATAACAACATTACAACAACATTTGACACCTGAGTCCACTTAAATTCAACAAGATCAATCATCTTTACCAACCAAAACTCCACTCTTACAAATCAACTTATAATTTAACTTCTTTTAATAATCACAACTCAACCTTCAAATATTCTACGCGTTCTTCCTCTGATTTTACAACAGCTCAAAACATTCGCAACAAACACCAGTTCCAACTCATCCAAACAAATATGGAAGATACGCTTCATACTCCATACATACACCTTAAGGAATACTAGCCATTCGCTTCATCACAAACAACGACTCAAGTTATCTAGAACTCGACCGTGAGTCTCCATACTACTCATCAATCAAACACAGCTTCGTGCTGTCATCCTTAAATTCAACTAATATTCTAACATATGAACTTGTATCAGCAAAACAAACAACCTTCAAGCACTTGGCTTGACTTCGACCAATTCAATGTACATACTATACTAGTTGGCACGACACATCTATCCATCAATTATGATTCCGTCTACTATCAACAATAGATTAAGGGTGATCAGTTCCTCAATTTGTCAATAGACAGCCGACAACCATAACGGTGAAATAAATCATCAGTACCCAACCCAATAGCGTACTTCAACTTGTGCCCAAAGTCCGTAAGCATAATGCTCCGCCAACTTTCTAAGGCTTACCAATGCCACTCTTAGTTTCTTTAGTTTCAACTTCGTCAACGATACAAAAATGTCCAAAATCCATTACGCATCCTCTTATGCACGTTCATAGTACAACACGACTTTAACTATTTTTCCAATACCGAAGTCGCTACAACATTGAGAACGATCCAATTCAGTTTGCTCCAATTACAACTTTCAACCAAGGTGAAAATTCTTAGCAACACAAATCAACTTTCGCATTTCTCTCAACCTTACCTTTACTTAGCATCATCGTCTTAATCATCCTCATTCAACATAAGTTGCATCTCCAAGCATTCTCCGATACAGTCACATCTTACAAATACCAACACTTTATTCTTAATAATATTCCACACTTGTTTTCATCCTTCCAAATTTTTTTCAGCAAATGTCGCTCAACTTCAACCATATATATCTCCTTCAATACAGATCTCTCAATCACAAAATCATATTACAAAATGAAGAGAATTTTGTGTATATTTCAGAACTTCAAGAATTGCGTAAATCCGACTTACGAGTAAAAAGTTATCATCCTTACAACGGGACTGGTTCAGAATTTCCATATGCAGAATTTTCCAAAAATCAGCATTAGACCCAAATATTAAAACGCACTTTTCTCCCTCTTCACAATCGTTTACTTTTAGTTCTCAATAGAGTAGTCATAATATTGTACCAAATACCAGTATCATAAAAAATAAATTTTAAGCAAAGAAACAAAACGTGTAGTCCTCATTACATACAGTACCCTAAAATACCTACTAGTAAAGTATCTCATATTATGAAACCAAAACAATATATGACAAGAAAATGAAAAGAAATAAGTAATATATACAATTTATAATAAAAACTATAAGGTAAACCATATAAAAACAATACTGTATTACATCTATATATAAAACATCCATACAAAACGAAAACAAAACAGTATATTATCTCTATATATCAAGCAAAGTGAAACAAGTAGTAACAACATTAATATAATAATATATAAATGAAACAAGTAGTAATAGCATATTAATAATAGTATATAAAATAAAACCAGTGGTAACAACATTAATATAATAACATATAAAATGAAACAAGTGCATCAACATGAATTGAAGAAAAACACGAAGAAAGAGAAAAAGACCAAGAAAGTACTAACACAATTTTTCGAATCCGGCGACTTTTTCTGCTAGTATGAGTTTTCCGGTAACAACCAGAATCCAGCGAGTGCTGGATCTTCTAGCTTTCTTCTTCTTCTCCCCCATTTGGCTTTATGCAATGCACACATATATATAGTACTAAGTTTTCAAAAATAAAACAAGAATGATAAAAAAAATTAAAAACATGTTTTTTTTATTTTTTTTATGATAAGATAGGAATAAAAAGAATTAAAAACATGTTTTTGTGTTTTTTATGATAAGACAAGAATAAAAAGGAATTAAAAATCACGTTTTTTTGTTTTTTATGATAAGACAAGAATAAAAAGAATTAAAAATCTTGTTTTTTTTTGTTTTTTATGATAAGACAAAAATAAAAAGAATTAAAAATCATGTTTTTTTTGTTTATAAAAGGGAAGAATTGATGACAAAATAGGAAATAAAATAAAATCAAACAATTAAAATGAATTTAAATTTAAATATCTAAATAAATGAATTAAAATTATTATTTAACTAAAAAATAAAATAATTAAAAAACAAATAAATAGTCGATCAGAAAAGTGCTCGAAAAAAATAAAATGAATACACCAAAATGATCTGCGCGAAATAAACATATTGGAAAAATACAGCGTTTGGTCAGATTTTGAAATAAATTTAGACCGATTTGTCTGTAAATCCAACAAATTTATTAGGACTGACATTTTAGACACTATGCAAGATGAAATGCATGATATGCTATGCAGACAATGCAAAACAAAAAACAGAATCTCAGGGTCAAAAATTATGGTATAACAACAGTCATAAAATATTAATATTGAAATTTTTGTTTTTCAAAGCATAGTAGCTAGAAGGAAAAATACATAGTCGTAACATAGTTTAACCTAGAAACATCAAGTCCCTAAAATATCAACCGACACAAAATCAGCAAAATATAAATTAAGTTATACATACTAATTAACATGTTTAAACGAACTGATTAAGCATTTTGCATCCTGAGTGCAAAAGCATTAAGAAGTTCTTGATACTGAAAAACTGAATTTTCGGCATGATTCACCATGATATGTTCATTTCTAAAAGGCACCGACTGAAAAAGTGGTGTTAAACCCATTATCAAAATTCTCAAACAATTGCATATTGAAATAATTTTCATCAAATCCAGTGCCTAAAAAATCGTTCTTTTGAAGACCCTTTTTAATATCAAGCGTGTGATCATAGACAGTTGCAGCAGGAACAAAAAGGTCACAGAAAGTTTTTCCCAAACATTCATATTCTTAATCTCTTACTTAAGTTTTGGTAATAACCTATTAACAATCTCTTCCAATAATCCAGAATCAGAAGACTCTTTAGGAAAAAACTCATTATCTTCATCAGTGAAAACTTTTGATTATTAAAGAGTCTTCTGATTTTGAATTGTTATGGCAAAGGTTCTGTATTTTATCAATAAGCTTATCATTCACATTAAACTTCTAAGCATTAATATTAACAAAAAATTAATCAATAATTAGTGCTTTAAAAGGGGAAAACTTAATCAATAATATCGTTAAGTCATCTTTAGGTGCAACAGAGGTTGAAGAGGTTGAACAACTAGCATCATCTTCTGTATAAAGTATTTCTACAAAATATATAAAGACATTTCATTATGCCTCAAGTATAATAAATAATAATACATTAGGCAATACAGTTAGTTATCATACCTTGCTCAAATCTCTCAAGAATATCAAAATCTTCATTTGTAATCAAGGATGAAAATGTTCCTTTGAGTCAATCCTGAGTGCATATTAGTGTTTCAACTGTTGTAGGCGTTAACGAGCTGCGATATGGATCAATCACTTTTCTCCTGTACTAAATGCAGATTCAGACGCCACTGTTCTTATAGGTATAGCCAGCATGTCTCTTGCAATGTTTGCAAGGATGGGATATCGGCCAGAGTTAACTTTCCACCACTCTAGAACATTTATGTTCATGTTATGCTCCAAACTCTCTCCAAGATAAGTATTTAATTCATTATCTGCATTGTCACACCCTTTTGAAAGATAGAACTCAACAGTTCCATAAGGATGACTAACACTACCAAAAACTTGTGGCTCATCTGAATTACCTTAAGGAGGCATAAATCTAGCACAATATTTCTCATAAATAGATTTCAAGCAAGAATCTAAGTTTGCTTTAAATGCATCAGCATCATCCTTATTGTAGTACCGCCTTACCATCCAATCGACCAATCTAATCTTGCGCCTAGGGTCGAAAACTAAAACAATCAACAACATCATGTTAAACTTCTCATGAGGTCCCCAATACTTATTATACTTCTTCTTCATCTTTTGAGCCACTGAATGTAGATGTTCATCTTCAGACACACACATATCCATAATGTTTTTTCCAATACCCATGACCTCAAACATATAAATATTGCTTGTCAAATAAGATGACCCTGATATGTGTACTGTAGAATCATAAAACAACTTCAAAAATTGAATGATTAAGTTGATATGCTTCTAATCGTCTTTCGTCGGGACACCATTTCCCTTCTTTGTCAATTCATTCACATACCTAGCTCAACATAAAATGTCCAACATAAATTTACAAGTCAAGTCAATTGATCAAAGGAACACAAAATCATGGTAGGTGTAAGTTAAAGTGTGACATGACAGTGCTATGAGGTTATGAGGACAACTTGATCAAAGTGAAGCGTACATTATTATACATTGACAGAGACACAAATCAAGACAATACTACTCACATGTCTAATGAGCTTATAATTGAGCAGTTATATGCCATTTTACTTTAGACATACCTGAGTAAGTACCAAAACTACACCTGAGTAACTAACCATTACAGTTACATATAATTTATATCGTATCCTGGATGGCTTAAACTAATTTAATTAATGGTATAACAATAATTTAACATCGAAATTAACATGTGAATCAACTGTGCATCTGAAATGGTGTATGATTCAACTACATGATATATTCCGAGCTTACTTTAGTATCATTGTTAGATATATTCATAAGTGAAGGTATATTCCTAGCTTACTCTAGTATCATTGTCAAATCTATTGAAAGATTATATATAAATCTATTAAGTGAGTGAATTTTATAAAAGATTCTGTCATTTTGAAAAAGGTAACAGTATCTTTTGAACATAGGTGCATATAGCAATACTCATGTTATTTTATGTTGTGTATATATGAATACAGGTATTCCTGGAACTATATTCATTGTTTAAGCAATGGAAGCTCATTACTACGAGTTATTGTGAAAGTGACAAATTTGCCAATCAACAACTTGTTGTGTTATGTGTCATGTTATCACTGTCATACATGATAGTTTGAATGTGTCACTATTCTACTTGTAAGTATATGGGCGTTGTATACTTGTAAGTAATATGGACTCTGTATAACATACATAACATTGTTTACTAGAAGAGATATGAGGATTTGTTTTGTATTTTTTTAGACATACCTGTAGTTTTGGTACTTACTCAAAACATAAATACATTTAGACATCTAGCACAATATAAACTAAACAAACATAAACAAAACAATGTTTATTCAAGTACACTCTTACTAAAGAAAATTGGTGCATGTAAATAACTAGAAAACATCATCAAAACCGAGCATGATATGCAAATTATTGGACAACATTTAGAATTAAATACTCCAACATATCTAAAATAGAAAGCACAGATCAACAAATAACATTACAACAACAAATCCATGTTAAATTAATAAGTAAATAATTCAGCATGTACTCCAAACACATTCTAATATACAACTCTTCATGAAAGCATACATTAATAAAGTTTCATGTACCTTTTGAAAACCTAATTCTTCAAAGGTTCTTTCATGTTTTGATGTGGATACTAACATCAAGTAAGTTGAATTCCAACAAGTCTAAATATCTAGAGAAACTAAACCTTTATAGTTCATGCTTCCCTCATCAATACATGTCTTGAATTTAACAAGCCTCGCGGGAGAAGATCTAGCATACCAAACAACATGACGAACTCTATAAATAGAATCATCAATGTCTTTCAAACCTTCTTTCACAATTAAATTCAATACGTGTGCGCGACACCTCATATGAAAATGGTTTCCGCTCATAACTAAATTATTCTTAGACAAAAGCCTTCTCTTGAGACGTTCAACTCCAACATCGTTAGATGAAGCATTATCAACCGTCAAACTAAGCACGCAGTTTAAACCCCAATTATTCAAACACATATCCATTGTTTCACAAATAACATCCCCTCTATGACTTATGAACTGACAAAAAGTTAAAATCTTCTTCTGTAAGTGCTAATTATTGTCAATGAAATGGGTCGTCACGTACATATAGCTCAACTTTTGACAAGAAGTCCACATATCAGTGGTGAGACAAACTCTTCGACAATTCAGAGAGAGAAAGTTTTTCAAAATCATTCTTTATGTGTCCCATAGTTTTAAGACATTACGTGCCAATGTTGTGCGTGAACAAATCTGAAATCTTGGTGAAGCGAGACTCATAAATTCATGAAAAGACTCATGTTCTACCTTCCAATAAGGAATCTCCATGTTTATGAACATCTTTACCATTGCTCTTCGAATAGCCTATTGATCAAACTTGGAAATTAAAGGAGATCCAACATGTTCTTCAGCACTTGTCATAGAAGATGGTGTCTTTTGCTTCTTGTAAACAAGGTATCTCAATAAATGAGCAGGCATGGAACTAGTTCCATTATCATACTTAATTTTTGTGCCACAATATTTACACGAAGATTTCTTTTCTTCTTCTAACGATACAATGAAATGATTCTAAGCTTCTGAACGATTCTTCCGCTTCTTAGTGTGAGGAGGTGGCATTTCATTAGAGGTTGTAGGTGGAGGTGTTGAAACTGTATTTTCAAATGTTGCATACATTGGCAAGTAACTAACATTAGTCATCTTGATTTTGTTAAAAATAGGAAAACAAATTAGAGATTATGTCAAAGTCACTTACACTACCACTAAATAATGTGTTATATCATTATATGCTGCTTTATCATGAACAGAATATGTGCTAAGAGTAAAATAGAAGAAGTGCCATATAGATAAATTATATGTTGCTTTTGACATATATAGAAAGGCATCGGTTACTATTAGAAGAAGTGCCATATAGATAAATTATATGCTGCTTTTTTTTGTACAAAAGTTCCTATCATAAAACATAAATGTAATAAAATTATTATATAACATAACATAGATATTATAACATTGAAACAGGTAAGTTAAATTAAAACCACCATTATACATAAAAGACTCTTTCAGCTAGTATTGGATAATGAGAATGCCCTTTTGGTTGGTAGCTTCCAAATGCAAATAAAACAACCCATTAAGATTAAAATTCATAAGTATTGGTGTAGTTCTAAAGATTGAAAATCATAAGTACTACTATGGTTCTAAAAAAGTCTGTGAAAAACGGTCACAACAAAATGGTATCGGCAAAAGTGTTACCATTTTTTCCACCTGTTTTAACATAGTGAACAAATTCATTGATCAACTAAGTTAATTTTGATCATTTTAAAGTGGAATCAACTAAGTTACCATTTAAAACCATCTAAATTATTTTCTTACTATTAAACAGGAGTTGAAAATTTTAACTGGAAGTAATAAAATTCGATCTTTCCTTGAGTCGAAAATGTACACTAAAATTTTACATCAAACTTGATTTAAGAATAAAAACACTCTCAATTTCAAACTCAAATAATTTCTAACCAAATGAATTTTTCAAAATCAATTTCATCCAAATCAAACTTGTGTTTGCCAAATGCTCCCCAAACACAGAAATAATCAATGCAAACTTTAAAAAATAAAAAAAACACCATTCCTTTCCTAAAACCCCCAAAAAATGTTCAAAGAAAACTACAATTCAACCCCAAATTACTCACGGGCCATCACATGAATGTACACACAAATAAATTATCATATAACACATAAGCCAAATTACAACTAATAAAAATAATTCATCCTTCACAAAAAAAAAATTCAAACGATGCAAAGAAAAGTTCATTGAAGCATATGCGACAAAGCGCCTTTATGCCATAATTTTGAAACCACTATTCTCAACTGATATTGCTAATACAGTTAAATTGTGGACCAACAACATACAACAATTGGTAACAAACTTCAAAGTCCAGGAAAAATTGCAAAAATCACACTCACACGGTTGTAATCTAAGTAGTCACAGGGATTCAAATTAAAGCGATTGAAGAATAGAAGAAGGAAACAAATAAATAAAGAATATTTGAGCACCTTCAAAAAATGCACTCTTCATAACAGAATTAACTTGATAGTAATTGAAAATTCAAAACCTGCAAACTCAGAAAACAAGACAAAATTAGCGATTCTCGTTGAAGAAGAAATAAAATGGAAGACTGGATTTCTCTGTTTGATCCTTGAACCTAAACCATATAAGAGAGGTTGAAGGTTTTGTCGAAGAACAATTACGTTGGATTCGAAGAACGATTTTTTCGATTTTACAGCTATTTTAATAAACCCATAAATGTGATTTGGACGATTTTGATGATTTTGAAGAACAATTTCGTTGAATTTTGGGATTAGGGTTTTGAAGTTGAAGGAGTGGAAGAAACGATCGAGACCAGGGATTAGGATGTGTCATACCCCAAATTTTGACCACTAAGATTTCCTATCATTGTGCAAATCATCATCACAATATGGATGTACCTTTATGCCTCATCAATCTCCTCAAAGATGGGTGAGCATTCACCACAACTAAGAATTAGGGTTTTGAGCCCTCTCAGAGCACTTAGACAAATGATCAATCAAGAATTGACACACTCTTCAAGTTGTCTAAACTCTCCAAAACCCATAAGGGATCAAGAGGACTCCCACATCAAGAACCAAGCACAAAGTTACTACATTCTAAGTGGATTAAGCCTCAAGATCGCCAGTGTCACCAAATTAAAGTTTTGGTCGACCAAGGCCTCCAGGTGGAAATTTTCCTCTGGGCATGAGCCAATGCTTCAAACATTAACTCAAGATACTCCAAGGGACCTCATGGACCCAATCATCAAGTCACTTAAGCCTCAAGGGATGCAATCACTAAAAATCAGGAATTAGGGTTTCTTGACCTAATTCACCCCTAAGTTGACTTTTGGGACAAAACATGAGCCAAGACCTCAAGACATGATTTGAGGGTAGCCAATAAGCCAAATTGATCCATTGGAATCAATGGATTGATTCAAGAAGCTTGATCCACAAGTTTCAATTTCATCAGGACCACAATTAGGGTTTCGAGGAAAAAGTCAACTGTACCTTTGACTTTTGACCAAGACATGCTCCCAAACCTTGGGAAATGATTCAATACACCCTATTTAAGTCAAGGACTTGATTTCACCAAGGACCGCACAGTTTGGAATTCATCCGATAAAAAGTTAACTGTGCACAAAAGTCAAGTTTGACTTTTTGAGATTTTTCACAATTATGGTTCATTGACCCTAAAATAATGTTAATGTGTGATTGGAATCATCATTCATCAAGAAAAATCAAAGAAAGTGAGTTAACTTGTAAAAGGGGTAACCATAAAAAACTTAGAATTTTTCTAAGTTATGGAACAAAGTGGCTAGGGTACCAACTTCCAAGGATCATAACTTGAGATCCAAGCAACCATTTTGGATGGTCCAAAGCTGGATTTGTATCTCTCATGGCATACTTTAAAAGTGTCAACTACATCTCATTCCAATTCCTCATGGATTTTTAGTTATGGAGTGATCAAAATGGCTGAAAACACAAAAGTGACATTTTTCCAACACTTAGTGAAATTTTCACTAAGTCAGAATTTGCCTTATTTTTTCCCAAATGTAGAGGCATTTTTCATTGTAATTCAAGTTGGTTCAAAACCAAAGTTGGACATCATGTTGAAATAGGATATGTCAGCTTTCCAAAGTGACCAAGAACTCCCTCAAACTCCATCTGAGCTAGGAGTTATGACAGCTGCAACTGTCTTGGCAAGGCAGATTTGTGCATAAGGGCTCGATTTGATCAAATTGTGGAACAACAAGCATGGTTATCCATCTGCACACCTCAAAGGGGAACAAACAAGGGACAATCACTGATCTATCGGCCTCCAAAGTCCCAAAATCTACAAGTAGCATGCCAAACCTAAAAAGCCTAAAAGAGGCCAAGACTCTAATTTTGGTTCCAAGCATTCAATGGATGCACCAAGGTGGCATGAACTGAGCCTATTCCAACTGAATGAGTCAAGGATAAGCTCTGAATTAAAGAATCATAGGCATGTGCTCTAATCTCAAGTCAATGGCTAGAGGAGACTTGAGATTCCATTTGATCCACATTGGCCAAAGGCCTACTGCAGTTGCCATTCCCTATTGATGCCAAAACAAACTTGACACACTATAAATATACCCCATTTCTGATTAGTTTGAGTACACCAAAGGCCTATAACACTTGCCTTTCTCAAAATCACACTCTCACTTCCAAAAATGCCTTCTAATGCAAGCTACTATTGGGTTTTGAATTAGAATGTGTTTCCAACCAAATCAATCACACACACACACACCTCATAAACATCATATGTGAGCTGATCAAACACTAAACCAACAACTAGAACACCAAATTCATGAAATCATCATCCATTTGCTCAAGGTTTCAACAAAGTTGCAGTTGAGGTGCCATAATTTGTTCCAGTCCATTTCAAATCAATCCAAGCTTTCAAATATGATGTAGGGAAGCTGTTCAGATCATCACAACTCATCTGTAACACCTCTAACTCAAAAATCAAATTGTTCTTGCTGCCACGACCTTCAAGTAAGCCTAAACTTGGTAATCTCATAATTTATGCATATTTCCTCGCACAAAACTTTTGCCAAATGTTCATAATCATGCATAGAATGTTTCCCCTATATTGATTACTTTGTATGAATCGTGTATCAAATTTCTCAGCCTTTATGCAGAAATTAGGGTTCTTGAGGTTTTGTTTTAATTTCTTATTCCATGCTTAAAATAAATGAAATTAAAGACCATAGACATGATCGTGAGTTGAAAACGAGCAGATTGATGTGTGGATTGTATGATTCCATCAAGTATTCAGTGAGATTGATGAGAAAACGCAAATTTGGGCAAAACAGGGCACGCGGGCAAGAACAAGATGTTTTTGGCGCCCTTTTTCAAATATTTGAATATTTGAATTTTTGTGATTTTATTTAATTGATTCAAAAATTAATTTCTCTCTGAATTTTAATGATTTTGAGTTGATTCTTTTTTTAATAATTCACAAAAATGTTAAAATATTTTATTTTACAAAAATTCCCCAAAAATATTATTTATTTCACATATTTGATATTTTTGCAAAGAATTAATTTTTATTTGTTTTTTAACATTTTAAAAATGTTATTTCTCTTGATTTTCCAAACTTAAATGGTTTTCAATCATTTTGTGGATAAAAACATGATTTTTGAAACATTGGTCCAAGATCACCACTCATTTTTCACATGTTTTCAATAATTTTTATTAATTTTTAAACAAAATTAATTCCATTTTAAACAAAATTAGGGTTTTGATTGATTTCACCCTCATCAATATTTTTCAAACACTCATGGGCCTCTAATAGAGTGTAAGACCCAATCCCCTTTTAACCAAAATCTTTGGGGCTCAGATATTGTATACGTCCCTCAGCGTTAAAAAAATCTCGGCGCGATCGCCAATTCAGAGCAAAAACAATTTTGGGCCTCCCCTCGTGTTGTAAGTCCCACTTTTCTTTTTCAAAACCTTTTTGGGCCTCTTGAGAGAGTGTAAGACCCAACCCCTTTGTAAATAAAAAAACTGTGGGCCTTAGTCGTTGTATAAGTCCCAACACGATATTCAAAACAATGGTGCGATCACTGTTAAACCTTGAGCCTCTCCTTGAGTATAAGCCCCAATAATCTTTTCAAATAAACTCCTTTTTTATTTAGATTCAATATACAGTTGTTATCAAAACTTTCTTTAATTTCTTTGAACAACTAACCATACAGCATGGAAGCTTGCTCGCCTGTAAGTTTTAACATCTTTCATTTACTCGCTTTCACATATATATAACTGTATTGTGGGAAGCTGCGCACGGTTAGTCTTCTTTCATATCCTTTTAAATACTTGTCATATATCAACTGTATATATATACTAGAATAGTTATTTAGAGTTTTCCCCGGCAACTAGGTCTAGAACTAAGTAAAGCCACGTTGGTCACTCTTGAATACAGCAAAAACTAGATCCCCGTAGGATTTCCAGATACAGTCTTGCCTTCTCTTGGGCTTAAACAATATGGAACAAAGAGAAAGGCAGTATTCTTCGTGAACCTTTTCTCAGGCTGTCACTTTAGAATTTGTCAAAGGAATTCTACTCCCCGGAGTTGATCTATTCTCGGTGAATAGCATCTCTTGAGTTTCTTCAAACCTTTGAACCTTCTCTAAATGATCTATTCTCGATGAATAGCATTTCTTGAACTTTTCTTAGTTTGGGACCCACAGGCTTCCTAAAAGCATCCCCGCCTCCTCTTGGGCTTTGTACAAGGACCCTCCGGCTTCTTAGAAGTTCTCATGCCTTCTCTTGGGCTTAATACAAGAACCCTGAAGACCTCTTAGAGGTATAAGACAGAACTTAGTCATCCTTTGCTAGAGCAGTCTCTCTAGTGTCAAATATCAGATTTTTGGGTTGATTTTCATCCCTTAATACCCGTGCCTCCTCTTGGGCATTATACAAAAGATAAAACTCTTCCACACCAGTAGACTTGGATAGTATAATCCCCTTGAGTCTCAAAGACATTCTCAAGTTCCCTACAAATATAGGAGAAACCCTGGTCATTTTGGATAAATATCCAGCTGAGCTAAAACCCAGTCTCTCTCCTAAAAATCTCCAAGCCAGGATCAGTTTATCATCAGTATAACACTATCCCAAATCAGAACCTCAAGGTACCTGATACCTCAACTCTTCTGCAATCCTCTGCAAGAGTTGATTCCCCATTTGGACCTGCCTCGGGATCTCAATGATCCCCGGCAAAAGATAGCCTCCTCTTAGGCTTTGTATAAATGATCTTTCCTCAGCATAACTAGCCTCCACTTGGGCTTTGTACAATGATTCTCCCCAACTGAGCTAACCCTTTTAGACTCTCTTGTTGAGTCAATTACTTTTTAGACTCTCTTGTTGAGTCAATTACCTTTCAGACTCTCTTGTTGAGTCACTCACCCTTTCAGACTCTCTCGTTGAGTCAATCACCTTTTCAGACTCTCTTGTTGAGTCAACCTATTTAGCCTCTATCTTGGGCTTTGTACTCAGCCGAGTCAGTAAAGTCTCCTTTTAGCCTCAATCTTGGGCTTTGTACAAGACATAAATCTTCATAACCTTCTCTTAAGCTTGGGACCAACATCTTTCCCATGCAGAGTCAAACCCATTTCGGCCACAATCTTGGGCTTTATACAAGACAGATAATACTCTCCAACAAGAGTCCAACCCCTTTTAGCTTAAATCTTGGGATTTGTACAAGACAGACAGAATATTTCCCCTGGAAAGGTCAAACTCCCAGCCTCCTCTTAGGCTTTGTATAATGATATCCCCAAAGAGTCAATCTCTTTTTTGGCCTCAATCTTGGGCTTTGTACAAGACACCCATATATATACACTCTTTTGTTGAGTCAGTCTTATCCATGCTTTGTATAAGGATCTCCCCAGTGGAGTCAATCAACCTCTTAGCTTAAACCTTGGGCTTTGATCAAGGCACACAAAAATCAACAATCCCTCTTTAGAGATGACAAATTCTCTCTTAGTCAAAACCTTTTAGCTTCAATCTTGGGCTTCGAACAAGACACCAAAACATCTTTTTCCTCCCTTAGAATAGGAGGAACTACGATTGCTCTGATTTCCTCGTTTCATTTAAACGGGAATACGTAGGCATAAGATTGCGAAATCTTAGCAAGCATACCAATCAAAAACTCTAGGTCCAGTACCTTCATATCAATCAAAACTTAGGTATAGTACCTTACAAAAAACACCCGAACATCAACAAAAACTCACTCACTCACTCATACTTCCCAAGAAACTTTCCCAACCCATTAATAGATAAACACCATCAAGTACAAAGCGAAACCTAAAGCTAATATTTTGTGGATAACCACATATAGGATGGGTAATTGACAACTCCCCATTGTATAACCTGACCCCGGACCCCCCAATCTCTTTTAAGTGTTTGTTCAGTTAAACATTCGCGTGCAAGGTTAGTTTTAGATAGCTTCCCTTTCCCTTTTAGCTTCATGGGATAAATAAGAAATCAGAAAGTAGCACCCCCTCCTCCTCATTGCGGTGAGGAAAACCCAGCGATAAGGTGGTCGCGTCACCGACAAAAATTGTTCGCTACAGAAAAATGGCGACTCTGCTGGGGAGTCAAAGTAAGATCTAGGCATCATCGTCACCATTTCCCACTGAAAAATGGCGACTCTGCTGGGGACGTCATTGACTGTATAGGACTAGGACTATAGCTCTTAAGAGGTCTAGGATGTTAGTTTTAGGAATGAATATATATATATATATCGATTTTCCTACTTGATATCCGTGTTTATGTTTCTGCTAATGGGACTGCGGGTGATGCCGCATCTGGAAAGTTTGAGTGACACCTAAGATAAGTGATGGCATTAGACGGGTAATCTTACAGGGAGTGACTCCTAAATAAGAGACCCCGGTCGACCATCTAATCAGTGGAGAGACCCTTTGCGGATTCAATGCCTATACGAATTCGGTTGTTGAAAGCAGATTGTTCGATTGTGGTATTCTATGAAATTGAGGATTTAGTAGGCTGAGACCTTGTTACTATTTTTGTAGTACGGAAGCTATCGGAAATAGCTGTCACGCGATACTACCCTCATTTGAGATTACTCTAAGATACTGCAACTCGCTCGGGTGAACCAGCCTGCTGTTGTTATCCCAAGAGGGGTCAATGATTTTGAGGACAGGTACAAAAAATCACCAGTACAACCTTTGGGGATGGGTAGGGCCATGACTTCATGACACCGAACGTTTAACCCCATGTTTTTTCTATGTTTTTGTGTGCCGCATTCATGCATTCATTTCATTAAAAAACTTTAAACAAAGAAAATTTTTCTCTTCTAGTCTCTCTTTTTCAAATTAAACTAAGACAATGATTGCAAATATCAGAGAGAAGGATTGCATTATGGATTTCGGTAGAAGGAAGACTCACAAGTACACCTTCAAGGTTCCAAAACTAGGGGATTTAAGAGGGTTGGCAAGGATGATCACCAACCCTGATGCTTTCAGAGCTAAGTACGGAGGACTGCTGTCTCTGTTAAAGGTACATGTAATTGAGGGAATCCTGGCTACGCTCATTCAGTTTTACAATCCGGTCTATCACTATTTCACATTCCCGAATTATCAGCTTGCACAAACACTGAAGGAGTACTCCCACCTGACTGATTTACCCATCACTGATCAAGCTCCCTTTTCTGGACTGGAAGAAATTCCAAAGGATCAAACTGTTTCAAGAGCTATCTATTTGGACGAGTTAGAAGTCAGGACTCACATGACCACTAAGGGTGGAATCCAGGGTTTGCCAGCCAAGTTTTTGATAAAGAAGGCTATGTACTTTGCTAGTATAGGGAACGTGACTACTTTCGAGAGCATCTTTGTCTTACTCACCTATAGGTTGTTTATGTTTCCTAACATTGATGACTTTATTGATATCAATGCCATTAAGATTTTTATGATTGGAAACCCTGTACCGACCTTGCTCGCAGATGCTTATCATTCTATACACTTAAGGAATTTGTACAGCAGAGGAATGATCACATGTTGTGTACCCCTGCTATACAAATAGTTCACTTCCCATTTACCCAAGTCTGCTGCTTTTTGGGATCATAAGAGTACTCTACGTTGGTCGCAGAGAATCATGTCTCTTACCAACTCTGACATCGATTGGTACAATCGGATCTATGACGGGATAAGAATCATTGACCATTATGGAAATTTCCCTAATGTACCCCTCATAGGAACTAAATGAGGAATCAACTATCATCCAGTTTTAGTTCGTCGTCAATTTGGATACCCGATGAGATATGTCCCGCGTAATGTTCATCTGGAGGGTCTTTTCTTCAAGGAAGGAGAAAATGACAGAGCACTAAAGACAGAAATAGTGCATGCCTGGAAACATGTTCACAGGAAAAGAAGAGAGTCTCTAGGAAAACCAGATTGTGTCTCGGTGGAACCTTATCTTCACTGGGTACAAACTAGAGCTCTCAAGCTGAGGATGCCTTATCCTCGTCAAGAAGTTCTTCCGTTAAAGGAATCTGTCCTTTATTTTATGTCTGATACAGAAAAACTTCAGGTTACTCTCAACAAAGTTCAACAGGAGAAGAGGTCTTTGAGAACAAGTACCGTATTCTCAATGTGGAGTGTAACAAAATACAACAACTATTAAAAGAAAAAGATGCTCTGATTGAGATTTTTAGAGCAATATGCTGTAGAAAATCAAGATGACCAAAGGAATTTGCTCGCTCCTTTCACTTGGCAAAGGAATGAAAACTCGACAACGGCTCAAGAGCCCTGGTCAAAGAAAAGGAAGATACTAGAACCAGCACCTGAGCCCTCCTCAGAGCGGACTCAGGATCCATAAATTTATACATTTCCTTTTTCAACATTTTGTAAATTACTATATTTCCATTTCCGCAATCTTTGAATTCAATAAAACGGGGTTTCTCCACTGTATGATATTTGCAATCTAATTGTTGAAGTTTATTTTGATTAAACCAAAAAATTAAATTAATATAATCATTGCATATCATTCATCATTCTCGTATAACGCATTCTTCTTAAATACAAATCCCACGTTTGTGTCTCGATTCTAGAGTCAAACTGTCTCATTCGTACAATACTCGGGCCAGTCAACAAAAGAAAATGGATAATCTCTAGGAAGAGAACAGAGAGTTGAGAGAAGAACTAGAAGCTATGAAAGAGGATTTGAGGAAAATTCATGATGACATGCAAGCTCTGGCAGCAGCCCATATGCAACAACAAAGGACTGTGATCTTAGAGATCACATCGATGCCCATAGTGGAAAAGTATGATCCTCGGTATAACATGCCTAAAGATCGTCCCTGGGGCATGCCACTTAACTATATCCCGGAAGGATATATTCCGCCGATCACGGAAGATCCGGAAACTACAGCAGGAACCGCTGGGCTTGAAGGTTACAAATTTCGGGAAAGCGAAGATGCAAGGGGCATGACAGCAACTCCTGAAGGTTACAAACTTCAGGAGAGGGAAGCACCAAGAGTCACTGCCGTAATGACTATACCACCACCCGTGGTACACACTGTCCCGGAAGGACAGATTCCATAGATACCGTCTGGTGGAAATGAAAGTATGGACGACAGAATGAGGGAATTCCAGGAATAGTTCCTGGAAATGCAGAAGGAACTGCAAGCCATTCGCGGTCAGGATCTATTTGGAAAGGACGCCGCAGACCTTTGTTTGGTCCCCAATGTGAAAGTTTCGCACAAGTTCAAGGTGCCCGAATTTGAAAAATACAAGGGTAACTCTTGCCCTCAAAGTCAACTGGTGATGTACGCTCGGAGGATGTCAACTCAGATAGAGAACCAACAGCTACTGATCCATTATTTCTAAGATAGTTTAATCGGTGCCGTACTCAAATGGTACATGGGTTTGAACCGCACTAAGATCGTCACTTTCAGAGATCTTGGCGCTGTCTTTGTTCAACAGTATAAGTATAATCTGGACATGGCACCAGACAGAGATCAACTCAGAGCCATGTCGCAGAAGGATAAGGAAATCTTCAAGGAATATGCTCAGAGATGGCGTGAAATTGCCGCCCAGATTTGTCCACCTCTTGAGGAAAAAGAGATGACAAAGATCTTTTTGAAAACCTTAAGCTCATTTTACTACGACAGAATGGTCGACAGTGCGCCCAGTGACTTCACTGAGATGGTGGGCATGGGAGTTCGTCTTGAGGAAGCAGTTTGAGAAGGATGTTTAGTTAAAGACGCCAGACCATCAAGTAGTACCAAAAGATACGGTAGTTCTCTCCCTAAGAAAAAAGAGCAAGATATTGGCAATATCTATCTCAGAAAGCAAAGGTGATGTTACCAACCAGTAGCAGCTGTAACTCCTACTATCAACCCTGCGCCTGTTCCTACGTATCAACCTCAGGTTGCTCAGAGCCAACTGAATCAACCACAATATCAACAAAGGACACAACAACCTCTTCAGCAGGCTCGTCCTCAGTACAATAACAACCGTACAATGCGAAAACCAGGGTTTGACCCTATACCAATGTTGTACGCAGAACTGTTTCCACTACTACTAGTCAAGGGGCACGTCCAAACTAAGTCTCCTCTTGCGGTACCAGAGAATCCTCCTTTTTGGTTCAAAGCGGATCAGACTTGCCCTTATCATCAAGGAGGGCCAGGGCATAACATAAAAAACTGTCTCAGCTTCAAATCCAACGTACAGAAGCTTGTCAGGAGCAGGGTCTTATCCTTCAAGGATACAAATCCAAATGTTCAGACGAACCCGTTGCCTCAACACGAGAAGGCTGCAGTAAATTTGATAGAAGAAGAGTCTAAGCACAACTATCAAATTTACGATGTACTCTTATTGGGGATCAACCTGGTCAAAATACATTGCAGACAGAGCGGATACGACCATGTACCGTCTCATAATTATCACTAGTGTGATATCTGCTCTAAAAACGATCAAGGATGTTCTGTGGTGCAATCAGCTCTACAGGAACAGATGGATCTCGGATGGATCCAAGGTCACCGAATTCGTGAAGTCAACATGACTTATACGAATTCCAACGTCATTCGGAACCACGACATCCGTGCGATGAATGTCAACTTGGTGGCAATGCACTCAAGGCAAAGCCAACATCATAATTTGCCACGACATGGTTACGATTCCTGTTTGATCTGCTCGGTAAACAATCAGGGATGCTCTTTTGTACAAGAGGCCCTCCAGTGCCAGATGGATCTTGGATGGATTCAGGATTACCGTGATAGAAGTCAGTATCAAGTTAATATGATTTAAATTTTTGATATTCGCTTGATGAATACCAGCTTGGTGGAATTACACGCTAAGCAAGTCCAGCTCTGTTTTCTGACTTCGCATAATTATCAGAACTGTAAGGGATGTCGTGAGAGTGACCAAGGATGTACACTCGTTCAAAGGACTCTGCAACATTTGTTAAACCACTAGTGGCTTCCGATCTATCTAGATGAAGACACGCAACAAGTCAGCATGACTAACGGGAACCCTACTAGGCATAAAAGTCAGGATGTTTGATAAATGGAAACAGACCTAGTAAGGTTACATTGCATACAAAGCGGACGTGGCTGGGTGCCACCACACAACTATGAGCGTGTAGAGTTTGCTCAGTGAATAATCAAGGATGCTACCTCGTGTTGGCAGCCCTTCAAAGTCAGTTGGACCATAAGGAGATTCAACCATGGTCAAGCTCTGGTTCAATATCAGATTATCATTCTAATCGAGGCAAAGAAGTTGTCTTGATCCCTAAGCGAAAATTGGCCAAGGATGTGTGCGCCATAATCCCTTTACTCCATGAATCAAGAATTCCTCTTGATGGTGGAAGGGTTCTCAACCTCGAACTAATTGAGGCCAGCTATGATAGCCAGAAAAATCAAAAGGCTTATGTAGTTATTTATATTCCAGGACCAGTGCCGTACAAATCAACTAAGGCTATCCCTTACAAATATGGTGCGGCAACAATTGAGAATGGAAAGGAAACTCCATTACCCTTCGTCGTGAATATTGCAGACATTAGTCGAGTAACACGGAGCGGTCGGATCTTCAAACGAGGAGTTGGAGAACCTAGCAAAGAAAAGGAACCTTAAACGGAAGTTCCTAATCAACCAGTCGGTCAATCCAGTGATCCCGACCTTTCAAAGAATAACGATGAGATGCTGAAGATCATCCAAAAAAGCGAGTACAACATTGTTGATGAACTGTTGCAAACTTCTTCAAAAATCTCAGTGCTATCTCTTTTACTCAGTTTCGAAGCTCACAGGGAAGCTCTACAGAAAGTATTAGAGTAGGCCTTTGTGGAACAGGATGTAATAATAAGACAATTTGATAGCATCATCTCCAACATCACTTCCTGCAACAACTTAGGATTTAGTGATGAGGAACTGCCGGAAGAGGGCCCAAATCATAACATGGCACTCAATATTACAGTCAACTGCCAGGACGATGCTTTAGCCAACATACTGGTAGACACCATATCAGCTCTAAACGTGATGCTGAGGTCCACTCTAATGCGACTATCATTCAAAGGATCTCTGATGAGAGGCAGTGAGGTCATCGTCAAAGCATTTGACGGATCCTGGAAAATAATTATCGGCGAAGTTGACCTTCCCATAACTATCGGTCCTCATACTTTCCTAGTCACTTTCCAGGTCATGGACATCCGGGCAGCATACAGCTGTTCGTTAGGAAGACCTTGGATACACGAGGCTAGGGCAGTCACTTCGACGCTTCACCAGAAACTGAAGTTTGTCAAGAACGACCAACTCGTCACAGTCTGCGAAGAGCAAGCCTTGATCGTGAGCAACTTATCGTCGTCCACTTGTGTAGAACCGGAGGAGGTTGTAGGAACCCAGATCCAGGCACTTTCGGTGAGCAATGATAATCAATCAGAAAGAGGAACGTCAATTTCCTCATACAAAGATGCTCTCGAAGTAATTAAAAGTAACAATACAAAAGGATGGGGACAGCTTGTCATTCCTACTGACAATAAGAAAAAGAAAGGTCTTAGTTTTTCTTTAACCTGTACCCAGATTGCTACTGAAAGTCTTCATCCCATTCAAAACTTCTTCCATAGTGGAGGCTTCCTTCACCCAGTGTCTCAAGAAGTACATACCATCAACGAGGGTGACTCCTCCGATACAGATGAAGAGTGGAGGTCATATATTAACGAGGACGGTTATATGTCTTAGGAAGAGGTGCCTACGCCATTTTGCTATCCCGCACAGAGTCCGAGATATATACCAAGGTCAGATGTCAAGATGATATACGAAGATTGTGATCCAGAAGGATGTCGTGCTCCACCAAATTCATTAGAGGAAGACACTCTAATGAAAGACAACTTTGACCACGACTATTATGGCCCAATGGATGGCCTGCCTATCTGGCAGCCGTACCCAGGAGACTCGGGGAAAAAGAGTCAGCCGAACGATGCATATCAGCTAAGCATCATTGAAAACAATACTTGTGTCCCCACAGAATCCTGGGATCATTACTCACGACATTCAGAAAATATCCAGTACGACGATGAATTTATAAAGATTGCAAGACAGCAGTTCATCAACTACTCTTTTCCTGAGGTCAATGTCATCGAAGGGGGTGACTCCTCCAGTTCCAAAGAAGTGTGGGACACCTTAGGACAATCGAGTGGCAAATTCGACTTTTTAGTCAAGTACACCGCTCCGGAAAGCTCTCGTATCAGGCTCGAAGACATCCAGCCCACTGAATGGGGAGATATACCTGAGAGTGCAAACACTATGCAAGATATAGCTGAAGAATCCTCTTACGACAGCTCTGCCTGGGAGACAGATTCCAACGATCCTGCTCCACCAAAAATCAGCGTTATTTCTGAGGACAAATCAAGAAGGAAAGTACCAGACTTTGTGATTCACCAAGGGGTTCGCCGCCAATGGGTTGCTGTCAACGTTCCGAAAGTTGTTCATAAGTCGAAGTAATTGCCATCTTTACTTTAACCTTTCACCTTGCCCAGATGAAACAAATGTTTTTATAGGGCTCGCTTTCTGTAAATGTACATCTTCGCTTTGCCCAAAGCGACAGAGTTTTGTTTTATAGGGCTGTAGTTTCAAGAATCGACAAGATCATAAATAAAATAACGTCGTTTTGTAATTTTCGCATTTATCGCTGTTTTCTCTTTTCGCTTTTTCAAAAAATGGTAATCCTAAAAAACAACTCGAATAATAAAAACAAGCAGTAAAAAAATATACACTGCACACACTCTTGCATTCTCTCTATCTCTTCTAAAACAAATCATCACGTCATGCAGATTGCTTGTTTTAAACCCCATTGAAACATACGATCCGATGCCCTCTCCCAACTTTGAGTTCTCAGTATTTGAGGCTGAAGAAGAAGATGACGAAGAAATTCCAGAAGAGATCTCCCGATTACTCAGACAAGAGGAAAGGTCCATTAAACCTCACAAAGAGCTGTTGGAAACGGTCGACTTGGGTTCAGAAGAAGAGAGAAAAGAAGTCAAGATTGGAGCATTGCTCAGTCCCACGGTCAAAGAAAATTTGATAATTCTAATTGTATTCGCTTGGTCCTATCAGGACATGCTAGGGTTGGATACCAGCATCATGGAACATCACTTACCATTAAGGTCAGAATGTCCGCCGGTAAAACAAAGACTGAGACGGACTTACCCGGATATGGCCATCAAAATCAAAGAGGAAGTACAGAAGAAGATTGACGCAGGTTTCCTCACCACCTCAGAATATCCTTAATGGTTAGCCAACATCGTGCCAGTTCCAAAAAAGGACGGAAAAATAAGAATGTGTGTAGACTACAGGGATCTGAACAAAGCAAGTCCAAAGGATGACTTTCCCTTACCACACATTGACATGCTGGTAGACAGTACAACAAAGTTCAAAGTCTTCTCCTTCATGGATGGATTCTCGGACTATAATCAGATAAAAATGGTGCCGAAAGACATGGAGAATACTTCGTTCATCACCGCGTGGGGTACCTTTTGTTACAAGGTAATGCCGTTCGGTTTGAAGAACATCAGGGCAACCTATCAAAGGGCCATGACTACTCTGTTTCATGACATGATACACAAAGAAATCGAGGTATATGTCGATGATATGATTGCCAAATCTAAAACAGAAGAGGATCATGTGACCCATCTGTCAAAGCTATTCGAGCGGTTGAAAAAGTACAAACTCCGCTTGAATCCCAATAAATGCATATTCGGTGTCCGTGCAGGGAAACTTTTAGGGTTCATCGTCAGCCAAAAAGGAATTGAGGTTGATTCTGACAAAGTCAAGGCCATTCAAGAAATGCCTTCTTTAAAGACTGAAAAACAAGTCAGGGGATTCCTGGGACGTTTGAACTATATTTCCAGATTCATATTCCTCATGACCGCGACATGCGCGCCGATTTTCAAATTACTCAAAAAGAATCAGGTCTGCGTTTGGACAGAAGACTGTCAAACTGCCTTCGACAGTATCAAGGAATACCTGTTGAACCCACCGATTCTATCGCCTCTAGTGGAAGGACGACCACTGATCATCTACTTAACAGTCTTAGAAGACTCAATGGGTTGTGTACTTGGCCAACAAGATGAAACAAAAAGAAAAGAGTCTGCCATTTACTATTTAAGCAAGATGTTTACCGACTGTGAGACTCGGTACACTATGCCTGAGAAAACTTGCCGCGCTCTGGCTTGGGCAGCCAAACATCTGCGCCAGTATATGATTCGTCGCACTACTTGGTTAATCTCCGAAATAGATCCAATCAAGTATGTCTTTGAAAAACATGCTCTCACGGGAAGGATAGCCCGTTGGCAGATGTTGTTTTCAGAATACGACATCGAGCACCATGCTCAGAAAGCCGTCAAAGGAAGTGTTTTAGCCGATCATTTGGCTCATCAACCGATTGACGATCAGGAATCAGTCGGATTTGACTTCCCAGACGAAGATGTCATGTACTTGAAAATGAAAGATTGCAATGAAACGCTACCCAGTGAAGGGCCAGAACCAGGTTCCCAATGGGGACTAATCTTTAACGGAGCTGTCAATCATTACGAGAACGAAATTGGGGCAATCATCATAACACCTCAGGGTACCCACATTCCTTTCACTGCCCGACTGACATTCAAGTGTACAAATAACGAGGCCGAATACGAAGCTTGTATCATGGGTCTCGAAGAAGCGATCGATTTAAGGATCAAAAACTTGGATGTATATGGCGACTCAACCCTGGTTATCAATCAGATCAAAGGAGATTGGAACACATATCAATCAGGAATGATTCCTTACAAAGACTACACGAGAAGGTCATTACCATTCTTCAACAGAGTCGAGTTTCATCATATCCCTCGTGAAGAGAATCACATGGCTGATGCATTAGCCACTCTCTCTTCCATGATTAACGTAGGTCAATGGAATAACATACCTAAGATTGACATAATGCACCTTGAACGGCCCGCTTACATCTTCACGATCGAAGTAGTCATAGACAATAAACCTTGGTATCATGATATCAAATGCTTCCTTCAGAAATAGAATACCCACCTAGGGCATCCAGAAAAGACAGAAAGACCCTCAGAAGATTGGCAGGCAGCTTCTTCCTGAGCGGTGATACACTCTATAAGAGAAGCTTCGACGTGGTCTTGCTCTGATGTGTAGACAGACCAGAAGCAAACTGATAAAAGAAATTCATGAAGGATCCTTTGGCACTCATGGCAACGGACACACAATGGCGAGAAAAATTATGAGAGCAGGGTACTATTGGTTGACCATGGAATCTGACTGCTATAAGTACATGAGGAGATGTCACAAGTGTCAGATATACTCAGACAAAATCCATGTACCGCCAACGCATCTCAAAGTTCTTTCTTCCCCATGGCCTTTTCCTATATGGGAAATCGACATGATTGACATGATTGAACCCAAGGCTTCAAACGGACATCGGTTCATCCTGGTAGCCATTGACTACTTCACCAAGTGGGTCGAAGCAACGTCATACGCCAATGTAACCCGACAAGTGGTGGTCCGATTTATAAAAAACAATATCATCTACCGTTATGGTGTTCCAAGCCAGATCATTATTGATAATGGATCTAACTTGAACAACAAAATGATGAAGGAGTTGTGCGATGAGTTCAAGATCGAACACCATAACTCATCTCCCTACCGACCTAAGATGAACGGAGCCGTATAAGCAGCTAACAAGAACATCAAGAAAATTGTTCAAAAGATTGTTGTAACCTATAAAGACTGGCACGAGATGCTACCCTTTGCTCTTCACGGTTATCGCACATCTGCCCGCACTTCAACAGGGGCAACCCCTTTATCTCTAGTATATGGCATGGAAGCAGTACTTCCCGTAGAAGTAGAGATCCCGTTAATCCGGGTATTGATGGAAGCTAAGCTAACAGAAGCTGAATGGTGTCAAAGTCGGCACGACGAACTAAATCTGATAGAAGAAAAATGAATAACGGCTCTATGCCATGGTCAGTTGTATCAACAAAGGATGAAGAAGGCGTTTGACAAAAAGGTCCGACCTCATGTCTTCAGAAATGTAGACCTTGTGCTAAAAAAGATACAATCATTCCTCACTGATTCCCGGGGCAAGTGGACTCCGAATTATGACGGCCCTTATGTGGTCAAGAAAGCTTTCTCAGGCGGCACCTTGAGACTCGCAACCATGGACGGAGAGGAATTTTCCTACCCCACAAATGTTGATGTAGTCAAGAAATACTTCGCCTAAATAAAAAAAAACGTCTCGGTGGATTGAAAACCCGAAAGGGCGGTCCAGGAAAAAATTAGAGACATAATCAAATATCATCCCGATGGATTGGAAATATCAAAGTACAATCCAGGAAAAAATTAGGGATAATGGCAAGTAACTACGTCCAACCAAGGGGCAAATCCCCCAGCGGCAGTCACGCCATCCATCAGGAAAACTCCAGTCAGGGTCATCTTCGACAGAAGCTCAGGATGTCCAGAATTCAAAGTTGGTAGAAGGATAGCGGTCGTTATGTTTCAATGTAGCCCTTTTCCTTTAAATTACCATTTTCTAACTTTGTAAATACTCTATGGAATCACGCGCTTGGCTGATTTCCATTCTATCAATAAAATTTGAGCCATAGTGCTTTTGTTTGCAACTCTTATTTGTTTTAGCTTTACAGAACGACATTTTTAACATGATTAACGATTCTTGAAATAAAACAAAAATGAATTTACTTGTCAATATTTTTCTGCTTTTAAAGTAAAGATGGCAACTCTTTGACTGTTGAACATCGAAAGAACATCAATCGCTTCTCCAGAAGTAATCGAACCTCAAAGTGCAGAATCAAAGTACTCCTTCTTAACTAGTACACCTGAATGAAGGATCAGCTGTGTCAGAGACCATGTTCCATCTGATATCCCCGACGGATTTCTTATCTCTTAAGCCCGACCAACGGTTTCCCCCCCAGGGACTATTTCTCCTAAGCAAGGCAAAATTACTATTTTGAACAAATGGTATTTCTTCGTCCCCTGCAATGGCTGAGTATCCAGTCGTGTTTATCCACTAGTCAATATGTCGTGTCATTTTTGTCAGCATATACATACATATATCATGCATTATTGATTTACATTCATATTCATATTGCATCACTATCACTCTAGTCGGTCTTATCCCCCAGTGATAAAAGTCCTCGCAATCGAGTTGTCAGTCATTTCCTTATCAGAAAGCGAATCATCTGAGCGATCTCTCCTCCAGTTTATTTCTGGGATGGAAACGGTCCTTGACCACTTTGATAACTTGAACCTCTGAAAAACAAGAAAACTTTTGACAAACGTCACTCTTCGCCATTGAAGATGATATTTTTCGCTTTCCCGGATTAAGGAAAATCCCCAGAGAAAGCCTTTTAATCAAAGATTCGGCATTACAGCAGTTATTCTTCGGAAAATTCCCTGACGAAAAGGTCATCAACACCTCCAAATTGGATTACATCACATGGCATTTCTTCGAAAAGATCTCGAAGAAAAGTATGATGTAATATCCCCAAGCGGAAAGCAGTCTCTCAAGAGACTCGTTTTCCCCAGTAGAGTCAAAAAATGGTGTCTCCAACAGAGAAGTTTGTACAAATCTACAACTCAGACAAATGGGTTTCCCCAGCAAGTCTGACATCAAAACTTTTTCCCATCAAATGGCATCTCCCCAGGAAAATTCGGCGAGAAGTTTGAGGAAAACCGCTACAAATAGCGTCCCTTTTCAAGAAAGTTTATTGACAAAAGAAACTGAGACCAGATCCTCGGTAGGAAACCAGGATCGAGGGGAAGTTTATATCAGAAACTAAGACCAGTCCCTTTGTAGGAAACCAGGATCGAGGGGAAGTTTATTCTAAAAGAAAACTGAGACCAGTCCCTTGGTAGGAAACCAGGATCGAGGGGAAGTTTATTCCAAAAGAAAACTGAGACCAATTCCTTGGTAGGAAACCAGGATCGAGGGGGAAGTTTATTCCAAAAGAAAACTGAGACCAACCCCTTGGTAGGAAACCAGGATCGAGGAGAAGTTTATTCCAAAAGAAAATTGAGATCAATTCCTTGGTAGGAAACCAGGATCGAGGGGAAGTTTATTCCAAAAGAAAACTGAGACCAGTTCCTTGGCTGAAGACCAGGATCGAGGGGAAGTTTACCTTTTCTAAGCATTATTGCTTAGCAGCAGAAGATGGATGAGTAAGCTTCCATTCATAACTACCGTCAAAATTTTGGATATTCCGATATTTAATCCTCTTGCACCCCGAATGCCCGAATACCTTCGCCATTCACACCGTCGGGTCCAAGAAGATTAAATAGGGGCATCTGTCATACCCCAAATTTTTACCACTAAGATTTCCCATCATTGTGCAAATCATCATCACAATATAGATGTACCTTTATGCCTCGTCAATCTCCTCAAAGATGGGTGAGCATTCACCACAACTAAGAATTAGGGTTTTGAGCCCTCTCAGAGCACTTAGACAAAGGATCAATCGAGAATTGACATGCTCTTCAACTTGTCTAAACTCTCCAACACCTATAAGGGATCAAGAGGACTCCCATATCAAGAACCGTGCACAAAGTTGCTACATTCCAAGTGGATTAAGCCTCAAGATCGCCAGTGTCACCAAATTATGGTTTTGGTCGACCAAGGCCTCCAGGTGGAAATTTTCCTCTAGGCATGAGCCAATGCTTCAAAACATAACTCAAGATACTCCAAGGGACCTCATGGACCCAATCATCAAGTCACTTTAGCCTCAGGGGATGCATTCACCAAAAATCAGGAATTAGGGTTTCTTGGCCTAATTCACCCCTAAGTTGACTTTTGGGATAAAACATGAGCCAAGACCTCAAGACATGATTTGAGGGGTCTCTAATAAGTCACATTGATCCATTTGCAGCAATGGATTGATTCAAGAAGCTTGATCCACAAGTTTTAATTTCATCAGGACCACAATTAGGGTTTCGAGGAAAAAGTCAATTGTACCTTTTACTTTTGACCAAGACATGCTCCCAAACCTTGGGACATGATTCAATACACCCTATAACACCTATGGAATATACCCATTAAGTTTAATTTAGGTCAAGGTCTTGATTTCACCAAGGATCGCACAGTTTGGAATTCATCCGATAAAAAGTTAACTGTGCACAAAAGTCAAGTTTGACTTTTTGAGATTTTTCACAATTATGGTTTCTTGACCCTAATATAATGTTAATGTGTGGTTGGAATCATCATTCATCAAGAAAAATCAAAGAAAGTGAGTTAACTTGTAAAAGGGGTAACCATAAAAAACTTGGAATTTTTCTAAGTTATGGAACAAAGTGGCTAGGGTACCAACTTCCAAGGATCATAACTTGAGATCCAAGCAACCATTTTGGATGGTCCAAAGTTGTATTTGTAGCTCTCATGGCTTACTTTAAAAGTGTCAACTACATCTCATTCCAATTCCTCATGGATTTTTAGTTATGGAGTGATCAAAATGGCTGAAAACACAAAAGTGACATTTTTCCAACACAGTGAAATTTTCACTAAGTCAGAATCTGCCTTATTTTTTCCCAAATGTAGAGGCATTTTTCATTGTAATTCAAGTTGGTTCAAAACAAAAGTTGGACATCATGTTGAAATAGGATATGTCAGCTTTCCAAAGTGACCAAGAACTTCCTCAAACTCCATCTGAGCTAGGAGTTATGACAGCTGCAACATGCCTTACTGCAAACTGTCTTGGCAAGGCAGATTTGTGCATAAAGGATCGATTTGATCAAATTGTGAAACAACAAGCATAGTTATCCATCTGCACACCTCAAGGAGGAACAAACAAGGGACAAGCACTGATCTATCAGCCTCCAAAGTCCCAAAATCTACAAGTAACATGCCAAACCTAAAAAGCCTAAAAGAGGCCAAGACTCAAATCTTGTTTCCAAGCATTCAATGGATGCACCAAGGTTGCATAAACTGAGCCTATTCCAACTGAATGAGTCAAGGATAATCTCTGAATAAAAGAACCATAGGCCTGTGCTCTAATCTCAAGCCAATTGCTAGAGGAGACTTGAGATTCCATTTGATCCACATTGGCCAAAGGCCTGCTGCAGTTTCCATTCCCTATTGATGCCAAAACAAACTTGACACACTATAAATAGACCTCATTTCTGATCAGTTTGAGTACACCAAAGGCCTATAACACTTACCTTTCTCAAAATCACACTCTCATTTCCAAAAATGCCTTCTAATGCAAGCTATTATCGAGTTTTGAATTAGAATGTGTTTACAACCAAACCAATCACACACACACCTCATAAACATCATATGTGAGCTGATCAAACACTAAACCAACAAATGGAACACCAAATTCATGAAATCATCATCCATTTGCTCAAGGTTTCAACAAAGTTGCAGTTGAGGTGCCATAATCTGTTCCAGTCCATTTCAAATCAATCCAAGCTTTCAAACACACTCCATATGGTGTAGGGAAGTTGTCCAGATCATCACAACTTATCTGTAACACCTCTAACTCAAAAATCAAATCTGCTCTTGCTGCCACGACCATCAAGTAAGCCTAAACTTGGTCATCTCATAATTTATGCATATTTCCTCGCACAAAATTTTGCAAAATGTTCATAATCATGCATAGAATGTTTCCCCTCTATTGATTACTTTGTATGAATCGTGTATCA
This sequence comes from Lathyrus tuberosus, assembly GCA_022829125.1. NCBI lineage: Eukaryota > Viridiplantae > Streptophyta > Magnoliopsida > Fabales > Fabaceae > Lathyrus > Lathyrus tuberosus. The sequence continues at coordinate 6,100,557 of JALAZF010000264.1, forward strand.
AATTTCCCAGCCTTCATGCAGAAATTAGAGTTCTTGAGGTTTTGTTTTGATTTCTTATTCCATGCTTAAAATAAATGAAATTAAAGACCATAGACATGATCGTGAGTTGAAAACGAGCTGAATGATGTGTGGATTGTATGGTTCCATCAAGTATTCAGTGAGATTGATGAGAAAACGCAAATCTGGACAAAACAGGGCACGCGGGTAAGAACAAGATGTTCTTGGCGCCCTTTTTCAAATATTTGAATTTTTGAATTTTTGTGATTTTATTTATTTGATTAAAAAATTAATTTCTCTCTGAATTTTAATGATTTTGAGTTGATTCTTTTTTTAATAATTCACAAAAATGTTAAAATATTTTATTTTACAAAAATTCCCCAAAAATATTATTTATTTCACATATTTGATATTTTTGCAAAGAATTAATTTTTATTTGTTTTTTAACATTTTGAAAATGTTCTTTATCTTGATTTTCCAAACTTAAATGGTTTTCAATCATTTTGTGCACAAAAACATGATTTTTGAAACATTGGTCCAAGATCACCACTCATTTTTCACATGTTTTCAATAATTTTTATTAATTTTTAAACAAAATTAATTCCATTTTAAACAAAATTAGGGTTTTGATTATTTCACCCTCATCAATATTTTTGAAACACTCATGGGCCTCTAAGAGTGTAAGACCCAATCCCCTTTTAACCAAAATCTTTGGGCCTCAGATATTGTATAAGTCTCTCGGCGTTAAAAGAATCTCGGCGCATTCGCCATTTCAGAGCAAAAATAATTTTGGGCCTCCCATCGTGTTGTAAGTCCCACTTTTCTTTTTCAAAACCTTTTTGGGCCTCTTGAGAGAGTGTAAGACGCAACCCCTTTGTAAATAAATAAACTTTGGGCCTCATTTGTTGTATAAGTCCCAACATGATATTCAAAACAACAGTGCGATCACTGTTAAACCTTGGGTCTCTCCTTGAGTATAAGCCCCAATAATCTTTTGAAATAACCTCCTTTTTGATTTAGATTCAATATACAGTTGTTATCAAAACTTTATTTAATTTCTTTGAACAACTAACCATATAACATGGAAGCTTGCTCGCCTGTAAGTTTTAACAGCTTTCATTTACTCGCTTTCACATATATAACTGTATTGTGGAAAGCTGCACACGGTTAGTCTTCTTTCATATCCTTTTAAATACTTTTCATATATCAACTATATATATACTAGTATAGTTATTTAGAGTTTTCCCCGACAACTAGGTCTAGAACTAAGTAAAGCCACATTGGTCACTCTTGAATACAGCAAAAACTAGATCCCCGTAGGATTTCCAGATACAGTCTTGCCTTCTCTTGGGCTTAAACAATATGGAACAAAGAGAAAGGCAGTATTCTTCGTGAACCTTTTCTCAGACTTTCACTTTAGAAATTGTCAAAGGAATTCTACTCCCCGGAGTTGATCTATTCTCGGTGAATAGCATATCTTGAGTTTCTTCAAACCTTCGAACCTTCACTAAATGATCTATTCTCGGTGAATAGCATTTCTTGAACTTTTCTTGGTTTGGGACCCACAGGCTTCCTAAAATTATCCCTGCCTCCTTTTGGGCTTTGTACAAGGACCCTCCGGCTTCTTAGAAGTTCTCATGCCTTCTCTTGGGCTTAATACAAGGGCCCTGAAGACCTCTTAAAGATATAAGATAGAACTTAGTCATCTTTTGCTAGAGCAGTCTCTCCAGTGTCAAATATCGCATTTTTGGGTTGATTCTCATCCCTTAATACCCGTGCCTCCTCTTGGGTATCATACAAAAAATAAAACTCTTTCACACCAGTAGACTTGGACAGTCTAATCCCCTTGAGTCTCAAAGACATTCTCAAGTTCCCTACAAACATAGGAGAAACCCTGGTCATTTTGGATAAATCTCTAGCTGAGTTAAAACCCAGTCTCTCTCCTAAAAATCTCAAAGCCAAGATCAGTTTATCATCAGTATAACACTATCCCAAATCAGAACCTCAAGGTATCTGATACCTCAACTCTTCTGCAATCCCCTGCAAGAGTTGATTCCCCATTTGGACCTACCTCAGGATCTCAATGATCCCCGGCAAAAGATAGCCTCCTCTTACGCTTTATATAAATGATCTTTCCTTAGCATAACTAGCCTCCACTTGGGCTTTGTACAATGATTCTCCCCAGCTAAGCTAACCCTTTTAGACTCTCTTGTTGAGTCAATTACTTTTTAGACTCTCTTGTTGAGTCAATTACCTTTAAGACTCTCTTGTTGAGTCACTCACCCTTTCAGACTCTCTCGTTGAGTCAATCACCTTTTTAGACTCTCTTGTTGAGTCAACCTATTTAGCCTCTATCTTGGGATTTGTACGAGATATCTAAAATATCCTCAGCCGAGTCAGTAAAGTCTCCTTTTAGCCTCAATCTTGGGCTTTGTACAAGACATAAATCTTCATAACCTTCTCTTAAGCTTAGGACCAACATCTTTCCCAAGCAGAGTCAAACCCATTTCAGCCACAATCTTGGGCTTTATACAAGACAGATAATACTCTCCAGCAAGAGTCCAACCCGTTTTAGCTTCAATCTTGGGCTTTGCACAAGACAGACAGAACATTTCCCCCAGAAAGGTCAAACTCTCAGCCTCCTCTTAGGCTTTGTATAATGATATCCCCAAAGAGTCAGTCTCTTTTTTGGCCTCAATCTTGGGCTTTGTACAAGACACCCATATATATACACTCTTTTGTTGAGTCAGTTTTATCCAGACTTTGGATAAGGATCTCCCCAGTGGAGTCAATCGACCTCTTAGCTTCAACCTTGGGCTCTGATCAAGGCACACAAAAATCAATAATCCCTCTTTAGAGATGACAAATTCTCTCTCAGTCAAAACCTTTTACCTTCAATCTTGGGCTTCGAACAAGACACCAAAACATATTTTTCCTCCCTTAGAATAGGAGGAACTACAATTGCTCTGATTTCCTTGTTTCATTTAAACAGGAATACGTAGGTATAAGATTGCGAAATCTTAGCGAGCATACCAATAAAAAACTCTAGGTCTAGTACCTTTATATCAATCAAAACTTAGGTATAGTACCTTACAAAAAACACCCGAACATCAACAAAAACTCACTCACTCACTTATACTTCCCAAGAAACTTTCCCAACCCATTAACAGATAAACACCACCAAGTACAAAGCGAAACCTAAAGCTAATATCCTGTGGATAACCACATATAGGATGGGTAATTGACAACCCCCATTGTATAACCTGACCCCGGACCCCCAATCTCTTTTAAGCGTTTGTTCAGTTAAACATTCGTGTGCAAGGTTAGTTTTAGATAGCTTCCCTTTCCCTTTCAGCTTCATGGGATAAATAAGAAATCAGAAAGGAGCACCCCTCCTCCTCATTGGGGTGAGGAAAACCCAGCGATAAGGTGGTCGCGTAACTGACAAAAATCGCTCGCTACAGGATGGAGAAAGAATATTCAAACTGATAAAATGTGCTTACCCAATAAGCTGATCCAATTTAGAATATGGGTACCATTTTATTTTATTTTATTAAATGGGCCCCCACATTTAAAATATAGTATTGGGCAGGATTTTAAAATTTGGATTAATTTGGATACTAATTTGGTTTATGGTTATTGGATTTTTTGCACACCCCTAGTTATCGAGAACTTTTTGAATCAGTTTCATCTTCGGGTCCCGTGTTAAATTTCGTTTAGTACCCCAATTTTACCATGTTCACAAAATTAATCATCAATTTTAAATTTAAATAGTTTTAATTTTTCTTTGTGATTTTTAATAGAAAAATGATGTTCGATTTTAACTAATATTTTTATTTATAAAGTTCCACAATAGGTTCATATACGATGATTTGTCATGTTTCATAAAAAAATTTATCATTTAAATAATAAAAACATCGTTAATTTTAAATGAAAAATATGAGAAAGCAAGATAATATGGTCAATTTATTTATTTATTTTTGTCGATAATAAGGATGACAATTCTACCAATATTCAATAGATGCTTGCAAAAAATATTCACAACAAATAGGATAAAAAATCACAGAATAGGTACAGAGATTTTTTTAAACTATAGATATGAGCTCGGGTATAGGAATTTTTTCAAGTTGCGGGTATGGAGACAGATACTATAATATCTAGGGTGGAAAAACTGGTACAGTCTATTGGCCATATCTGTTTTACTCGCAATTTAGTGTGGGGCGGTTTAAGGGTTTAGACTCGCACCCTCTTATGTGTCCGTCACGCCCCGTATAATTTTTTTATAGGCTTTTCCAGTGCAAACATTAACATACATTTTGTATTTTTAACTTTAAATGCGGAGAGCCCGCAGGTCCGCCCCACCCCCACCCCCATCACTTTTAGTTCGGGACAAGACAAGATTTTAGGCTCGTACCCTCACCTATATCCCCCCCTCCGCCCTAGTTTTTTTGAGCTTTTGTTGGGCTGGGCTAAACAGGGTGGGCATGCATATTTTCCACCCCTAATAATACCTCATCCAAACTTTATCCATTGTTATCTTGAGTCAATAAAGGAAGGTCGTTAATAAAGTAAGGTCGTTTGGGGAGTTATATCGTTTTGGTTTTTCCGTTAAAACTTAGAATATTAGAGTAATCTATGATAATTGAATTTCATAACACCTATTTTAATTTAGGGTACTTTTTTTAAAAAAATTGAGATAACCAACTTTTTCAATTAAAATACCTCAATAACTATCTTTCCCCATTATTCATCAAAATACTCATGTTTCAAACAAACAAAGATTTGCAGTTAAGATGAGGCATCACTAGTAATGGCGCATGCATTAAAAAAAGCACAGAGACGACACCCCTAGCGCATGCAATACCCATGCGTCAATAGGACTAGCACATGCACTATAGGCCAAAGAGGAGGCGCCACAACCCCCGATGCCTTTATTTATTGGCGTTTCTTATAAATAGGCATTTTCATTCTCCATCATTTCCCACACATCTTCTCATTTCATTCTTAAGTTTTTCTTCAAAATTTCTAACATGATTATTAAAAGAGATGTTCATGTTTGTTATTCGATTCTCAAGCCTCCGATGAAGATCCAACTTTGGAAAACTCATAATTTCGAGCATCTTGAGAAGAGCTTGATCCGTTGGTTAAACGGAGAGATTCAAGACCGGGAAAAAAATTATAAGAATTGATAGGCTTGTTTGGTGTTCATCATTGCGAAGGAGAATAGCGAATCACATTGTTTTTTTGGAGTCAGTTAAAACTGACAGTGATGTCCGTGTTATGATGTATTGACTAGATGATATTAATTTAATGTTTGTTATCTCTTAGATATGTTGCAGTGTTAAGTCTTTTTATTTATTGTTCATGTTATTGTTCTAGGCGTGTTTATGCTCGTCCTGTTATAATCGAAAGTTGTATTCAATATGAAATTTTATGGTTACAAAAAATAAATTACATATCGAGAATGCATACAGTAACTATGATGTGGAGCTTATTCCAAGATTGGGACAATGTATATGTGTATGTTTGGGATGATAGCATATACCACATAATCTTACCATTTTGTCAGTCGAATCAATTCCGGTTCGAATACGCGTGCTGTTAGGGCAACCTTTTTTCTTCCTTCACATATTTTCGTTGTGCCAAACTAAATCCCCTTGATATATAGGTCAATATTCATCATTTTCTACCACTAGGAAGTTATTATTATACATATTAAATACATTTATGACATTGTAAATGGAGGATAGATGCTTGGAAGAGCCCTGGAGAACATTTGAACATGTTGCAATAACATGAGAGCAAGGCATACGAAAAGGCATGAAACTTTCCGCAGTCGCACCAACCTCTATGTAGTTCGACCCGATAGTATCCCTTTGGCCTCCCCTCATTATGGTCCATTGTCTCTTGTGCACTGAATCAACCTTTACGACGATCAAAGATTATAACCACGTGTGTGTTATCTTTGGTTGTTTCATCCTTCAAAAAGTTCATACAAATTTCATTAAACAACTGCCCTAATTGTAACACTGAACTCCACTCTGAAGCTCTGGCCGCGAACCGTGACCTTAACCTAAAATAGGTTGCTCTCACCAACTCGGTAATGGGTAGGTTTCAGATGCCTTTAAAGACATAGTTCATTGATTCAACAAGATTTGTTGTCATGTGGCCCTATTGTTGACCATTGTCAAATGCCCTGGTTCACTTCTCCACCAAAATATTATCGATCCACCTTAACGCATCCACATTTGACATTTAATCTCTCTGTGGTAGTGTTTTAACAATGGTTGAGTTAACACATACCCTGCGTTCATAACTTTTTTTAAGCGTCTTATCTTTAATCTCCCGGATAAAGTTTTGTGCAATATGTCTAATGCAGTAGACACGTGTAAACGGAGGATCTTGCCAAACGTTATCAGGGTTATTGTATGCATTCTCAATAGATGGATATCTATCTAAAATCAAACATAGGTTGGGGTTGCAGAGCAATGTGTATTCAGATATTCTTGAGAAAGAAACTCCAGTCACCAGCAGTCCCACCTTCAACCAAAGCGAAGGCAATTGGAAAGAAGATATATCGTTGCGACCTTGTGCCATTGCCTTGAGTAACGATCCTTTATATTTCCTGTACAACCATGTTCCATCAATTTGATTAATAAGTTTGCAGAATGTAAAACATTTGATGCATGGTTAATATGCCCAAAATAGTCGATGGAATATTATATTTTCACTAACACAAGTTCTATCTAGGGTAAATATCGACAATGTCTCCAAAATTGCATCAATTCCTAGAGCATGTGTCTTAAGTGCCACCAAATATTATGGAATTTCTTTGTACGAATCCTCCCTATATATGTATACTCATTTAATTACCTTAGTCCTTTCTATCCACGCCTTCATATATGAGGGAGTATAATTGTATCATGTAACGATATGAGATATTATTGTACTCAGCTTCATGATAGATATTTGCTAATGAGAGGCAAGATTTCTTGGCATATTATTTGGGAGTTTAGTTTATGATGATCCTGCATCAGATTGGTGGTAATGTAATTGCGAGGTGGATCCATAGAACTTATCTCCCAAGAATCACTTCTCTTCTTGTAAGATGTTGCCAACCAGAACATGTAGAGCACGTTACGACACATAATGATGTACCTCATCGCATAAATGAAATCTATAGTATAATCAATAGAGTTTTCCATGTGAAACTTTTTTATAACTCTCATATAATCTTCTTTTGTACGAAACTTGTCTCCCACTTTTAACGCTCCTTCCGTCTGCATATACGGGCTGTAAAAGATATCTGAGGATGAGTCATCTTCATTCAAGTTCAAGTTTGTCATGTATTCAGGCGGACAATACACATGGATTAAAGGTAATGGCTCTTCCTCATGGTCTATAGAGTCATCGTTCACCATATAATCAACCTGTGTCTCGGATTCTTCTGCTTCATTGTCCGCGACATCGACTTCGATTTGATCATCGTCATTAGTTTGATCACAAACTTGTGATTGATTAACAATCTAAAACAACTAAGACTGCTAAGGTTATTGTAGCAAAATATACAACTCAATATTTTTAAAACCGGAATATATATGACTACGAAACATATTTTGAACATCTTCATCTTCTCAAAGCTTTAGCTAGAAATATTTGACTTGGTTGTTGTTAAAGAAAACTGGATTTTTGTATATTATTTGGGACATTGGACCAGACTGCAACTTCGCCTATATTCTCTCTCAAAAATGTGAGAAATTTGTTTTCTTGTTTATTGCAACCCGGGTCATTTTGGTATTTCAAAAATTAAACCTGGACATTTCACAGTCAAATATCTCACTATTAATGTGAGCATTGATAATGTATTGTGGTGCAGGATGTAACACCCTTTTCTACCCCACAATTATCGCAGCAGAAGTAACATAATATCAAAGTAAAAATCACCTCAGAAGGGTGCACATTTTCTCAATAAACTCAAAATAAAACATTTGCTCCGTAAACACGGGTTTTCCTCAAAATATTCAAAAGCCATCAAAATTAGCAGCGGAACCACCATAACCACAATAATCCAAAATCAAAAGGGTTTCCAAATAAAACCATAATCATTCAAAAATAACAACAAAATAACTACTCAACATGGTTCGAATCAACGACCCAACCCGATGTTACAATATCAGAGCAAGACCCTCTACATCGACCAAAAGCAAAATAAACTCCAAAAGTTCCTCGAAAGCATCCACGGCTAATCCTGATCACCTGCACATTACCCACGTGGAGGCAACATTCAAACAAGTAGGGTGAGTAATCACATTTCATTATAATCAATATAAAAAAACAAGATATGTATAAAATGGCGTCATAATCATAAACAACATCATCAGAGTCGTCAACAGGATCAACAGTCATAACATCATAACTCACATCAATAATGCCACATAAATACAATGCACAACAATACTCATGCATGTGGTACCAATCGTCACAATCGATGGACACTTAGGCCATCACCCTCCAAAGATCCCCGTCATTAGGATCGGTTCCACACAAGAATCAGAGCATGTCATAAACCACTTCACATCCACACAATAGGATGGAAGCCACAATATACCGAAGTCTAACATCATCACTGAAATGCTTTGAATGCAGGATGCACAACGTCATAATCATGATCATCAATAAAGTCATTACATGCATCATCATTCATCAAAATCTCATATTCGTCATATCGTCATTTATTCATCAAAACATCATCATCATCACCTTATAATCATCAATATAGCTCTTGGTAATTCGCAACAGTATTTAATCATCAACATCAGGTAGAAACAACTTATAATCATCAATACACTCATGGTAATTCATATAATCACTTAACCATCAAACAACATATATAAACAACTCATAATCATCAATATACATCACGGTAATTCATATCATCAAATATTTCATCAAAACATCGTGAAATCATCATCACATGATCATCAATAACATCATGGTAAATCATCAGAAAAATCACAGCATCAAAACATCAAGACATCACAGCATCATGAAACAATTTCCAAGAATAGCAGGCGTTCGCTGCAGAGTTCGCCGTGCGAACCTGTTCGCTGGGTTGTTCGCTTTGAGAGTATCACGCGAACCCCAAAATCCCACACAAAAACCAAAGAGTTCCCATTATGTCTCTCGCTCACCACCCTTAATCGCTTTGCGAATCCACTCGCTGGGACATTCGCTTTGCGAGCTAGAAATCACACTTCAGAATTCATCCAGTATTCACCAACAAAATCATCGCGCATTCGCTGCACTGCTCGCTTTGCGAGCCTGGGGCGAGTGTTCACCTTGCAAAGGAATTGTTCACTTTGCAAACTCGCGATTCCAGGAAATCGCTGCTACGCATCAGTAGCATAACAGACCCAAACACCTTATGGTTTCAACCTCAGTTCACCCAAAACATCCCCAAAACATTTCCCAAGGTATCATGGCAATCAAAGGCATAAAACCTACGACATTTAGGTAGATTAATTCCACTATCCTAACTCAAAATTACCTAAACCTTCACAAAACCTCAAGATTCTCATAAACCCCATAAATCCCTTTCTCATACAAGATCCCACATATCATCAAAAAGGTTTAGCCTCGAAGGGTTATTTTTACCCGAATCAATTCAACCCTTAATAATCCATCATCGATCCTCAGAAATACCCCTAAATCATCAATAACTCATAAACCCTTCAAAAACCCCAAAAACCTCAAAATCCACTTTAAAATACATCGAAACTCTATATTGAAAACAATGAAAGGTAATACTCCCCATACCTTAGATTGTCAATTCAGAGCTTTCTCTACTGATTCTTCGGAAACCTTCTCGAATCCTCGCCTCTTCCTTCTTTCCTCAGAGCTCTGGCCTTTTCCCTTCTTTTCAAGTTCTGACCAAATGAATCCTATTCCTCCCAAAATTCTCCTTTTTGTTAAACCTAACCTTTGGGCTTCTAAAATGGGCTTTCCCAATATTATCCTCACTAACTCCTCCTTAAAAGTCCAGTTTACCCTTAATCCTTCAAATATTATTTAAATAAATAATACTACAATATATTCCATATTATATACTATTATTTAAATAAATGACCAAAATTCCACAAAATACCAACATCACCACAAACCACCAAAATTCACGAATATTATATTTACATAAATTAAATGAATATTCTTACGAAATTTGGGGTGTTACAACTCTCCCCCACTTTAAGAATTTTCGCCCTCGAAAATTACCTTAAGGAAATAGAGTCGGATATGACTCCCTCATCTGATCTTCACGTTCCCAAGTCCAACTTTCGCCAGCTGGTCCACCCCACAACACCTTCACCAAAGCTATGTCTTTACCCCGCAGTTGCTTCATCTCTCGACCATCAATCCGCACAGGTAAAGATTCCACTGTTAGGTTACCCCTCACTTGTACATCATCCATCTGAATCACATGTGACGGATCCGGAATGTACTTTCTCAACTGAGACACATGGAACACGTCATGAAAATTCGCAAGTGACGGCGGTAAAGCAACTCGATAGGCTACCTATCATATCCTCTGCGAGATTTGATATGGACCAACAAAACGTCGAGTGAGCTTCCTAGACTTTAAAGCTCGACCCACACCAGTCACTGACGTCACCCTCAAAAACATGTGATCTCCCTCTTGGAATTCAAGTGTCTTCCTCCTCTTATCATGATAGCTCTTCTAGCGACTCTGCGATGCTCTCATCCTTTCTTGGATCATCTTAATCTTCTCAGTTGTCTCTTGCAGAATCTCAGGTCCGAGTACAATACTCTCGCCCGACTCATACTACCACAAAGGAGTCCGACATCTTCTCCCATACAAAGCTTCATAGGGCGTCATTCCGATACTAGCATGAAAATTGTTATTGCACGTGAACTCAATCAGCGGAAAATGGCTATCCCAAGCTCCTCCGTGATCCAACACACAAGCCCTTAGCAAATCCTCTAAGGATTGGATAGTTCTTTCTGTCTGACCGTCCGTCTGCGGATGATAGGCAGAACTCATCCTCAACTTAGTACCCAAAGCATCTTGCAAACTCTTCCAAAACCTAAATGTAAATCTCGGATTTCTGTCCGACACAATACTCGAAGGTATCCCATGCAACTTCACAATCTCCTCAATGTACATCTCGGCTAACTTCTACATAGAATGATTAATCTTCATCGGCAAGAAATGAGCCGATTTAGTTAATCTATTCACGATCACCCAAATTGAATCATTCCCTTTTGCCGTCCTCGGCAACCCCGACACAAAGTCCATAGAAATGCTATCCCATTTCCATTCTGGAATATTCAACGGCTGCATCATACCTGAAGGCTTCTGATGCTCAATCTTCTACTTCTGACAAGTCAAACACGCATAAACGAACTCGGCAATGCCTTTCTTCATACCCGACCACCGAAATAACTTTTTCAAATCCTGGTACATATTCGTAGCACCGGGATGAATGCTTAACCTACTTCGATGTCCTTCTTCTAGAATGCTCTTCTTGATTTATGGAACATCTGGAACACATACTCTATCCCGAAACCTCATCACACCATTCTCATCAATCCGGAATTCTCCCTCGTTATCTTGGTTAATCAAAGTCAACCGGTCAACCAACTTTAAATCAGATTGCTGTCCCACTCTGATTTCTTCCAGAATACCACTAGTCAACTTTAACATTCCCAACTTTACACTGTTAGAGGTCTCTTCACATACCAAACTCAAATCTCGGAATTACTCAATTAGCTCCAATTCTTTCACCATAAGCATCAACATATGCAATGACTTTCTACTCAATGCATCGGCCACTACATTCGCTTTGCCCGGATGATAACTCAAATCAAAATCAAAATCCTTCAACAGCTCTAACCACCTCCTCTGCCTCATATTCAATTCTTTCTGATTAAATAAGTACTTCATACTTTTATGATCGCTAAACACTTCAAACTTAGAGCCAAACAGATAATGTCTCCAAATTTTCAACACAAACACCACAGCGGCCAATTCTAAGTCATGTGTAGGATAATTCCTCTCATGAACTCGCAATTGTCTCGAGGCATATGCAACAACTTGTCCATTCTGCATCAATAGTCCACCAAGACCCATCTTCGACGCATCACAATACACCACAAAAGATTCACCCGGATTAAGCAAAATCAACACTGGAGTGGTCGTCAACCTCTTCTTCAATTCCACAAAACTCTCTTCGCAAGCTACATCCCACACAAAAACTTGACCCTTTCGAGTCAACTGAGTTAAAGGTAATGCCAACTTAGAAAAGCCTTCAATAAACTTGCGGTAATAACCCGCCAATCCCAGAAAACTTCGTATCTCAGTAGCAGACTTCAGAGTCTCCCACTGCAACACCGCATCAATCTTAGAAGGATCTATAGCAATTCCACCACTCGAAATCACATGGCCAAGAAAACTCACTTCCTTCAACCACGACTCACACTTCGACAGTTCTACATACAACTTCTTCTCTTTCAACACCTGTAACACAGTCCTCAAATGCTCAGCATGCTCTCTTTCGGATTTAGAGTACATCAGAATATTGCCCATAAAACCCACCACAAACTTATCCAAATACTCATGAAAAATTCGATTCATATACTCCATGAACACCACACCTCTTCCTGAAAGCTGTCTTCAGAATATCATCAGGCTTAACACGAATCTGGTGGTAACCTGACCTCAAATCAATCTTGCTAAAATACTAGTGCCCACCAATTGATCCATCAAATCATCAATCCTTAGAAGTGGATACTTATTCTTGATCGTCACTTTATTCAACTATCTATAATCCACACACAATCTCGTAGTACCATCTTTCTTCTTCACTGACAACACAGGAGCACCCCACAGAGAGACACTCGGTCAAACAACTTCATCCCAAGTAACTCTTCCTATTGTTTCTTCAATTCTCCCAACTCAGATGCAGACATCCGGTAAGGAGCCATTGACACCGAACTCATACCTGGTATCAAATCCGCCACAACCTCTACCTCACGCTCTGAAGGCTAATCACTTACGTCATCAGGAAACACCTCTGAAATTTCACAAACACCAGGCAAAACACCCACTTCTCCACCTTCACTAATACTCCAAGTTACCCTAAACTTAAACACCAACACCATCCTGCATCGACTCATCAAAACCATCTGTAAGCGCTTGGCTTAACTCCAAACAATTCACTGCGCACACCACTTAAGCTCGCAAGACACGTCTATCCCATCCAATATGATCCCGTCTATTATCAACAAGAGATTAAGGGTGATCAGTTCCTCAATTTGTCAATAACAGCCGACTATCATGAGGTGGTACAAATTATCTTACCAAATTATTGTAGCGTCCAACACCACTCTTAGCCATTGCTCCACCCTAGAAGCACCTTGGAGAAGCACCATCTTCTCCCCCACTTGTTTTATTCCCAACCTACAAATGGAAAACAAAACAAGCATCGACAGTGTTTTCAAACACATGTCGCACACTAGGGAATAAACAACATTAGACAACCTGGCCGGACGGACCGACCTGCTCTGATACTACTAATGTAACACCCTTTTCTACACCACAATTATCGTAGCAGAAATAACATAATATCAGAATAAAAATCACCTCAGAAGGGTGCACATTTTCTCAATAAACTCAAAATAAAACATTTGCTCTGTAAACACGGGTTTTCCTCAAAATATTCAAAAGCCATCAAAATTAGCAGCGGAACCACCATAACCACAATAATCCAAAATTAAAAGGGTTTCCAAATAAAACCATAATCATTCAAAAATAACAACAAAATAACTACTCAACATGGTTCGACTCAACGATCCAACCCGATGTTACAATATCAGAGCAAGACCCTCTACATCGACCAAAAGCAAAATAAACTCAAAAAGTTCCTCGAAAGCATCCACGGCTAATCCTGATCACCTGCACGTTACCCACGTGGAGGCAACATTCAAACAGGCAGGGTGAGTAATCATATTTCATTATGATCAATATAAAAAAACAAGATATGTATAAAATGGCGTCATAATCATAAACAACATCATCAGAGTCGTCAACAGGATCAACAATCACAACATCATAACTCACATTAATAATGCCACATAAATGCAATGCACAACAAGACTCATGCATGTGGTACCAATCGTCACAATCGATGGACACTTAGGCCATCACCCTCCAAAGATCCCCGTCATTAGGATCGGTTCCACACAAGAATCAGAGCACGTCATAAACCACTTCACATCCACACAATGGGATGGAAGCCACAATAGACCGAAGTCTAACATCATCACTGAAATGCTATGAATGCATGATGCACAAAGACATAATCATCATCATCAATAAAGTCATTACGTGCATCAACATTCATCAAAATCTCATATTCGTCATATCGTCATTTATTCATCAAAACATCATCATCATCACCTTATAATCATCAATATAGCTCATGGTAATTCACATCAGTATTTAATCATCAACATCAGGTATAAACAACTCATAATCATCAATACACTCATGGTAATTCATATCATCCCTTAACCATCAAACATCATATATAAACACCTCATAATCATCAATATACATCACGGTAATTTATATCATCAAATATTTCATCAAAACATCAAGAAATCATCATCACATGATCATCAATAACATCATGGTAAATCATCAGAAAAATCATAGCATTAAAACATCAAGACAACACAGCATCATGAAACAATTTCCGCGAACAGCAGACGTTCGCTGCAGAGTTCGCCGTGCGAACCTGTTCGTTGGGTTGTTCGCTTTGCGAGCATCCCGTGAACCCCAAAATCCCACACAAAAACCAGAGAGTTCCCATTCTATCTCTCGCTCGCCACCCTCATTCGCTTTGAAAATCCACTCACTGGGACATTCGCTTTGCGAGCTAGAAATCACACTTCAGAATTCATCCAGTATTCACCAACAAAATCATCGCGCATTCGCTGTGCTGCTCGCTTTGCGAGCCTGGGGCGAGTGTTCGCCTTGCGAAGGAATTGTTCGCTTTGCAAACTCGCGATTCCAGGAAATCGCTGCTACGCATCAGTAGCATAACAGACCCAAACACCTTACGATTTCAACCTCAGTTCACCCAAAACATCCCCAAAACATTTCCCAAGGCATCATGGCAATCAAAGGCATAAAACCTACGACATTTAGGTAGATTAATTCCACTATCCTAACTCAAAATTACCTAAACCTTCACAAAACCTCAAGATTCTCATAAACCCCATAAATCCCTTTCTCATACAAGATCCCACATATCATCAAAAAGGTTTAGCCTCGAAGGCTTATTTTTTACCCGAATCAATTCAACCCTTAATAATCCATCATCGATCCTCAGAAATACCCCTAAATCATCAATAACTCATAAACCCTTCAAAAACCCCAAAAACCTCAAAATCCACTTTAAAATACATCGAAACTCTATATTGAAAACAATGAAAGGTAATACTCCCCATACCTTAGATTGTCGATTCAGAGCTTTCTCTACTGATTCTTCGGAAACCTTCTCGAATCCTCGCCTCTTCCTTCTTTCCTTAGAGCTCTGGCCTTTTCCCTTCTTTTCACGTTCTGACCAAATGAATCCTATTCCTCCCAAAATTCTTCTTTTTGTTAAACCTAACCTTTGGGCTTCTAAAATGGGCTTTCCCAATATTATTCTCACTAACTCCTCCTTAAAAGTCCAATTTACCCTTAATCCTTCTAATATTATTTAAATAAATAATACTACAATATATTTCATATTATATACTATTATTTAAATAAATGACCAAAATTCCACAAAATACCAACATCACCACAAACTACCAAAATTCACAAAAATTCACGAATATTATATTTAAATAAATTAAATGAATATTCTTACGAAATTTGGGGTGTTACACAGAAGCCATTTCTTGTGTATTTTAGGTTGAGAGTAGTGTATTTTGGGTTGAGATTAGTGTATTTTGAGTTGAGATACAAAAGTGTCGGTCCAAATGGTGCATCCTTTAAAGCTGCCACGTTGATGCACTTTGCATGCATACCACACTAATGCACCCTACATGCCTGCCAACCTACAACCTGCATGTATGCCACGCTGCCACCCTACCACTCTACATGCATGATACCCTGCATGCGCCATCTTGACTGACGCCTATGAGAGAAAAATAAAGCATGTGTCGATAACAATGGTGCTTAGGTGTTGGATTGCATGCAACATATTTAACACGCAACACACTCATTGCCCTATAAATACATGTATCACTAAATTCATTTTCATCATCAACAAACACATTTTCCTTGCTCATTTTTATCACCAACAAAGACACACAACTTTCCAAAAAATTGCGCTCTTGACCATGGGTGATACACATAGAGGAACAATCAACAACATTGCGGAGTTTGCAAGTTTTTATTTCGCAAGAATATGTGTTTTTCTTTTCCTTAATAATTTGTTTTAAAAAAACTTATGTATACTTTTTTTGTTATGATCCAAAGAGATTTCGTTGTCGTGTACATGAATATGTCTCACATGACATGTTGATAGAACCATATTTACGACTTGTCAGTTTTGGTAATCTCCTCAACATAGTCTCCTACTCCGTTGATTATAAATTTATCCTCACATTGCTAGACAGATGGAGACCTGAGACACATACATTCCATCTTCCTACTAGTGAATGTACTATCACATTAGAGGACGTGTACATGTTGTTGGGTCTACGTGTGGAAGGTAAGATTATTAATGGACAAGTTAACCAAGACAATGCAATATGCAAGGAACTTTTGAGTGCCAATTTGTTTGATGAATCAGCGAGTTGGCAAGGTATTTTTCTAAGGCACATTAAACAAGCTTATAAAATATATGGTATTAACCGAAGATTCGACCGAGACTAAAAAAATAATTAAAGTACATGTTATATTATGATACTATTTGGTCACTTTTTATTTCCCGAAACTACAGGTAATACTATAAATATTATGTATTTACCTTTTTTAAGAGACATAAATAAAATAGTAACATATAGTTGGGGTTCAACCTTTTTTTCCATAAAAATGAACATAAAAATACTTGTTTGTTTTATTCCTGCACTTTTTTGCTTCACACATGGGCTTGGTCGAGAATGTCGTCCCTAACCCCTATCAATGAGACAACTTCACATTCCTCTACGCGATAAAGTAAGTTTATAAAATACTTTCTATTTACTTACTTTATACTATAAATAATTTAATTTCACTAGCTTCGTTTAGGTGGCCCATTCGAGGGATGAACTACAACAAATGTCCTAAACACTATATAACGGTCTATTGAAATCTTATGGATCACCTTGGACCAGACGATGTATTATTTTTAAACTACTCATCATCTTGGTAATTTACTTTTAATATTAACAATTTACTAATCTAATAATATATTTTTCCTTTACAATTTATCTGGAGGCGATATCTGTGTCTAGACCATAAAAATAACTTAGAAGATACTGCAGTTTGGACTGCAAAAACAATGATCGTAATGTTCACTACTGTGGAGATACACAATAGTGATCATGTCAAATTGTAGTTCGGCATGATTCAACAAATCCCAGCTTCCCCAATGTGTTTTGAACAATGGCATCGACTTAGAGTCGATGCCCAATGGAATTTTACCAATTGATGAGACTTCGCTAAGGATGCATGTCGTCAGTGGAAGGGCTGCCATCAACAGGCCATAAACAAACCTAACATGGCATATGAATCTAAACCAACATGAAATTATATGGATTGGTATATATCGGTTACAACAACTCAATTTATGTCTAACCCAAGGTATTTGATTGACCCACACCTACGAGCTTCATCATCATACACCCAAAATAATTACCACCACACCTACACCCAACAACCAACCCAACAAAATTTTCAACCCATCTACACCTAACAACTACCCCTACAACATTACCAAACCACATACACCCAACAACCAACGCAACAAAATTGTCAACCACCTACACCAAACAACCAACCCCCACAACATTACTAAACCACATACAACCAACAACCAACTCAACATGATTACGAAACCACATACACCCAAACCTACGACCAAATCATGTCACACACCCAAACACAAAACCAAGAACATGACATACGACCAACAAACATATGTTGCACCACATATTACCATAGCACCCAACCAACATACACCCAAACATCACGCTGCCAAAGCACCCAAACATCACCCGCCAAAGCACCCAACCAAGACATGCCTATCAAACACCACAACAATCATTACTTAGTTTCCAAAATGAATCAGTGTCCCAATTCAACCGATCAACCCGCCCACTCGTAATCTAACAAACACGGCGTAGCTACGAGGTATGAACACCAAACTCGATTACGACGACAGTTGGGAAGAAATGCTAGCTTTCATGGATAATCCTAATATCCTAGGGAACTTGCACCAAACATCACAGGGGAATTGTTAGAGGCCTCAAAGACAAAGGAATGTGCTAGGGTATGGAATCGGTGGTCGTTATGATCAAGCGGGTCGTTAAAATATATTTATAAATTTCACTTGCATGTAATTATATTTTAATTAAATAATATTAGTACTTACTTTTTTTACCTCATAAATTTTTTATTATTATTTAACTATTAATTTAATTAAAAAAACAAAAAAAAATGCCAATACACTTAGGCATTAGGAGCTATGGCGCATTCTCTTTGACCTAATGTGCATACGTCAGTCCTATTAGTACATTGGGGGTGCATGTGTCAAGGGTTGGGGCACCTCTCTTATTATTTTTAATGCATGTGTCATTACTAGTGGCGCCTCCTCTTAGATGCGAATTGTTTTTGTTTGAAACATGGATATTTTAGTTAATAATGAGGAAAAATAGTTATTGAAGTATTTTAATTGAAAAAAGTTGGTTATTTCAAAAAAAAGTTTTTTTACATTTAATTAATTTGAGCAATTTTAATTTAATAACAATAATCAGTGTTTTAAAAGGTCACAATTTTTACATAGTTTTAAGGCTAAAATACAGTTTTGGTCCCCCTGTTTTTCAAAATTCACAGTTTTGGTCCCCCTGTTTTTTTTTTAACAGTTTTGGTCCTCCACCCCTCACTGTTCATGTACGGACGTGTACTGTTCATGTACGGACATGTACGGACAAGTTACTGTTCATCACTTTTTTTGGACCAAAATTGGGGTGGGGGACCAAAACTGTTAAAAAAAAAACAGGGGGACCAAAACTGTGAATTTTGAAAAACAGGGGGACCAAAACTGTATTTTAGCCTAGTTTTAATTATCACTACTTTGATGATATCATTATATCAAACTTTCTTATAATTTTATGATGTTTTGATACAATCTGGTTAATAGCAAGTCTGGAAGACACACTTGAGTTCATAGTTTAGAAGAGTTCAAAATCTCATAGAGAGAAGTGTGTACTAACATGGATGAAAGACTTTCATGTGCCTAACTTAAAGAAAGCAATAAATATTACCATAGGAGTTTCAAGTAGCGAGTAGATTTAGACAGTTATTTTCCCAACCATTATAATAATTCTCTACTAAGTTTTTACCTAGATATTTTGATCAATGGACACTTGTCATAATCAGATAGGATAAGAAGTTACAAGACTCTATACTGCCAATTACTTAAGAAATCAATAGAAATCGCTCTCTCTCTCTCTCTCTCTCTCTCTCTCGCTCTCTCTCTCCTAGAGTCAATCACGGCTCAAAAGTAACAATTTATCTTACTTAGTCTATCATTGGTGCTTTCATTATACTTACTCATGACTCACAAACATGAGAAAGAGAATAAAGCTGAGTAGTCCACTAATTAGGCCACTAAAAAACTCCACGACATGCAAATCGATATTTCTATCATCACTCATTAATAGAGCAATTTCAAGTCTTTCTTGTCCACACAATTCCCTTTCTTAATTAAGGAACATGTGACATCACATGCAGATATGTCATCCACCATTCCCAAACTATCATCATCACGTAACTTAGGGGTGGACAGATTTTCATGAAACCGTACATATCCGTCTGACCCATTAAATCCGTTTACATACGGTTCGATTTTAAATGGGTAACGGGTTTAAAAACTAAAATAATTCGGTTTTTATTGGTTTGTACCGATTCGGTTCGGTTGAACAAATTCAACCCAATGAAAACTGAACCCGACCGCCTTATTATATATTATTTTATTAAACTGGACTGAACTGTGTTTTTTCAAGGCCAAATAAACCTATCCATCATATCTAAATATCAATATATCAATTAAAAACCCTAGTCGTCTCACATTTCTTCCCTTTTTTTTGCATCGCTCAGTTTATTCTATCTTCTTCACCTTTTTCCTCTTCTCTATTTCAATAAAGTTTGATTTTAGTTTTTTGTATCAAGATCACCGTCATTACAACTCACTATTCTAAAGATCTGTCACCACAATTTCTAGTTTATTTGTCCTATTCTTTATCTAAAATCTGTGCAAATCTGATAATTTGAAGATTTTCAGATCTGTTCCAAATCCTTTTGCAATTTTCCAACAACTCTCTTCAATTTCATAGAAAAATATTTAGGATTTGAAATCGTAAGTCCCAAATAATTTTCCAGGATCAATCTTCAGAAACATTCTTCAAGAAACATCAACAAAATCAACAAGCCAAGGAAGATTCGGTTTCTGTTTCAAGGAAAAGAATGAATGTTTTCTTATTGTCTGTGTTTTAAAAAAAATCACTTTTTTAGTTTTTAATCTCTTGTATTTTTAAATGGATCACCGGCTTAAACCGATCCGAAATCCGTCAAACCCGTAAACCCGTAAACCGATAAAACCGAAAACATAAGTGGTCGAAATTGGGCCTTTATTCTAGATCCGCGGTTTATGCCGGATTAGATTTTTGGGCCTGAATCCAGCCCAATCCGACCGTTGTCCTGCCCTATGATGGAACCCACCATCCACTTCAAAATACCCAAAATCACCATTACCCCATCTGATGGAAAAGGCCCAATAGATTAGATCTTTAGAACCTAGTTTGATTTATCCAACACTCCACGACCTTAATGCCTCGTCCTCATTCCATTCTTCCTTCAAGGACCCACACTAAATTGGTTCAAATGACTACACTCCAACCACCTAGGATGAATTACTCCAAACTTTAAAGGTTCAATTTGGTCCTTCATCCTTCACCAACCATGAAGCCACTTACAAACTCCATCAAACCTTCATCTTTCTAGAGTATCAATAGTAATTGATTCCCTTTCCAATACTGTAACTGGATTATTACTCACCTCCTTAATCAATTGTTTCTTATATGGGTTATGGAAGGATATTTAACATGAGTTTATTTTCTTAAGCCACCATCTCTCACCCAGGCCATCAATATCGTCAAACTGGTTGAGGCTAGAACCAAAACCCATAAACTCCATTACCAATGACCTTTCAAACCCTTAACCAATAACTCTACCATAATACAATAACCATTTAAACTAGGGGTGGCAAACGGGCATGCCCGCCCCGTTTAGGCCCGCCACGCAAAAGCCCGCAAAAAACGGGGCGGGGCGGGGCGGTCAAAGGTGGAGATGCGGGCTCATTTTCTAGGCCCGCCCCATTTAATGACGGGCCCGCGGGCATGCCCGCCATTCTCTTTAATTTTTTTTTAATAATAATATATTAATTAAAATAATTTATATTAATAATAATAGTATAATGATGAAAATAAATAAAAAGAAAATAGATGTAGATGTAATGTATATTTAAATTTAATTAATAATAATATCAATAATCTTAATTTAATTATTTTTATTTTATTGAAATTATTTTATGGATAATTGAATTTAATTATTGAAACTATATTAATTAATTATTCAATTATTAATTATGTATGTTAGAATAAGTTTTAGTGGGAAGCCTACAAGAATTTAATTATAATTTTCAAACCAAAGCATTTTTCTAGTGGAGCTGAGGGAATAGTCAGTATGAATTTGCTAAGGTGCTAAACAGGAAGCAATTATTAGAAATGAGAAGTATTGTAGCGTAACAAAATAATTTCCCTTACGGTCACTGTAGCGAATAAATAAATAATTAATGAAAGTGAATAGATAATTTATGGTAGCAAATGAGTAGAATAATAATGAAATGAAACTAATAATTTCCTAGTACATGTGAATTGTAGCGCACAACATTTATGGTCCATACTGTTCAAGCTATAATAATAATATAAGATATAATAATAATAATAATAATAATAATAATAATATAAGATAGAATGGGTTATTTTTACTCGCGGGCATACCCGCCCCGTTTAGGCCCGCCCCGCAAAAGCCCGCAAAAAAACGGGGCGGGGCGGGGCGGGCATACTTAAATATGCGGGTTCAAAATTCAGGCCCGCCCCGCAAAAAATGACGGGTAAAACGGGCTTTTCCCGCGGGCCGGGCCCGTTTTGCCACCCCTAATTTAAACCCTCTATTTTATGCTCACTATATCAACTCCATCGTTCGTCATCTTAATCCTTCCAAAGTAATTTATGTTGATGATATCATTAATTTAAACTTCACTATGTTTTCTCTCTCAAAAATCTTGATCAACTTGACTATTTCCCAGACATAAAAGTCAAGAACAAAGTTTATGGTCCTATATCACTCTCCCAAGGAAAATTTATAAGATATTTTCTCACTTAAACCAGTATCCTCTCCTATGGTGGTTAGCTTAAATTCTCTAGTTACAACTCTGATATCTTACCTGACCCAACCATGCATAAATTTGTGTTTGAGATTTACAATATGTTACCTACCACACACACTCTCTTATCTCACTTCAAAAACCTATTTTAATGTTGATTGGGGATCTAAACTTGATGATAAGCGCTCCACTTTTGATGTCTATGTGTTTCTTCTAAGCCATACATTAATTTATTAGTGGCCAAGAAACATCACTCATATCTCGTTCTAACATTGATGTTGAATATCACGACCTTGTCTTTGCAACTTCAAAACTTCTTTTGATTTACTCACTACTATAAGAGTTGGGCATTTCCTATTCACCTCAAACTATTTATCGAAAAAAGTTCTCTATGCTCGCACCAAAGACATGGTGATAGACTTTTTCTTTATTAAAGAAAAAGTTTGGCCATACAACTTCAGGTTATGCATATTCTTGAACATCAATAATATGATGATATTCTCATTAAGGCCTTGCCACCATTAATGTTTGAGAAGTTTAGAAACAAGCTCACACTGAATGATCCATGTATCTCCCCCATAGTTCAAGTTGTGTGAGGTATTAAAGAGTACAATAGTTTATTCAATTGTCCATAACAACACTTAACTAATTTCCAAAACTTATGAAACTAATCTTTAAATTTAAGGAGACTTGTAATTAACTCAGATGAAATCTCTAGTTTTATAAATAGATCTCAATACTTTGTAATAAAAGTCAAAAAATGAAGGAAAAAAAAAAACAGAAATTAAGAGAATTCAATTGAGAATTCTGTTACATTCATGAAAAAATAAGAAATCATGATGCCATAATAGGTAGACTATGCATGTTTACCTAATGTTTTTTTATACAAGTGAATATATTATCTATCTGTTAAAAGAGAAATACTTGGAAAATCCAATTCTAACCCTCTGATCCAAAGTTCAAACTTTTCTAATTCCAAGAGTCTATTTTGATCTTTGCTGCAATATTATGCATTTGACATTTATTGCGTCTGATGTGTCATACTATGAGTTTTTTGAAATAATTTTGAATTAATTTTATACTATTTTCTACTATTTGGTTAAATGAAAAGTCATTCTTTGAGAATTGAAAATCTACGTGGGAAACAACATTCTTCATTTGAATTTACTTGAGAATTGAATAACCTCACAATTCTACAAGCTTCTAATCAATTCAATCGGCAAGCCCTTTAAACTCCTAAACATGCACCTCACAACACCAAAGTCCAACTTCAGCTGTCTCCATCTTCTTCCTTCTATCCCTGCGTCCATCTTCCTTCTTCTTTCGGTAAGCTTTTCATCTTCCATGCTTCTTTCACTTTTTTCAACATGTGTTATACTATTTTTCAATATTTGTTTCTTTACGGTGTCTATATTTGATTTTTCTTTGGTTGCAGCCCTTCAAAATTCAACATTAATAGAGAGTCAAAAAAAGCTCATTCGAAAAGTGTGAACAGATATGGAGCTACGACGGTCAAAGTCGATTTGGACCGAGGCGGAGGACGCGCATTTTCAGAGATATCGCGTGCAAAAAGGGGCGGCGTGATTGGAGCTTCGTCGGAGGCGGAGGGTTCACCGGCGATTAGAAAGAGGTCGGACCTGCTGCGATTTCGAAGATTGATATGCCTCTGGTTGCGGATCAGAGAGAGGTCGTGCGTACGACAGTTTGTGACTTGGGGTTGCTGATTGAACTCTTTCTCTTTAATGGTTGTTTATTATTGTTGAAATGGTTGTTGGGTTGCAAAGTTCAAACATGTTCTTGAATGTAGATTTTTGAGCGTAGAGAGTAGTTTTTTTATTAAACGTGTTCATCTTCTCTTTCAATTTTGTGTTTAAAATTTTGCACTCTGTTCTGAGTTATTGTATATGATTATTTGATGTTTGAAAGGGAAGGGTTGTGTTGTAAATAAACCATTTTTTTTTTTGCTTTTTTGACTTACAAGAAAAATAATATGTTATATTTAAAAAAAGCTTCTAAATATTTTTATTGATTAATTATTCAAAAAATTATTTTTATTGACTAATTAATTAAAAGAGAGAATATTGTTACTTTGCTATAGCATCTAAACATCTAAAGATTGTATAATAATTGTAAGTTTCAAATAATTCAAATAATTTAATTATTCAAAAAAGAAATATGTGATTCTATTTTGTTATTTATTATTGATATGCAATTGATTGCATTTAATTATATTTCATTAATTAATGTATCATATTAATTGTTTTTAATTATATTCCATTAATTACTTTTATCAATGGGTAAGTTACTCCATAGAAAAAGACAATGGAGTAATGAATCATATAATTAATGTATGTATGCAAACTGAAAAGAATAATGAGGTGCGTGGTTCAAGATTTTTTAAGTGGTTCTATTTCATTTTCATAAATTTTAGCGTTATTCTATAGAAATATTTTAGAAAAATAATTAAAGGTGTGATTGAAATTATTAGAATAAAATTTGATTTATTTAATTAAAAAATATAATTATTGAAATGTGTAACGCCCTTTTCTACCCCCACAAATATTGCAGCAGAAACAACTCAAATATCAGAGTAAAACATAAAAGTTCCCTCAAAGGGTGCACATTTCTCATTTAAATCAAATTAATACACTTGCCCTGTAAACAAAGGGTTTTCCTCAAAATAACTCAAAAGCCTTCACATGGCAGCGGAACTCAAAATTTTCCATTAAAAGGTTTTCAACAAACATCGTAATAATCCAAAAAGGTCTTCAACATATAAAACCATATCATCAAATGACAACAAAATAAGAAGAAAACATAGTTCGACTCAAAGGACCCAAACCCGATGTTACACTATCAGAGCAAGACCCTCTAAATCGACCGAAAGCAAATAAACTTCAAGGTCCTCGAAGGCATCCACATCTAAACCTGATCACCTGCATGTTACCCATGTGGAGGAAATATTCAAACAGGCAGGGTGAGTAATCATAATTCATAATTATCCCTTAGAATCCAAAGTCCATCAATATATTAAAGTATTAGATACAAGGATCCGTGACCCATGTCGATGACTCTAGACGTAGGGATGGTCGGGGAAAGATGCCTTGGTATGGTTTCCGATTAGTGATGGTTTGAGTTGATGAACTCAAGCCTTTTCCCCTTGTGACTTGAGTTAGGATGATGTTTAAAACCTTGTAAAGCCAAGTGGACCCATGAGATAGGGAACCCGCTGAGATTATTATCTCACCCCATATTTGTTGATTATTTTCAGGTGGTTCTGATCAGGCGAAGGGTAAGGACAAAGTAGCCCGATGTCCTTGCTTCTTTTGTTATTTTGGATGGCGTATCCGCTGTGTAGTTATTTTGGAGATCATCTTGCAATGATCTAGCTCTTAGTTTTTATATTTTGGGCACTTTTGTAGATATTGTGCCATTGTTGTAGTACTGCTTTGGGCATGTAATATGTACAATGTTGCCACTAGGCACTTATGTATTTCAGTACCAACTTTGCAACTATGTATAATATGTATATTCTAGACATGTATTATATACGGGTGTTATAGCACTATTTGTAAACTATCCTTGCAAATCAACTCACTATATCCACCATTTTCCATCCATGTGTAACAACCCGTATAATATATATCTAGAATAATATCATACAAGTGTTAATTCTTGGTACTGTCACAACATAAGTGCCTAATGCATCATTATATACACATGTGAAAACTAAAAATGCATAAGTCACATGTTATACAATAAATCCTAAAAAAGAAATCTAAGAACTATGTACAACATCTTCATTGTACACCAATCCACAACGAAAGATTACAATACAAGCTTCCCTTGAAACATCCATGCATAGTTCCTCCTGAATACTAAACATGCAAACAATACCTGAAAAGTAACAACAATATCGGGGTGAGATAATAATCTCAGTGAATTCCCCAATCCTATGGGTCCACTCGGCTCTACAAGGTTCTAAGTCAAATTCTAACTCAAGTCTTCAAAAGCTAAAGACTTAAGCAACTAGGGGATTTTCGTATTGTATGGAAATATGTACACTTGAGTTCATATCTCAAACAATCACTAATCGGAAACCATACCAAGGCATATTTCCTCGACAAGCCATACGTCTAGAGTTATCGACTCGGGTCACAAATCCTTGTATCATAAGTATATTTCCCCGACAATCCCTATGCCTAGGGTTATCGACACGGGTCACATACACTTATCTCATATGTATCTTTCCCTGGCAAGCCCTATGCCCATGGTTATCGACACGAGTCACGGATACCTACATCACATACTTTGACATACACATGGATTTCGGATTCTAAGGGATAACATTGACCTTAGGAATTATTGCTTCCTATGGGACTCCAAACCCATTTCTAGCCTTTTACCCGCATGAGACTCTAACCCACTTAGGGATCCACCTCCTTTGAGATTCATCTCAAGTCATTCAAGTATGGGTGCACATATCCCAATCCTTGCTCTATATAAGCATCACAACAGGGGACAACACAATCAAGAGGGTATTTTCCAACTACATGATTAGATATAACACAACGTGATTGTATTTGACAATCACAAGGTAATCACATTCACCTTAATCACATAACAACACAACATGTTCCATACAAATCATATTATTACATGACTAAACTATAATTCTAGCAACTACTTGTCTGCGGAACACACCAAGGTACCCTTGCGTTCAAGCATCGCCATCTAAGTCAATTTCCATTACCAACTAGTCAATTCACCTAGTTATGCTCCTAGGTTTCCTCACTCATCTTCATAAGATTTTATTCGGGTTATTAAACAAAGCACACAACAACGATTCACAACATAAAGCATGCATCATGATATAATTCATAACTTGCATAAGGCACACATGGTAACATAACATAATACAAACCATTGGCAAGGTTATCATACAACCCGCCTCATTCTATCTTATTTCACTTCCAAGTCTCATAATAATATTCGTCTGATCATCCTATGGTGGGGGTTCACCAGACTTAAAGGAAAATAATTCATTGGAATAAGTCATAGACACATCTCTCTATTTTTAAAATGTGGTTCATAAACATACTTAACCAATTCTTGACCAATACCCAACAATAATCATGGCACAACCATGATTTCTTCCCGCCCGTAAAACTTACATGATAGTTTATCCACACTACCTTATTCATCCATGGAAATTATCTATGTTATACTCCATTACCAAATAGATTATTGAAAGGGATTTCCAACACTTTCGACAATGCCTCATTCTGAGTTACGATTCTCGAGTTATGGGGAAAAAAAGAATCAAATATTTTCTACATGCTGTCATGGTCGCCAGGTAAACTAGGGGCGAGCTCGTCCGGCGAATTAGGGGCGAGGCAAGTCAGTGGAAACACGCCCCGGGCTCACCTGACAAAGACCCAGCGAGATCAGCTAGCCCCGGGTTCGCCCGACGAAGCTGATAGAACCCAGAATTTTCAGAATGCGATTTGGAAGGTGAAAATGGCCAATTTTCTTCAACCCCGTCAACCCTAATCACATGCTAACATCTCTAAACATAAACCCACGCTACCCAAGTAATTTTGAGGTATCGTTCAAGAACAACACATATACAATTAAGGGAGATAACAACAACATAGAACAACATCATCATGAACCAACCAACAATAACAACATAGAAGCAAGAACAACAATAATCTATCATGGAATCACACAAACCCTAACTCCCGTTCAGGAAATCTTTCCCTAAAGCTAAAACTAACTATGGAACTCACCTTGGAGATGTAAATTATGAAGAATTAAAGATAAAT
This sequence comes from Lathyrus tuberosus, assembly GCA_022829125.1. Classification (NCBI taxonomy): domain Eukaryota; kingdom Viridiplantae; phylum Streptophyta; class Magnoliopsida; order Fabales; family Fabaceae; genus Lathyrus; species Lathyrus tuberosus. The sequence continues at coordinate 6,129,103 of JALAZF010000264.1, forward strand.
TTGGCGATGATGATGAGCTTCCATGAGCTTTTCCCTTCTTCTTCCTTCCTTCCTCTTCTTCTCTTATTTCCCCTTTCTCTTTCTCTTTCTCTATGTTTTTCTTCTTCTTTTTTTATTATTCTTATTCTCAGATCTTCTTTCTCTCTTATCCACCACATAACATAACACACACACAAAGATATCTCCCAAGAACATGAAAGTACTGAACAATCCTTCATCAGATACAAGGTCACAAGCTCCTACAGATATGGTGACAGACACCAGGCTCTTGTCCTTTATTCAAATCTGTCATTTTAAAGACTGCAAAAAAATAATATGACCCTTAAAGTCCAATTATGTTGATGATGTCTAGATATTCTCCTACACCGGCAGTCACATTCAAGAAAGATCTCTTGAGAGAGACCTCAGAATCCTGCTGACCAGATGCGCCTTTGTAAGAGGTCTTGAGAAGTTCCCAAGAACTTTGGCCACCCCAAACTGAACACATTTTTCTCAACTCCATAGGATATAGAGTCTTTCATAGCAACAAGAGCCAACCCATACTCTTTCTTACCAGGAACACTCCACACACACCCTTTGGTGACAGATTTTCAAGAGCTGTTGTCCATTGATCTCAAGAAAGCTACCAATATAGCCTTCCAATGATTATGCAGTACCAGAAAAAATCTCCCTAAAGCTCACCCAAAAGCTGACTAGGGTGCCAGCTCTGATGCCAATTGAAATTCTGGCACTTTAACACATGTCAATAATGATGTCCTCACATCAGAACATAATGTCAAGACAGATGTTGCGACATCTTCTGTCTGACAAAACAAATAAATCAGACTGAAAATAAATTGCAAAAAGATAAATAACACAGTCAATTGGTAACCCAGTTCGGTGTAACATCACCTACATCTGGGGGCATCCAAGCTAAGAAGGAAATTTACTATGATAGCATTAGTTCAAAGCTAAACTCCCTCATTTACAACTTCTCGCCTAATCACTACCTTGTGCAACTTCTACCTAGAAACCCTCTAGATATGAGATCCCCCTCTCACTTCCTAACAGTCACAAACCAGTGACAATTCAACAATAACTCAAAGTAGAAGAACACTCTTCCAAGACAAATACTTAGTTTTTCTTAAAAGCTTTAAACTAAGGACAATACACTCTTACTTAAAAGCTCATGAGTGAACAATAAACAACATACAATCAGTCAACCTCAATGTATCAGAAGATACATGGGTGACTTACAAAGTGACACTAAAGAGACTCTCAAAACCTAAGATTCTAAAACCTCCCCTTATTTTTATAAAAGTGAAAGCTGTAAACACATTTGGTTTAGGTTGCTCATTAAATACTCCTCAGCAATCCATGGGCTTCGAAATCTTCACCAAGATATTGCTTGATCCACACGCTGAGGGCTACATCAATTATGCAGAAAAATCTCCTTAAATCTTGCAAATATCATCAAGTTTCCTAAATTGTCTCAACATCCAATTTTAGAAACTTATGAACAATAGGATATCAAATCAAATATTCCATATTAAATCTTCTTGACCTGCGAAAATAAGTGAGATATATCCAAACAAAATCTCACAAAATCAAATCAAATCTGTCAAGAATAAAACTACAGCCTGTACCGATGTTCTGGTACAACATGTTACAGCATCTGTCAGAATATTTGTCTTCAATGTTGACAAACCAACAAGTAAGAACATTTTACACAACATCTTGCTGTGAACCATGTTTTAGCAAAATTGCTGCCAATCCTAAAACCATGGATATAACATAGTGCATAGGAACTCAGTGAAGAGAAATCGCGATCCAAAACGCAGCAGAAATTAATTTTTTTCCCTTTAGTGATCCTTACGAATGGGCATGATCAATGATAGAAATGGTTACCTCTTGTGGTGATTAATAATTTTGACGCAGATCTGGATGAATGATCACAAGCGTTGAGTGAAGAACAACGCCTCTACTCAGTCCACACGAACAGAGTGTCTCCAATCTCAATGCTAGCTGTTACGAATGAAGACTTTGAGTGAGAGAGAAAAAGAGAGAAATATGGCCAGGGTTTCACCAACTGAATTTCATCAAGTTCAGAAAGCTTCTACATAAGGGTTGTATTTATAGAACCACTTGTGTGGGCTGCAAGCTAAAAAATCCAACTTAAATGCACCATATAATAATAATAATAATAATAATAATAATAATAATAATATAACCATTATTATAATAAACATATTTTTTATTATTATATTTAATAACTATTATAATAATAATAATATTAACTCTTATTATTATATAATACGATGTTCCATATTTCACTTAAGTACACCGTACCATACGGTGTTCCATAATTCTCTCAAGTACACCGTACCTTACAGTGTTCATTATTTATTCTATCTCTCATCAATTTGTCCTTATGTGAGTGACCCTGTAGGTTCTCGTGACGTTGACAATTATATTGAATTGTGTATTTAATATAATAAACAGTGAGCGGTATCTAGCAACACATCAGTGCTACCAAAGTCACGAAAATGTCATGTGATATAACAAAACCTTTTGTGATAGTACTTGTGTGTACAATTACCTTTTTTCCCTTATGTCTATATTGAACTCAAGGCATATACCGTGTCATCCTTGTCCAGTTCAATATTGGGCCCTTAGACATTTATCCTGTTATGCAGGATGGGCAAATTCCATCTAGGTCACTCATGTCCCTCAGCATGCTTTCTGGAGTACCCATCAACTGTCTTTATCGTCATCCAGTTACGGACAATGTTAGATCAGTGATAAAGTACTCGACTCTACATCTAGGGTCCATAGTGTTTCAGGTCGAAGGGTGGTATACACTATTATCACCATGAGAGTAACTTATGGCACTTTGCATAACATTCTATGTAGTAATCTCATAGCGAGTCAATCAAGTATAAATATTACTCCCAATATTCATACCTATGTTAAGACTTGATAACTCCTTATCCATGATCCATGAGATGTGATCATCAGTCTATCTACATAATAGTCTTAATGCTTTAAGGTTATCCCACTTCACATTAAAGCTCGACTACAAATACTTTAAGAATAGTGTCCTTATGTTTAATGAATCTCATGATTAAGTCACACTTAATATTTCATTAAACGAACTAGCTATTCTAGGTGTAACGCCCCAGTTTTGTGTGAGTTTTATTTAATCGAGTCGTTTGATTATTTTATTATTATTTTATTTTATTTTCGAATTTTATTTGGAAATATTTTATTTTTCAATGTTGTGATATTTTATCGGGTTTTGGGAACGTTTGCGAGATATTTGAGTATGGGGGTATTTTGGTCATTTCATGATATTTTTCATTAAGTAGAAAGAATAGAAAATAGAAAGAGAGAAAAATAGAGAGAAAGAAAAAGAGAAGAAGGAAAAAGGGGAGAAAAGAGAAGAAGAAGAGAAATAGTAAGAAAACTTGGAAAATTCAAGAAATCAACTTCTAGAATCGATTTAATCGGGTAAGGGTGCGAAACTCAATTATTGTATGCTTGTATATGATTATGTATGTGTGTTTGTGGTTGTTATTGGATTGAATTGGGAAAATTTAGTAAAACCTATATTATGTAAAAATTGATTAGAAATCGATTAAATGTGGTGGAAATCATGTTTTTAGTGCTCATTATTGTTGTTACATGATAGATACACGTTGTTATGCATTGTATTGGTAATTTTCTGGGTGTAGGTGAAAAATTGGAAGAATTTGGTTGAGAAAACGCAGAACTTTGTTCTGCAGAAATTTTTCTGGTTTTTCCAGGTCATACGCGTATGGGGCATGTTCATACGCGTATGGACCTTGGCAAAACGCGTAACGTGGGCGTGTTTTGGGCCAATACGCGTATGGGATGTCATTTTACTCGGCCATCTGCCCATTTGCGTATGGTACGCGTAGCATTTTAGGGCAATACGCGTATGGTGTTGGGCATTACGTGTACAGACTTTTACACGTGAATTTTGGGAAAAATGAATCTCTGCCCATACGGGTATGGCTCAGGGCAATATGCGTATGGCCAGGAGAATGGTAAAATGGGACTTTTCAAAATATCTTTTTCATTTTTCTTTCGTAACTTGGGTTTCGTTTATCCGATTTTTACATTCTTGATATTGTTGGAAAGCTATTGAGCTGTACTTTCTCATTATGATGATTTGGGAATTGTTAGCCGATTTAATTATGTCGGAAATCGGGAATAGTGTCATTTTGTCGATTTTTGTCGTTATAACTGTGTGTAACTGGTGTGTATCATGCAAGGTGCTATTGTACGATGTAAATGCATGTGCTTAAATGGTGTTGTGATGATTTGTGGTCGTACGGTAATTAAATGCATTGTTTTGGGCATAAGTGCAAAGTGTGATTTTGTTGATGTAGAGAAATGCATTTGTGTGTACATAGTAAATGTCATGAGTCATTGTATGCCAAGCATCATGATATGCATTGTTGTGACGTCCTGAGTGACGGATTGATTCCAAGAGGGAATCTGCTATAACATCGTGAGCCTTAAAAATAAGAGGACCGAAAGCGATTTGATATATCGTGCCCCTTAAAAATAAGAGGACCGAAAGCGATGGTTAAGACGATCGTGTGCCCATGTGGGGTGTGAGCGATCGGATCGTGAGCCTTATACAAAGAGGACCGAAAGCGATCCATAAACGTCGTGAGCCTTATACAAAGAGGATCGAAATCGATGGGGAACATCGTATGCCCGACAGGGAGTTACACTAAGTAACGAGCGATGGTTCCAATAGTTCCTGAGTGAACTGGTGATGAGGAATATTGGGAGTCGGTACCGCATGGCATGTGCATAGAGTCGTTGTGTCGGTCTCTGTGCATTTGCATATATCATAAATGTGATTGAATATGTGTGAGAATTGTGAATGGTTTACTCGTGTGTGGAATTAATGAATTGATATTCTTGGTGATAATGGCATTGTGTGTGATTAATATGCATTGGTGTTAGATAAATGAAACATGTATGATGTTGTGCGGTATTTGGATTCTGTTGTATGTTTGTGGTGAGAAATATATATGTGTATTTTTGTGTTATATATAATTATATGCAACTGTATTATGATTGTTTTTCTCACCCTTCTGCTGTTTTATAATGCTCTATGAGGCATTGCAGATTAGAGTTGCTGGAGGTATTTTTGTGAAGCTTTGCGTCTTCATTCTTTTGTCGGTCGGCTCTGATATGTGACACCGGGTAGTTAGGGAGGCCGTTTGTGATTATTTGTATATGTATATGTATATATATATATATATATATATATATATATATATATATATATATATATATATATATATATATATATATATATATATCTTTTGGCTTTTGCATGTACAACTTGATGTATGACCAACTTTTCATGATATATATATATATATATATATATATATATATATATATATATATATATATATGTTATTCAGTTTTAGATTTTCCGCTTTTATTCTAAAATCTGAAATGTGGGTGTAAGGAACTGAGTTCCTCTGTTGATTGCTACCCCACTATTGCATATCTTTATGAGCAGGTGTTGTATGAATTGTTTCAATATAATGTGATCCTCCCAGTCTATGCCATGATAATTTAGATATACTCTGATGAAATTTTGAATTTTCTTTTACTGCTTTAATTAATTGGGGGTATAGATTAGGGGTGTTACATTAAGTGGTATCAGAGCCAGTCCGTGTCAGTTTGTGTCTGTCCTTGTCGGTCTTGGCGTTGGAGTGAGTTGTTTGTTTAACCATAGTTTCTGTTATTGGAAATGAACAGAATATGGCTGGTAGGAATGATGCTGCTTTGGCTGCTGCTATGCAAGCTATGGCTCGGGCTGTGCACGGTGCACCTAATGCTGGAGAGAATGATGAGTTTAGAAAGAATAGACCGTCTGTCTTCAAAGGGAGACACAATCCTGATGGTGCACAGATTTGGCTGAAAGAGATTGAGAGAATCTTCAGAGTTATGGATTGTGCTGAGGACAGTAAGGTGAGACTGGGAACTCACATGTTACAGGAAGAAGCGGATGACTGGTGGGTTAGTACTCGTCATGTGTTAGAAGCTGGTGATGAAGAGGTAACTTGGGAATTGTTTAGTCAGGAGTTTCTGAGGAAGTATTTTCCCGAGGATGAAAGAGGAAAGAAGGAAATTGAGTTCTTGGAATTGAAACAAGGTAATATATCTGTAATTGATTATACTGCTAAATTTTTGGAACTTGTGCAGTTTTATCCTCATTATGCTGAAGCGAGCGCAAAATTTTCTAAGTGTGTGAAGTTTGAAAGCGGATTGCATCCTGAGATTAAACAGGCAATCGGTTATTAGAGGATAAGGAGGTTTGCTGATTTGGTGGAATGTTGTAGGATTTATGAAGAGGATAGTAAGGCTCGTTCTACTCATTACAAGAGTGTAAGTGACAGGAAAGGGAAGCAACAGTTTCGTGGGGGTCCGTATGTGACACCAGCTGATAAAGGTAAACAAATGGGTACTTTTGATCGAAGGTCAGGTGGAGGAGGAATGTCTGGTCCTCTGAGGTGTTTTAGATGTGGTGATGTGGGACATCGTCAGTCCGAATGTAAGAAAGATTTGAGGAAGTGTTCTAATTGTGGAGGTGTAGGACATGTTGCAATTGATTGTACCAGGAAGAATGTGGTTAAGTGTTTCAACTGTGGTGAACCTGGTCATATTAGTACAAAGTGTCAGAAACCGAAGCAAGCCCCAGCTAGTGGGAAGGTATTTTCTTTGGCAGGAACTCAGACTTCAAGTGCAGATCGTTTGATCAGAGGTACTTGTTTTATTAATAGTACGCCTTTAGTTGCTATTATTGATACTGGAGCGACTCATTCGTTTATTTCGGCTGAGTGTGCGAAGCGTTTGAATCTTGTGTTGTCTTTGATGGATGGTAAGATGGTTATTGATACTCCAGCAATGGGGTCAGTAACTACTTCTTTGGTTTGTCTAAGTTGTCCTTTGACCATTTATGGTAAAGACTTTGAGATGGATTTGGTGTGTTTGCCATTGGAGGGTTTAGATGTGGTTCTTGGAATGAATTGGTTGCAATTCAATCCGGTGCACATTGATTGTTATCATAAGCTGGTAAGGTTTCCTTCTCTTGAGGAAGACGAAGACTCGAGTTTCTTATCTACCAAAGAGTTGAAGAGACTTTTAGCGGATGAAGCTCAGTTGTTTGGATTGTTTGCATCTTTGACTATGGATAGTCAAGTTTCACTTGATGTGTTTCCTGTTGTGTGTGAATTTCCGGAAGTGTTTCCTGAGGATATTTCAGATTTGCCGCCAGAGAGAGAGGTGGAGTTTTCTATAGATCTAGTTCCTGGTACTAGACCTGTTTCTATGGCACCTTATCGTATGTCGGCATCTGAGTTGGTTGAGTTAAAGAAACAGTTGAATGAGTTGTTGGAAAAGAGGTTTGTAAGACCTAGTGTTTCTCCTTGGGGTGCTCCAGTTTTATTGGTGAAAAAGAAGGATGGAAGTATGCGGTTGTGCATTGATTATCGCCAGTTGAATAAGGTGACGATTAAGAATAAGTATCCTCTTCCAAGGATTGATGATCTGATGGATCAGTTGGTTGGTGCTTGTGTGTTCAGTAAGATTGATTTGAGATCAGGGTATCATCAGATAAGGGTGAAAGAGGAAGGTATCCAGAAGACGGCTTTTAGGACACGATACGGTCATTATGAATATTCTGTGATGCCGTTCGGGGTTTCTAATGCGTCAGGTGTGTTCATGAAGTACATGAATCATATTTTTCACGAGCATTTGGATCGATTTGTTGTTGTGTTTATTGATGACATTTTGATTTATTCTAAGTCTCGGGAAGAGCACGCGGAGCATTTGCATATTGTTTTACAGGTTTTGAAAGAAAGGAAGCTTTTTGCTAAATTGTCCAAGTGTGAATTCTGGTTGTCGGAAGTGAGTTTTCTTGGGCACGTAATTTCGGGTAATGGTATTTCCGTGGATCCATTTAAAGTAGAAGCAGTTCTACAATGGGAGGCTCCGAGATCTGTTACTGAAATTCGAAGCTTTTTGGGTTTGGCTGGTTATTATCGAAGGTTTATTGAGGGTTTTTCTAAGCTAGCACTTCCTTTGACCCAATTGACATGTAAAGGGCAAGCGTTCATTTGGGATATTCGGTGCAAGGAAAGCTTTAATGAGCTGAAGAGAAGATTGACGACAACTCTGATTTTGATTTTGCCGAATCCTAATGAACCATTTGTGGTTTTTTGTTATGCTTCTTTGATTGGTCTAGGTGGGGTTCTGATGCAAGAAGGTAAAGTGGTGGCTTATGCTTCAAGGCAATTAAGAGTGCATGAGAAAAATTATCCTACTCATGATCTTGAATTAGCGGCTGTGGTTTTTGTGTTGAAGATCTGGAGGCATTATCTCTACGGTGCAAGGTTTGAAGTCTTTAGTGATCATAAAAGTTTGAAATATTTGTTTGATCAGAAAGAGCTAAATATGAGGCAACATAGATGGTTGGAATTTTTGAAAGACTACGACTTTGGCTTGAATTACCATCCTGGTAAAGCTAATGTGGTAGCCGATGCATTGAGCCGAAAATCATTACATATGTCCGCTTTAATGGTTAAGGAGTGGGAGCTTTTGGAATCGTTTAGAGATTTGAGTTTGGTTTGTGAAGTGACGTCGGATAGCGTGAGGCTTGGATTGTTGAAGGTTACTAATGATTTTCTGATGACTGTTAGTGAGAAACAAAAGTTGGATGTGAAATTTGTGGATTTGATGTTGGTTGGAGAAAAAGATGCGAATAGTGATTTTCAAGTGGATGTTTATGGTGTTTTGAGATTCCGAGGTAGAATTTGTATTCCTGATGATGCGGAGTTGAAAAAGATGATTCTGGAGGAAGGACACCGGAGTAATTTGAGTATACATTCGGGAGCGAATAAGATGTATCAGGATCTGAAGAAGATTTTCTGGTGGTCTGGATTGAAAAGAGATGTGGCTCAGTTTGTTTGTGCATGTTTGACTTGTCAGAAATCGAAGGTGGAACATCTGAGGCCTAGTGGTTTGCTGCAACCGTTGGATATTCCGGAGTGGAAGTGGGATAGCATTTCCATGGATTTTGTGACGGGGTTGCCGAATACTCAACAAGGGCATAACACTATTTGGGTGATTGTTGATAGACTGACTAAATCGACTCATTTTATTCCGATTGACATCAGTTTTTCTTTGGAGAGGTTGGCGGAGATCTACATCAGTATGATTGTGAAGTTGCATGGGGTTCCATTAAGTATTATTTCGGATCGTGATCCTAGGTTTACTTCGAGATTTTGGGAAAGTTTACAGAAGGCTTTGGGTTCTAAATTAAGATTGAGTTCGGGTTATCATCCGCAGACGGATGGTCAGACGGAGAGGACGATTCAGTCATTGGAGGATTTGTTGAGAGCTTGTGTTCTTGAACAAGGTGGTGCATGGGATAGTTATCTTGCATTGATTGAATTTACGTATAATAACAGTTTCCATTCTAGTATTGGAATGGCACCGTTTGAAGCATTGTATGGACGAAGGTGTCGAACACCATTGTGTTGGCACGAATCTGGTGAGAGTTTGGTGGTTGGACCAGAGTTGGTGCAACAGACGACGGAGAAAGTGAAGCTTATTCGAGAGAAAATGAAGGCTTCTCAAAGTAGGCAAAAGAGTTATCATGATCGGAGACGCAAAGATCTTGAGTTCCAAGAGGGCGATCATGTATTTCTAAGGGTTTCACCGGTAACGGGTATGGGTCGTGCATTGAAATCGAAGAAACTTACTTCTCGGTTTATTGGTCCTTACCAGATATCCGCGAGAGTGGGTGCTGTGGCTTATAGGGTGGTGTTGTCGCCGAATCTGTCGAATTTGCACGATGTGTTTCATGTTTCACAGCTTCGGAAGTATGTTCCAGATCCGTCGCATGTGATTCCGATGGATGAGGTTGAGGTAAGGGAGAACCTTACGGTTGAGGCATTACTAGTTAGGGTTTTGGATCGCGAGGTGAAGAGGTTGAGAGGCAAGGATATTGCACTTGTGAAAGTGGCGTGGGGAGGCGCTGCTGAGGGAAATTTGACTTGGGAGTTGGAGAGTCGGATGCGGGAGTCGTATCCAGAGTTGTTCCTCTCAGGTATATTGTCGAGGACGAAAATTTCTAAGTGGGGGAGAGTTGTAACGCCCCAGTTTTGTGAGTTTTATTTAATCGAGTCGTTTGATTATTTTATTATTATTTTATTTTATTTTCGACTTTTATTTGGAAATATGTTATTTTTCAATGTTGTGATATTTTATCGGGTTTTGGGAACGTTTGCGAGATATTTGAGTGTGGGGGTATTTTGGTCATTTCATGATATTTTTCATTAAGTAGAAAGAATAGAAAATAGAAAGAGAGAAAAATAGAGAGAAAGAAAAAGAGAAGAAGGAAAAAGGGGAGAAAAGAGAAGAAGAAGAGAAATAGTAAGAAAACTTGGAAAATTCAAGAAATCAACTTCTAGAATCGATTTAATCGGGTAAGGGTGCGAAACTCAATTATTGTATGCTTGTATATGATTATGTATGTGTGTTTGTGGTTGTTATTGGATTGAATTGGGAAAATTTAGTAAAACCTATATTATGTAAAAATTGATTAGAAATCGATTAAATGTGGTGGAAATCATGTTTTTAGTGCTCATTATTGTTGTTACATGATAGATACACGTTGTTATGCATTGTATTGGTAATTTTCTGGGTGTAGGTGAAAAATTGGAAGAATTTGGTTGAGAAAACGCAGAACTTTGTTCTGCAGAAATTTTTCTGGTTTTTCCAGGTCATACGCATATGGGGCATGTTCATACGCGTATGGACCTTGGCAATACGCGTAACGTGGGCGTGTTTTGCGCCAATACGCGTATGGGATGTCATTTTACTCGGCCATCTGCCCATTTGCATATGGTACGCGTAGCATTTTAGGGCAATACGCGTATGGTGTTGGGCATTATGCGTACGGACTTTTACACGTGAATTTTGGGAAAAATGAATCTCTGCCCATACGCGTATGGCTCAGGGCAATACGCGTATGGCCAGGAGAATGGTAAAATGGGACTTTTCAAAATACCGTTTTCGTTTTTCTTTCGTAACTTGGGTTCCGTTTATCCGATTTTTACATTCTTGATATCGTTGGAAAGCTATTGAGCTGTACTTTCTCATTATGATGATTTGGGAATTGTTAGCCGATTTAATTATGTCGGAAATCGGGAATAGTGTCATTTTGTCAATTTTTGTCGTTATAACTGTGTGTAACTGGTGTGTATCATGCAAGGTGCTATTGTACGATGTAAATGCATGTGCTTAAATGGTGTTGTGATGATTTGTGGCTGTATGGTAATTAAACGCATTGTTTTGGGCATAAGTGCAAAGTGTGATTTTGTTGATGCAGAGAAATGCATTTATGTGTGCATAGTAAATGTCATGAGCCATTGTATGCCAAGCATCATGATATGCATTGTTGTGACGTCCTGAGTGACGGATTGATTCCAAGAGGGAATCTGCTATAAAATCGTGAGCCTTAAAAATAAGAGGACCGAAAGCGATTTGATATATCGTGCGCCTTAAAAATAAGAGGACTGAAAGCGATGGTTATAGACGATCGTGTGCCCATGTGGGGTGTGAGCGATCGGATCGTGAGCCTTATACAAAGAGGACCGAAAGCGACGGGGAACATCGTATGCCCGACGGGGAGTTACACTAAGTAACGAGCGATGGTTCCAATAGTTCCTGAGTGAACTGGTGATGAGAAATATTGGGAGTCGGTACCGCATGGCATGTGCATAGAGTCGTTGTGTCGGTCTCTGTGCATTTGCATATATCATAAATGTGATTGAATATGTGTGAGAATTGTGAATGGTTTACTCGTGTGTGGAATTGATGAATTGATATTCTTGGTGATAATGGCATTGCGTACGATTAATATGCATTGGTGTTAGATAAATGAAACATGTATGATGTTGTGCGGTATTTGGATTCTGTTGTATGTTTGTGGTGAGAAATATATATGTGTATTTTTGTGTTATATATAATTATATGCAACTGTATTATGATTGTTTTTCTCACCCTTCTGCTGTTTTATAATGCTCTATGAGGCATTGCAGATTAGAGTTGCTGGAGGTATTTTTGTGAAGCTTTGCGTCTTCATTCTTTTGTCGGTCGGCTCTGATATGTGACACCGGGTAGTTAGGGAGGCCGTTTGTGATTATTTGTATATGTATATGTATATATATATATATATATATATATATATATATTTTGGCTTTTGCATGTACAACTTGATGTATGACCAACTTTTCATTATATATATATATATATATATATATATATATATATATATATATATATATATATATATATATATGTTATTCAGTTTTAGATTTTTCGTTTTTATTCTAAAATCTGAAATGTGGGTGTAAGGAACTGAGTTCCTCTGTTGATTGCTACCCCACTGTTGCATATCTTTATGAGCAGGTGTTGTATGAATTATTTCAATATAATGTGATCCTCCCAGTCTATGCCATGATAATTTAGATATACTCTGATGAAATTTTGAATTTTCTTTTACTGCTTTAATTAATTGGGGGTATAGATTGGGGGTGTTACACTAGGGACTTTATTATTCTGGAGAAACAACCATAGTAAAGAAATGTTTTTTTTAATAATAAGTAATTCGATACAAGTACAAAAAGTATTGCCCTCTAGGGCTTACACCAACAATCTCGCACTAGCACTAGAGCCAATCAGGCATACCCATAATACCCATAGATCTAGTATGGCCATCATGCTTCTGCTGCGCAAAAGGCTTTGTTAGTGGGTCTGATATATTGTCAAGTGTAGGTACTATACATATCTTTACATCTCCCCGATCTATTATCTCACGAATGAGGTGATAACGCCTAAGTATGTGTTTCGATCGTTGGTGAGATCTAGGCTCCTTAGCTTGTGCTATAGCACCATTGTTATCACAATAGAGATTAATGGGATCCACAATGATATGGACTATGCGAAGTTCACTAATGAACTTCTTAATCTAAACAACTTCCTTTTATGCATTTGAGGCAACAATGTACTCGGCCTCGGTTGTAGAATCAACAACTATTTCTTACTTTGAACTTTTCCAGCTCACAGCGCCACCATTTAAGCAGAATACATAACCAGATTACAATCTGAAGTCATCCTTATCTGTCTGGAAGCTAGCATCATTGTATCCTATTACAACAAGCTCTTCCTGACCTCCATATACCAAGAATGAGTCCTTAGTCCTTCTTAAGTACTTAAGGATATTCTTAACAGCTACCCAATTAGCAACAACGAGATCAGATTGGTACCTACTCGTTGCATTAAAAGTATACGAGACATCTGGTCGAGTACATAACATGACATACATGATAGATCATATTGCAGATGCATATGGAATCTTATTCATGCGATCCCTTTCTTCCTTAGTTGAATGGGATTGTGTTTTTGATAGACACAAGCCATGTTGCATATGTATGAATCCTTTATTGGAATCATGCATATTAAAGCATCTCAACACTTTGTCTATGTATGTACTCTGACTTAGGCCAAGCTTTTTTTTTATCTATCTCTATAGATCCTGATTCCTAATATATAGGCTGCTTCACCAAGGTCTTTCATAGAAAAGCATTTTCCTAACCAAGTATTCACTTGTTGCAAGGTAGGGACATCGTTTCCAATGAGTAATATGTCATCTACATATAATACCAGGAATACGATCATGCTCCCACTAACCTTCTTGTAGACACAAGGCTCATCTTCATTCTTTATGAATCCATATTGTTTTACAGTTTCATCAAAACGAAGATTCCAGCTACTAGAAGCTTGCTTCAATCCATAGATTGACCGTTGTAACTTGCATATCTTTTGGGCTTTTTCTGGTATGTCAAATCCTTCAGGTTGTGTCATGTACACATTCTCAAGAAGATTCCCATTAAGGAAAGCAGTCTTGACATCCATCTTCCATATTTCATAATCATGATATGCAGCAATAACAAGTAAAATCCGAACAAATTTAAGCATTGCAACTGGTGAAAAGGTTTCATCATAGTCTACCCCGTGAATTTATTTATAGCCTTTAGCAACCAATCTTGCCTTATAGGTATGTACCTTACCATCCATGTCAGTCTTCTTTTTGAAGACCCACTTGCATCCTATAGAATTAACTCTTACATGTGGCTCTACTAAGGTCCTAACCTGGTTTATGTACATGGAATCCATTTCAGATTTCATGGCTTCTAGCCACTTTTCAGACTCAGGACCATTTATGGCCTCTTGGTAGGTTACAAGCTCATCTTGATCCATGAGTAATACATCACCTTGATCAGTTACGAGATATCCATATCTCTGTGTTTGGTGACATATTCTGCTCGACCTACAATGGTCTTGTTCTACTTGAGCAGGTTGCTCTTCCACAACTACTTGTGATTCCTGCTCTAATTCCTCCATAGGTGTATCAATGCTTTGTGATTCTTGAATTTCTTCAAGCTCTACTTTCCTCCCACTGATTCCTTTGGAAATAAAGCCCGTTTCCAAGAAAACCCCAGTTCAAGCGACAAACACTTTGCCCTCAAAAGGATTGTAGAAGCAATACCCTATTGTTTCTTTAGGATACCCCACAAATAAGCATTTTCCAGATTTGGGCTCAAGCTTAGTTGAAATTTGTCGTTTCACATAAACTTCACAATCCTAAATCTTCATGTAAGACATATGTGGTTTCTTACCATTTCTTATCTCATATGGCATATGGTGTCTTCTCAACCTTTTTGGATGGAACACGGTTAAGTGTGTAAGCTGCTGTCTGTAGTGCATGTCCCCAAAAGGAGTTTGAAAGATCGGCGTGACTCATCATGGAACGAACCATGTCTAACAAGGTTCGATTTCTTCTCTCAAATACACCATTCCATTGTGGTGTTCCAGGAGGAGTGAGTTGGGATAGAATCCCACACTTTTTGAGATGGTCATCAAACTCCAGGCTTAAATATTCACCGTCTCGATCTTATCAAAGAGTTTTCATATTCTTACCTAGTTGGTTTTGTACTTCATTCTTGAACTCCTTGAACTTTTCAAAGGATTCAGATTTGTGTTTCATTAAATACACATAACCATGTCTGCTGAAATCATCAGTAAATGTGATGAAGTATTGAAAACCCCCTATGACTGGTATGTTTAGTGGTCCACATACATTAGTATGTATGAGGGCCAAAAGATCATTAGCCCTTTCACCTTTTCCTGTGAATAGGGACTTTGTCATCTTTCCAATTAAACAAGATCTGCATGTATCATATGATTCGTAATCAAAAGAGTCCAAGAGCCCATCTTTATGGAGTTTGGAGATGCGCTTCTCATTTATATGGCCTAAGTGACAATGCCAAAGGTAACTTGGATTTAACTCGTTAGGTTTCATCCTTTTAGTATTAATGTTATAAATTGGCATTTCAAGATCAAGGACATACAATCCATTGTTCATTTGTGTAGTAGCATAGAATATATCATTCAAATAAATGGAGCAACGATTATTCTTTATTATGAATGAAAAACCAAACCTGTCCAAACAAGAAACGAAAATAATATTCCTGCTAATTGCAAGTACATAATAACAGTTCTCTAACTTAATTATTAAACCACTAGGTAAAGTCAATACATAAGTTCCTATAGCAAAAGCAATAACCTTTTCTCCATTGCCAACTCGTAGGTCAACTTCACTTTTTACCAAATCTCTACTCCTTTTTAGCCCTTGCACATTAGTACAAATCTGAGAACCACATTCATTATCCAATACCCATGAGGCAGAAGTAGATAAATTTATTTCTATAACATAAATACTTGAAGTTGAAGTCTCTACTCTATTCTTCTTATCTTCAAGGTACTTTGGGCAGTTTCTCTTCCAGAGTCCGGTCTTACCGCAATAGAAGCAAGTTCCCTCCTTTGTTATGCCTCTTTTAGGCTTCAAAGCATGAGCAATAGGTTTGGGTATGGAAACTTCCTTGCCCTTCCCTTTACCACCCTGCTTGGTGGGCCTTTTGTTCCGCTTCTTTCCATTACTGACCATCCGAATGGACTTTACTTTTGACTTCAGATTCTGCTCAACAGTTCTTAACATGCTTAGCAGCTCTGAAATACTTTTGTCTATACCATTCATGTTGAAATTAAGGACAAATTGACTGAAGCTCTCTGGCAACGATTGCAGGATCAAACCAGTCGCAAGCTCCTTTTTTAGGGGAAAACCCAATCTTTCAAGGTTCTCCACATACCTAATCATCTTGAGTACATGGGGACCTACCGGGGCTCCCTCAGGTAGCTTTCCTTGAAAAAAGGCTTTTGAAACTTCAAACCTCTCATGCCTTACCTTCTCTTGATAGAGAATCTTCAGGTGTTCGATCATATCGAACGTTGCCATGTTTTCATGTTGCTTTTGCAATTCAAAATTCATGGTAGCCAGCATGAGGCAAGAAATTTCATTGGCATCATCGACATGCTTCTTATAAGCATCTCTTTCAGCCTTAGGAGCAGAACTAGGAGGCTCTTCTTCAGGAACAGGTGTCTCTAAGACATACAACGTTTTATCATGTTTGAGGACAATCCTCAGGTTTCGGTGCCAATCCAGAAAATTTATCCCAGACAATTTTCCTTATCAAGGATTGATCGTAAAATGTTGTTAGAGGTGTTTGTTGTCACGGTAATCTACATAAAAAATAATGTGAAATTATAAGTATCAATTAAAACCAACATATTCAATTAGGCCTTTAATTAAATATGCTCCCACTATTTTACTCAAACCAAATGACCCTCACTATTTGATTCGAAAAATCCCGTTGGAAGATTTTCTAGTGGATCAAGATCATATTTCACTTTATCTTAAGTCAGCGTTAGGATGATTACACAAAACTCAGTTATTTAGGTAGGAACTCCTTCCAGTTGTATCTAATACAATTCTCTAATATTTTCAGTAGGGTGAATAACACTTTATTCTAATCCATCATATGGATCATTCCCAACTCTTGCTTCTAAACGTATATAATCTTATTATAATTTGTTTAGTTAAGTTTGACCCATTGTTTTAGAAATTGGATATTACATTTATCCCATCGCACCTTACCAATATAGAACATGTACCTCGCGTTAGGCGAAACCTACATTATTTGATACTAGTCTTGATGAGTTCTAAAACTTGGAAAGCATAAACTTAATATTCAATTTTGAGGGAATTTTCAATTAGTTTGATCTCACTGGCTTATTTATCATATAAATCGTCTCTCACATGCATCAACATACATTCACATGCATCAACATGAATACAAAATGAAACAGTTGTGGCCCCTAGCGCAATTGTTCTCCCAAGCCAAAAAGAGAACCTAAGTTAAATCTAATAACGATCTACACTTCTCCAAGCAAGACCTCCATGGTTATCCTCCTTTGATATTGTCTTCTTCTTTTCATCATTACATTACATTGAAGAATAGTCGTTTTACATACGAGGGAGTGAGATGAGAAAAGAAGTTACATAAAGAGTGTATAAAGAAAGGCACAACACGTAGATCGTATTTAAAAATACTAAAACAAAATAAAAGAAGACTAAGGTCATAATCGTTCACCACAAGAGAACAATAATAAAAACATTTTTAGTATTATTATGAATTTAAATTCTGTTAATTAAATAAATTAAATTAAACTGGTGATTGATCATGAGTTAATTGGCGTTTCTACTGTCCGATTATCAACATATACCGAATTATTTTAAAATAAATAATAACAACAATTTGTTATTATTTAATTATATAATAAAATGATACTTTATCATATTCTTTTGAAAATTTTTCATTCTACATCTACACATTAACCGTGAGAACCGTGAATGAGTATTTCGGTATAGGAAACCGGCATTTTGTATACACAGTAATACATACTACATATTACATACAAATATTGTTATAATAACTTTTATTATACTTATTGTATGATATAGGCAACATCTCGTTACTGCTACCACAACATGTGTATGTAATTTATAATAACAATAACAACATTTATTATTAAATTATAAAACAAAATAAAATACTTATAATAATAATAACAATTATTATTATAATATAAAATTTTCTAAACCATAAAATAACTCTTGACAACACAACTCTTGTGCCGTCAAAAACTCTAATGCAACTCATTCATACTATCAAAATCGTAACGATCGATTATTCAAATCGATTGCTCGAAATGCCATTGCTTCACCATACAAATGTCGGATTCTGAAACCAAAGAACATTAACCAATCACATGAAATACAATCATCACAGAAATAAAATCGATGAAATAAAAGGCATATCAAATATACCGCCATTGCATCCGAATTATTCATATCTTATATGAATTTGATCAATCACTTTTGTGTTACTTATGAATGATCGATGTATCGCTGCTTCACCATACAAAAGTAGGATTCCGAAGCATAGTCAACATCGAATCATCCAAATCATACACAACATGATGCCAAAAATTAATTTTCTTTATTATTTAATTTATTATGTGTTTTAATCGAATTAAATCAGAAAGTATAGAAAATAAACATCTACCAGATTAATATTTTTGTAAGTGGCTCTGATACCACTAAAGGGAAATTGCGATAAAAAATGCAACAGAAATTAAAATGTTTCCCATTAGCGATCCTTACGAATGAGCATGATCAACAATAGAAACGGTTACCTCTTGTGGTGATTAACGATTTTGACGCAGATCTGGATGAATGATCACAAGGGTTGAATGAAGAACAATGCCTCTACTCAGTCCACACGAACAAAGTGTCTTCAATCTCAGTGTTAGCTGCTACGAATGAAGACTTTGAGTAAGAGAGAAAAAGAGAGAAATACGGTAAGGTTTCACCAACTGAATTTCATCAACTTCAGAAAGTTTCTACACAAGGGTTATATTTATAGAACCAATTGTGTGGGCTGCAAGCTAAAAAGCCCAACTTAAGAGCACCATATTATAAAAATAATAATAATAATAATATAATAACCATTATTATAATAAACATATTTTATTATTATTATATTTAATAACTATAATAATAATAATAATAATAATAATAATATTAACTCTTATTATTATATTATACGATGTTCCATATTTCACTTAAGTACACCGTACCTTACGGTGTTCCATAATTCTCTCAAGTACACTGTACCTTACAGTGTTCCTTATTTATTCTATCTCTCATCAATTTGTCCTTATGTGTGTGACCCTATAGGTTCTCGTGACGTTGACAATTATATTAAATCATATATTTAATATAATAAACACAGTGGCGGTATCTAGCAACACATCATTACTACCCAAGTCACAAAAATAACATGTGATCTGACAAAACCTTTTGTGATAGTACTTCTTGTAGCATGCGATTTTTGTCGGTGACACGACCACCTTATCGCCATTTGGTTTCTCCTCACCACAATGTAGGAGTGGGGTGCTACTTTCTGATTTCTTATTTATCCTATGAAGCTGGAAAGAAAAGGGAATCTATCTAAAACTAACCTTGCACACAAATGTTTAACTGAACAAATGCTTAAGAGATTCGGGGAGTTCAGGGTCAGGTTATACAATGGGGAGTTGTCAGTTACCCATCCTATATGTGGTTATCCACAGGTTGTTAGCAATTTCCATACTGTTTTTCTATTTGCTTTTCCTACTTACTGGTGTTTGTCTGTTATGGGTTGAGAAAGTTTCTACTTTGGGAGTGTTTGAGAGAGAGAGAGTTTTTGTTGATGTCGGGCATGCCGTTGTTTTGATGAATGTGTGAAGGTACTGGACCTAGAGTTTTTGATTAGTGTGCTCGCTAAGATTTCGCAATCTTATGCCTACGTATTCCCGTTTAAAGAAAACAGGGAAATCAGAGCAATCGTAGTTCCTCCTATTCTATGGGAGGAAAAAAGATGTTTTGGTGTCTTATTCAAAGCCCAAGATTGAAGCTAAATGAGTATTTGTGTCTTGTTCAAAGCCCAAGATTGAAGCTAAATGAGTATTTGTGTCTTGTTCAAAGCCCAAGATTGAAGCTAAAGGTTTGACTGAGAGAGAATTTATTATCTCTAAAGGGAGACATCTTGTCTGTTTATCACAACTGTTGGGTGACTGATTATAAAGGAGGATTACTTTAACTGGGATATGTGAATCCAGTAATGCCATAATTTCCTTTATAGGGGATTTATCCTGAAGGAGAAAACTTTAACTCAGTATAGAGCAATGCCATTTTTCCTTAGGAATCTTTCATGCTAAGAGAGGGACAGTGGCGTGGATGTAAATAATCCAGAGGCTTGTCACTTATAGCTGTTAGATAAAAGAGAGGATTTACCAAGATAAGAGATGGACAACAGCTTGGATATTTGAATCAATAAGTGTGCCACTTATAGCAGTTATCTAGGATTAAGGTTTGTTTTAAATGTTTTGATTTATCTGTTTTGATGTGTGATGTACAGGGAAATGTCTTCCTACAGAGAGATTTTTGATTTCCTCTTAGGGGGTGTTGATTTTATTATGTCCCTTGATCAAAGCTCAAGGTTGAAGCTAAGAGATTGATTGACTCCACTGGGGAAGTCCTTATACAAAGCCTAAGAGGAAGCTAGAAAAGACTGACTCAACAAGAGAGCATTTATATAGTGTCTTGTACAAAGCCCAAGATTAAGGCTGAAAGAGAATTGACTCTTTTAGGGATATCATTATACAAAGCCTAAGAGGAGGCTAAAAGTTGACTTTTTCGGGGAAATATTTTGTCTGTCTTGTACAAAGTCCAAGATTGAGGTAAAAATGAGACTGACTCGACAAGAGAGTATTTAAGGAGATTTTATATGTGTCTTGTACAAAGCCTAAGATTGAGGCTAAAATGAGACTGACTCTACTAGTGAGAGGTTTTATCTGTCTTGTACAAAGCCCAAGATTGCGGCTAAAATGGGATTGACTCAACTGGAGAGTATGATTTATTTTGTACAAAGCCCAAGATTGAGGCTAACTCTACTGAGGAAAATCATTATACAAAGCCTAAGACGAGGCTGAAAAAGAGTATTAACTCTGCTTAGGGAGATTAACTCCGCTGGGAAGATATTTATCCAGAGCTTAAGAGAAGGTTACGAAGATTTTGATTTTTCTGGAGAAAGTTTATATATGTCTTGTACAAAGCCCAAGATTGAGGCTAAAAAAAGAATGACTCAACAAGAGAGTGTTTATATGGTGTCTTGTACAAAGCCCAAGATTGAGGCTGAAAGACTGATTGACTCAACAAGATAGTGCTTTTAGGTGTCTTGTACAAAGCCCAAGATTGAGGCTGAAAAGTGATTGACTCAACAAGAGAGTGCTTTTAGGTGTCTTGTACAAAGCCCAAGATTGAGGCTGAAAAGAGATTGACTCAACAAGAGAGTGCTTTTAGGTGTCTTGTACAAAGCCCAAGATTGAGGCTGAAAAGAGATTGACTCAACAAGAGAGTGCTTTTAGGAGATTGACTTAATAAGAGAGTGCTTTTGAAAAGGTGATTCTGCTTGAGGAAAATCATTATACAAAGCCTAAGAGGAGGCTGACTTCTGCTGAGGATTATTGAGATCCAGAGGCAGGTCCAAAGTGGGGAATCAACTCTTGTTGAGGATTTTCAGAAGAGTTGAGATATCAGATGCCTGGAGGTTCTGATAGAGGTTTATTGGTAGTGATTTGACCCTAGCTGGGGAAATTTGGAAGAAAGTTTGAGTTTTTTGAACCTACGGAGATTTTAACTCTACTGGAGTTTGATTAAATGACCAGGGTTTCTCCTGTGTTTGTAGGGAACTTGAGAATGTCTTTAAGATCTAAGAGGAGATTAGACTGTCCAAGCCTATTGGTATGGAAGGTTTATCTTTGTATGATGCCCAAGAGGAGGCTGGTGCTTTAAGGGATGAGAATTAACCCTAAAATTGGTCTGAGGTTTTGACTCTTTTAGAAAGTCTGCTCTAACAAAGGATGACTAAGTTCTGTCCTATACCTTTAAGAGGTCTTCATGGTCCTTGTATTAAGCCCAAGAGAAGGCATGAGAACTTATAAAAAGTCGGAGGGTCCTTGTACAAAGCCCAAGAGGAGGCGGAGATGCTTTTAGGAAGCCTGTGGGTCCAAACTTAAGAAAAGTTCAAGAAAAGTTTCACCTGGAATAATCTTTTCTTTAGTGAACAGTTCTAGGGTTTGAAGAAATTCAAGAAAGGTTTCACCGGGAATTAATCCTCTATGGGGGAAATGGATTTCTTTGACAATTTTCTCATAGTGATAGTCTGAGAAAAGTTTCACCGGGAATAATGCCTTTCTCTTTGTTCCATATTGTATAAGCCCAAGAGAAGGCAAGACTGTATCTGGAATTCCTATGGGGAACTAGTTTTGACTGTTGAAAGAGTGACCACTGGCTTTATCTAATCTTAGACCTAATTGTCGGGGGAAACTCTAAGCAAGATATACAGGCATATATATACAGATGAAATATATACAAGTATGTAAAAAGAGGGTAGGAGGACTTACAGGTGAGCAAGCTTCCAGCACAAACAAATATATATATATATATATATATATATATATATATATATATATATATATATATATATATATATATATATATATATATATATATATATATATGCAAGTATGTAAAAAAAAGCTGTTTAAAACTTACAGGCGAGCAAGCTTCCATTGTAACAGCTGTATGGTTAGCTGTTCAAGAAATTAAAGAAAGTTTTGATAACAACTATGAATTTGAACCTAAATCAAAAGGGAAAGTTGTTTTTTGAAAAGAAGATTGGGGCTTATATTCAAGGAGAGGCCCAGATGAACAATAGTAATCGTACCGTTGATCTGAAAATCGTATCGGGACTTATACAATGACTGAGGCCCAAATTATTGTATTTACAAAGAGGTTGGGTCTTACACTCTATTAGAGGCCCAAAAGTTTATTTTTTGTACAAGGGATATGGCTTACAACTCAAGGAGAGACCCAAAAATAACAGTGATCGCACCGTTGTTTTGAAAATTGTACTGGGACTTATACAATGACTCAGGCCCAATATTATTTATGTACAAAAGAGGGTTGGGTCTTACACTCTATTAGAGGCCCAAAGTGTTTGAAAAAGAAAAGGAATGAGACTTACAACACAAGGGTAGGTCCAACTGATTTTGTTTTGAAATGGCGATCGTGCTGAGGTTTTGGAAACACAGTGGGACTTATATAATGATTGAGGCCCAAAAAGGTTTTTATTTACAAGGGATGGGTCTTACACTCTATTAGAGGCTTAAAAGTGTTTAAAATTTAAAATCGAGAGGAAACCCTAATTTTAAATTAAAATGTCATTTTTCAAAGGAAATTAAATGAAAAAAATGGTATAAAATACCAAATATATTCAAAAACAAGTTGTACACTTTGAAAAATCATGTTTATTTACATGAAAGTTTGAAATTCAATTGGTTTTGAAAGATCAAAGTGGAAATTTCATTTAAAAATGTTAAAAAAAAAATAAAATGAAATTAATTACAAAAATTCTAACTATATTAAAAAATAATATAAATTGGATTTTTTTAAAAAAAATATAATATTTAAACATTTTTGTGAATTTTGAGAAAAAGAATCAATTCAAAAACATAAATATTCAGATAGAAATTAATTTTTGATTCAATTAAACAAAATAACAAAAATTCAAATATTTGAAAATTTGAAAAAGGGCGCCAACGGTCAAATGCAGAACACGCGTGACCCTGTTTTCTGCAAATTTATGTTTTCTCACTTTTCTCCATGATTTCTCAACGGTTTTGCACGATTCAAGCACCAATCTTGTTCATTTTTGAACAAGGATCACAACCATATAGTTTAATTGCATTTATATTAAGTATGGAGGAAGAAATCAATGGAAAACCTCAAGAACCCTAATTTCAGCATGAACACAATGAAATTCCATACACGATGGATTCATGGCAATTGATTGAGGGTTATTACTCTACATACATGCATAAACAAGATGGTAACTTAAAAATTCATTCATGATGCATGGATCATAGAGTTTGAAGGGTTCAGGCCTACCTCTTGCAGCTGGTGATCGAGTTTGATGATGGAGGTGTTGCAGCTAGGTTCCTATGATCTGGACAGCTTCCTTAGGTGCCAAGGAATATGTTTGAATGCTTGGAGTGGATTGAAATGAGCTGGAACTGGTTGTGGTACCTCAACTGCAACTCTGTCAAGAACTTGAGCGATTGGCTTGTGATTTTGTGAATTTGATGTTCTAGATGTGATTTTGTGTTATGGACCACTCATACATGATGTTTATGAGGTGTGTGTGTGATTGGTTTGGTTGGAATCACTCTCAATCTCAAAACCCGATAGTGACTTGAGAAGGCAAAATTGGAGTGAAAGGGAGATTTTGAGGAAAGCATCAGTTTGGGTGCTTTGGTGTACTCAAACTGATCACAAATGAGCTCTATTTATAGTGTGTCAAGTTTGTTTTGGTAGCAATAGTGTGTGGCAACTGCAGCAGGTCTGTGGCCAATGGTGATCAAATGGAATCTCAAGTCTCCTCTAGCCATTGACTTGAGGTTAGAGCACATTCCTATGGTCTTTTAGTTCAGAGATAAGGCTTGACTCATTCAGTTAAGTTTGCCTCAGTTCATGCCACCTTGATGCATCCATTGAATGCATTGAAACAAAATTGGAGTCTTGGCACTTTTTAGCCTTTTTAGGTTTGCTATGGCTATATGTAGATTCTTGGACTTGGGAGGCTTGGTGATCAAATCATTCCCCTTTGATTTCATCCTATGATGTGTCCAAATGGATGACAAGGCTTGAATTTGTCTGATTTTTCTAAATCGAGGAAAATACCAAATTCTGCCTTGTACAAGACAGTTGGAAATTGTGATTTTGAGGGGACCATATCTCCCTGCTCAGGTTGAGTTATGGGAGGCTCTTGTACTTTTTAGAAAGCCCTCATATGATACAATACACATGTGATCATAGTTTATCTTGAAACTATTTGGATCCCATTGAAAAATCCTCATGAACATTGGTGTTCAAAGCTGATAACTTAGGCAGATTTTCACTAAGTGTTGAAAAAGTGTCATTTTCTTCATTTTTGTCATTTTGATCACTCCATAACTTAAAATCCATGAAGAATTGGAGTTTGAGGTAGTTGAAGCTTTTTTAGAGTGTAGGAAGATCTACAAATCAAGCTTTGGATCACCCAAAATGGCTGCTTGGATCACAAGTTATGATCCTTGGAAGTTGGTACCAAAATCATTCAAACTTAATAACTTAGAAATTTTTTCAATTTTTCAAGGTTACCCCTTTTGCAAGTTATCATGATTTCTTGATCAATTCTTGTTTAAATGACATTATAAGTCACATTTTATGAAAATATGAATCATAAGGATCATTTTTGCCAAAAAAGTCATGTTTTGACTTTTGGCTCCGGAGCAGTTCGGCGCGTAAAACCCTAATTCCCGACTTTTGAGGAATGCATCCTCTGAGGGTCATTCATATTTGCAAATGGATCCCTATGGTTATTTTGAGAATATTGAGTCATGTTTTGAAGCCTTGGCTCATCCTCTTGTGAAAATTTCACTCTGGAGGTCTCGGTCGTCCAAAACCCTACTTCGGCAACATCGGGTGTTTCGAGGCTCAAACCACTTGGAATGTGGCAACTTTGTGCTTGATTCTTTATGTGGGATTCCTCTTGATCCTTTGTGGATGTTTTAAGAGGTTAGACAAGTTGAAGATCATGTCATTTCTTGATTGATCCTTTGTCTAAGTGTTTTGGGAGGGCTTGAAACCCTAATTCTTGATTGTAGTGAATGCTTAATAATCCTTGAGGAAATTGACGAAGCATGATGGTTCATCCATATTGTGCTAATGATCCTCACAATGATGGGAACTCTTGGTGGTCAAAATTTGGGGTATGACAGATGCCCTTATTTAATCTTCTTGGACCCGAAGGTGTGAATGGCGAAGGTATTCGGGCATTCGAGGTGTAAGATGATTAAATATCAGAATACCCAAAATTTTGACTGTGGTTATGAATGGCTGTTTGCCCGTCCATCTTCTTTTGCTAAGTAGTGTTACTTAGAAAAGGGTAAAACTTCCCCTCGATCCTGGTCTTCGGCCAAGGAACTGGTCTCAGTTTCTGATATAAACTTCCCCTCAATCCTGGTCTTCAGCCATGGAACTGGTCTCAGTTTCTGATATAAACTTCCCCTCAATCCTGGTCTTCAGCCATGGAACTAGTCTCAGTTTCTGATATAACTTCCCCTCGATCCTGGTCTTCAGCCACGAAACTGGTCTCAGTTTCTGATATAAACTTCCCCTCGATCCCGGTCTTCAGCCACAGAACTGGTCACAGTTTCTGATATAAACTTCCCCTTGATCCTGGTCTTCAGCCAAGGAACTAGTCTCAGTTTCTTCTTGTCAAGTTCTTTCCTTGACAAGGGATGCTATTTGCAGCGGTTTTCGTCAAATTTCTCACTGAGTTTTACTGGGGAGACGCCATTTGATGGAAAAGGTTTGAGGTCAGACTTGCTGGGGGTGCCCAATTGTCTGAGCGGTAGAGGTGTGCAAACTTCTCTGTTGGAGATGCCATTTGCTGATTCTACTGGGGAAAATGAGTCTCTTGATAGACTACTTTTCTGCCTGGGGGATATTACATCATACTTTTCTTCGAGATCTTTTCGGAGAAATTCCATGTGATGTGATCCAATTTTGAGGTGCTGATGACTTCATTATCATTGACTTTCTTGGGAGAAAAACCAATGTGTTGCTAAGGGTCTTCGGTTGAGAGGCTTTCTCTGGGGATTTTCCTTAATCCGGGAAAGCGAA
The DNA here is from genome assembly GCA_022829125.1 of Lathyrus tuberosus. Classification (NCBI taxonomy): domain Eukaryota; kingdom Viridiplantae; phylum Streptophyta; class Magnoliopsida; order Fabales; family Fabaceae; genus Lathyrus; species Lathyrus tuberosus. Next base: position 6,156,002 of record JALAZF010000264.1, read on the forward strand.
AATATCATCTTCAATGGCGAAGAGTGATGTTCCAAAGGTGTCTGCCGAATGTCTTCTTGCCTTTTAGAGGTTTAAGTTATCAAAGTGGTCGAGGAACATCTCCAATCTAGAAATAAACAGGGGGAGAGAGATTGTTCAGACAAAACATTTCCTGATGAGGAAACAACTGACAACTCGATTGATAAGAGGACTTTTATCACTTGGGGATAAGATTGACCAGAGTGATAGTGACGTAATATGATTATGAATATGAATCAATAATGCATGATGTATGTATGTTTATGCTGACAAAACTGATGCGACATACAGACTAATGAATGAGCATGACTAGATACTCGGCCACTGTGGGGGACAAAAAGTATCATTGTTCCAAGATAGCAATCCTGCCTTGCTTAGGAGAGGCATACCCTGTGGGGAGAAAGAATTATTCAATCGATCTTAAGAGATACGAACTCTGCTGGGGATTTCAGATGAAACATGGTATCTAAAATAGTTGATCCTTCATTCAGGTGTACTGGTTTAAAAGGAGTACTTTGATTCTGCACTTCGAGGTTCAATCACCTTCAGAGAAGCGATCGATGTTCTTTTTGATGTTCAACAGTAAAAAAGAATTGCCATCTTTATTTTAAAAGCAGAAAAATTTTGATAAGTAAAATTCATTTTTGTTTTATTTCAAGAATCGTTGATCATGTTAAAATGTCATTCAGTAAAACTAAAACAAATGAGAATTGTAAACAAAAGCACTAGGGCTCAAATTTTATTGATGGGATAGAAATCAGCCAAGCGCATGATCCCATAAAGTATTTACAAAGTTTAGAAAAAGGTAATTTAAGGGAAAAGGGCTACATTGAAACATAACAACCGTTATCCTTCTACCAACTTTGAATTCTGGACATCCTGAGCTTCTGTCGAAGATGACCTTGACTAAAGTTTTCTTGATGGATGGCATGATTGCTGAGGAGTTGAACTGATCAGACGTAGTTAGTTGGCATTAATCCCTAACTTTTGCCTGGATTGTACTTTGAGATTTCCAATCCATCGGGATGATTTTTGCTTATGTCTCTAATTGTTTCCTAGATCAGACTTTTTTTTTTATTTTGGCGAAGTATTTCTTGACTACATCAACATTTATGGGGTAGGCAAATTCCTCTCCATCCATTGTTGCGAGTCTCAAGGCGCCGCCTGAGAAGGCTTTCTTGACCACATAAGGGCTGTCATAATTAGGAGTCCATTTGCCCCAGGAATCAGTGAGGAATGATTGTATCTTCTTGAGCACAAGGTCTCCTTTTCTGAAGACGCGAGGTCGAACCTTTTTGTCGAACGCCTTCTTCATTCTTTGCTGATATAACTGACCATGGCATAGTACCGTTATTCGTTTTTCTTCGATTAGGTTCAGTTCATCGTGCTTGATTTGGCACCATTCAACCTCTGTTAGCTTAACTTCCATCAATACCCGGATTGATGGGATCTCTGCTTCTATGGGAAGTACTGCCTCTATGCCATATACTAGAGAGAAAGGGGTTGCCCATGTTGAAGTGCGGACAGATGTGCGATAACCGTGAAGGGCAAAGGGTAGCATCTCGTGCCAGTCTTTGTAGGTTACAACTATCTTTTGAACGATCTTCTTGATGTTCTTGTTAGCCGCTTCTATCGCTCCGTTCATCTTAGGTAGGTAGGGAGATGAGTTATGGTGTTCGATCTTGAAATCAGCGCATAACTCTTTCATCATCTTATTGTTTAAGTTGGATCCATTATCCGTAATGATCTGGCTTGGAACACCATAACGGCAGATGAGATTATTTTTGATAAATTGGACCACGACTTGTCGGGTTACATTGGTGTATGATACTACTTCGACCTACTTGGTGAAGTAGTTAATGGCTACCAGGATGAACCGATGTCCTTTTGAAGCCTTGGGTTCGATCATGCCAATCATGTCGATTCCCCATATAGAAAAAGGCCATGGGGAAGAGAGAACTTTGAGATGCGTTGGCGTACATGGATTTTGTCTGAGTATATCTGACACTTGTGACACTTCCTCATGTATTTGTAGCAATCGGATTCCATTGTCAACCAATAGTACCCCGCTCTTAGAATTTTTCTTGCCATTGTGTGTCCGTTGGCATGAGTGCCAAAGGATCCTTCGTGAATTTCTTTTATCAACATGTTTGCTTCTTGTCTGTCTACGCATCTGAGCAAAACCATGTCAAAGTTTCTTTTGTATAGGATATCACCGTTCAGGAAGAAGCTGTCTGCCAATCTTCCGAGAGTCTTCCTATCTTTCCTTGATGCCCCAGGCGGGTACTCTTATTCCTGAAGAAAGCTTTTGATATCGTGATACCAAGGTTTGTCGTCTATGACTGCTTCAATCGTGAAGATGTAGGCGGGCTTTTCAAGGCGCATTATGTCAATCTTAGGTACGTCGTTCCATTGACCTACACTAATCATGGAAGAGAAAGTGGCTAGTGCGTCAGCCATGTGATTCTCTTCACGAGGGATGTGATGAAACTCGATTCTATTGAAGAATGGTAATAACCTTCTCGCGTAGTCTTTGTAAGGAATCAGTCCTGATTGGTATGTGTTCCAATCTCCTTTGATTTGATTGATAACCAGGGCTGAGTCTCCATACACATCCAAGTTCTTAATTCTTAAGTCGATCGCTTCTTCGAGACCCATGATACAAGCTTTGTATTCGGCCTCGTTGTTTGTGCACTTGAATGTTAATCTGGTAGTGAAAGGAATGTGGGTACCCTGAGGTGTTACGATGATTTCCCCGATTCCGTTTTCGTAGATATTGACAGCTCCGTCAAAGATTAGTCCCCATTGGGAACCTGGTTCTGGCCCTTCACCGGGTAGCGGTTCATCACAATCCTTCATTTTCAAGTACATGACATCCTCGTCTGGGAAGTCAAATTCGATTGATTCCTGATTTTCAATCGATTGATGAGCCAAATGATCAGCTAAAATACTCCATTTGATGTCTTTCTGAGCAAGGTACTCAATGTCGTATTCTGATAACAACATCTGCCAATGGGCAATCCTTCCCGTGAGAGCAGGTTTTTCAAAGACGTGCTTGATCGGGTCCATTTCGGAGATTAACCATGTAGTGTGACAAATCATGTACTGGCGAAGACGTTTGGCTGCCCAAGCCAGAGCACAGCAAGTTTTCTCAAGCATAGTGTATCGAGTCTCACAGTCTGTAAATTTCTTACTTAAATAGTAGATGGCAGACTTTTCTTTTGGTTTCGTCTTGTTGGCCAAGTACATGGCCCATTGAGTCTTCCAAGACTGTTAAGTATATGATCAGTGGTCTTCCAAGACTGCATTCAACAGATATTCTTTGATACTGTCGAAGGCTTTTTGGCAATCTTCCGTCTATACACAACTTTGATTCTTTTTGAGTAATTTGAAAATTTACGCGCATGTCGCGGTCATGAGGGATATAAATCTGGAAATGTAATTTAGACGTCCCAAAAATCCTCTGACTTGTTTTTCAGTCTTTGGAGAAGGCATTTCTTGAATGGCCTTGACTTTGTCAGGATCAACCTCAATTCCTTTCTGGCTGATGATTAACCCCAAGAGTTTTCCTGAGCGGACACCGAATGTGCATTTGTTGGGATTCAAGTGGAGTTTATACTTCCTCAGACGCTCGAATAACTTTGACAGGTGGGTCACATGTTCCTCTTCTATTTTAGATTTGGCAATCATGTCATCGACGTACACTTTGATTTCTTTGTGCATCATGTCGTGGAACAGAGTAGTCATGGCCCTTTGATAGGTTACCCTGGCGTTCTTTAAACCAAAAGGCATTACCTTGTAACAAAAGGTGCCCCATGCGGTGATGAATGAAGTTTTCTCCATATCTTTCGGTGCCATTTTGATTTTATTATTGCCCGAGAATCCATCCATGAAGGAGAAGACTTTGAATTTTGTTGTACTGTCTACCAACATGTCTATGTGCGGTAAGGGGAAGTCGTCCTTCGAATTGGCTTTGTTCTGATCCCTGTAGTCTACACACATTCTGACTTTTCTGTCCTTTTTCAGAACTGGCACTATGTTGGCCAACCATTGAGGATATTCTGAGGTGGCGAGGAAACCCGCGTCAATCTGTTTCTGCACTTCCTCTTTGATTTTGATGGCCATGTCTGGATGAGTCCGTCTCAGTCTCTGTTTCACCGGAGGACATTCTAACCTTAACGGTAGATGATGTTCAACGATGCTGGTATCCAACCCTGGCATGTCCTGATAGGACCAAGCAAACACATCTAGAAACTCTCTGAGAAGCTCTATCAAGTTTTCTTTGATAGTCGGACTGAGCAGTGCCTCAATCTTGACTTCTTTCCTCACTTCTTCTGAACCCAAGTTGACCGTTTCCAACGGCTCTTTGTGAGACTCAATAGACCTTTCCTCTTGTCTGAGTAATCAAGAGATCTCTTCTGGAATTTCTTTGTCTTCTTCTTCTTTGGCTTCAAATACCGGGAATTCAAAGTTGGGAGAAGGCATGGGATCATATGTTTCAACGGGGTTTAAAACTAGCAATCTGAATGATGTGATGATTTATTTTTAGAAGAGATAGAGAGAAATGCAAGAGTGTATGCAGTGTCTTTTTTGAAGAATGCTCGTTTTTATTTTGAGTTGTTTTTTTTAGGATTACCATTTTCTGAAAAAGCGAAAAGTGAAAACAGCAATAAAATGCGGAAATTACATAATGACGTTTATTTATTTATAATTTTGTCGATTCTTGAAACTATAACCCTATAAAACAAAACTCTGTCGCTTTGGGCGAAGCGAAGAGGGACATTTACAGAAAAGTGAGCCCTATAAAAACATCTATTTCACCTGGGCATGGTGAAAGGTTAAAACAAAGACGACAATTACTTAGACTTATGGACAACTTTCAGGACATCAACAGCAATCCATTGGTGACAAACTCCTCGGTGAATCACAAAGTTTGGTACCTTCTTTCTTGGTTTGTCCTAAAAAATGACGCTGATTTCTGGCGGAGCAGGATCATTGGAGTCTTCCTCCCAGGCAGAGTTGTTGTAAACGAACTCTTCTGTTGTGTCTTGCACAGTGTTTTCACTCTCAGGTGGATCTTCCCATCCAGTTGGTTGGATGTCTTCGAGCCTAATACGAGAGCTTTCAGGAGCGGTGTACTTGACCAAGAAGTCGTACTTGCCACTCGGCTGTCCTAAAGTGTCCCATACTTCAGTGGGAACAGATGAGTCATCCTTCTCAATGACGTTGACCTCAGGAAAAGCATAGTTGATGAACTTTTGTCCTACAATCTTTGCAGATTCATCGTTGTGTTGGATATCTTCAGAATGTCCTGAGTAACGATCCCATGACTCGATGGGGACACAGGTATTCTTTTCAATATTACTCAGCTGTTAAGAATCGTTGGGCTGACTCTTTTGCCCTAAGTCTTCTGGGTACGGCTGCCAGATAGGCAAGTCATCCAGTGGATCAAAATAGTCATAGTCAAAGTTGTCTTTCATCAGAGTGTCCTCCTCTAATGAGTTAGGTGGAGCACGGCATCCTTCTAGATCACAATCTCTGCACATCATCTTGACATCTGATCTTGGTATATATCTCGGACTCTGCGTGGGATAGAAAAATGGCGTATGCGCCTCTCCCTGAGACATATAACCTTCCTCATTGAGATAGGACTTCCACTGTTCATCTGTATCATAGGAGTCACCCTCATTGATGGCGAGTACTTCTTAAGACACTGGGTGGAGGAAGCCTCCACTGTGGAAGAAGTCCTGAATGGGACAAAAAATTTCGTCTTTAGTAGTCTGGGTACAGGTTGAAGAGAAACCAAGACCTTTCTTTGTCTTGTTATCAGTAGGAATTACAAGTTGTCCCCATCCTTTTATGTCGTTACTGTTGATCACTTCGAGAGCATCTTTGTATGAGGAAATCGACGTTCCTTTTTCTGGTCGATTCTCATTGTTTACCGAGAGTGCTTAAAATTGGGTTCCAACGACCTCCTCGGGTTCTACACATGATAAGGATGATAAATTGCTTACGATCAAGGCCTGCTCTCCACAGACTGTGACTAGCTTGTCATTCTTGGCGAACTTCAGCTTCTGGTAAAGTTCGAAGTGACTGCCCCAACTTCGTGTATCCAAGGTCTTCCTAATAAACAACTGTATGCTTCCTGGATGTCCATGACCTGGAAAGTGACTTGGAAAGTGTGAGGACCGATGGTTATGGGAAGATCAACTTCGCCGATAACTGTTTTTTTGGATCCGTCAAAGGCTTTAATGATGACCTCGCTGCCTCTCATCGAAGATCCTTGAAATTATAGTCGCATCAGAGTAGATTTTGGCATAACATTCAGAGCTGACCATGTGTCTACCAGTACGCTGACTAGATCATCGTCCTGGAAATTGACTGTAATGTTAAGCACCATGATGTGATTTTTGCCTTCTTCTGGCAGTTCTACATCACTGAATCCTAAATTGTTGCAGGAAGTGATGTTGGAAATGATGCTTTCAAACTGCCTTATCGTCACATCTTGTTCTACGAAAGCTTGCTCTAAGACTTTCTGCAGAGTTTCCATGTGAGCTTCGGAACTGAGCAAGAGAGATAGCACATAGATTCTTGATGGAGTTTGCAACAGTTGGACTACAATGTTATACTCGCTTTTCTGGATGAGCTTTAGCATCTCATCGTTGTTTCTTGAAAGGTCGGGATTACTGGATTGACCGACTGGTTGATTGGGAACTTTTGTTTGAGGTTCCTTTTCCTTGGTGGGTTCTCTAACTCCTCTGTTGAAGATCCGGCCGCTCCGTGTTACTCGACTGATGTCAGCAATGTTTACGACAGAGGGTAATGGAGTTTCCTTTCCATTTTCGATTGTCGTTGCACCATACTTGTAAGGGATAACCTTATCGGATTTGTACGGTATTGGTCTTGGCAGATATAAGACCACACGAGCCTTTTGATTTTTCTAACCATCGTAGCCGGCCTCAATTGGTTCGAGGTTGAAAATCTTTCTACTATAAAGAGGAACTCTTGATTCATGGAGTAGAGGGATTATGGCGCATACGTCTTTGGCCATTTCGTGATTAGAGATTAAGATAACGTCTTTGCTTTGATCAAGGAAATAGTCTGGTATCATGTTGATCATTTCAGAACTCGAACATGGTTGAATCTCTTTTCGGTCCAACTGATTTTGAAGAGCCGCTCGTACGAGGTAGCATCCTTGGTTGTTCTTTGAGCAGATATCACACTGGTGATAATTGTGAGGTGGTACATGACCATACCCACTCTGTATACAATGAATCGTGACCAGATTGGTTCCTAATTCCCTACTTTTAAGGAATGCATCCTCTGAGGGTCATTCATCTTTGAAAATGGATCCCTAGGGTTATTTTGAGAATATTGAGTCATGTTTTGAAGCCTTGGCTCATCCTCTTGTGAAAATTTCACTCTGGAGGTCCCGGTCGTCCAAAACCCTACTTCGGCAACATCGGGTGTTTCGAGGCTCAAACCGCTTGGAATGTGGCAACTTTGTGCTTGATTCTTAATGTGAGATTCCTCTTGATCCTTTGTGGATGTTTTAAGAGGTTAGACAAGTTGAATATCATGTCATTTCTTGATTGATCCTTTGTCTAAGTGTTTTGGGAGGGCTTGAAACCCTAATTCTTGATTGTAGTGAATGCTCAATAATCCTTGAGGAAATTGATGAGACATGATGGTTCATCCATATTGTGGTAATGATCCTCACAATGATGGGAACTCTTGGTGGTCAAAATTTGGGGGTATGACACTTCTGTGTACAATTACCCTTTTGCCCTTATGTCTATATTGAACACAAGGCATATACTGTGTCATTCTTGTCTAGTTCAATATTGGGCCCTTAGACATTTATCCTGTTATGCAGGATGAGAAAATTCTATCTAGGTCACTCATGTCCCTCAGCGTGCTTTTAGGAGTACCCATCAACTGTCTTTATGGTCATCTAGTTACAGACAATGTTTGATCAGAAATAAAGTACTCGACTCTACATCTAGGGTCCATAGTGGTTTCAGGTCGAAGGGTGGTATACACCACTATCCCCATGAGAGTAACTTATGACACTCTGCATAACATTCTATGTAGTACTCTCATAGCGGGTCAATCCAGTATAAATATTACTCCTAATATTCATACCAATGTTAAGACTTGATAACTCCTTATCCATGATCCATGAGATGTGATCATCAGTCTATCTACATAATAGTCTTAATGCTTTAAGGTTATCCCACTTCACTGTAAAGCTCGACTACGGATACTTTAAGAATAATGTCTTTATGTTTAATGGATCTCATGATTAAGCCACACTTAATATTTCATTAAACTAACTAGCTATTCTAGGGACTTTATTATTCTGGAAAAACAACCATACTCCATCTGCTTCCACTGTCTGCCCAGTCCTGTCGTGATTCTGCTGCCCCTTTTCCATTTGTGCAGCACTGTTCACACGCGGCTACAACCTTTGCTCATTCACTCAACAATAACAACGAGAACGCAACAGGTTAATGCAAGCAACATTGCTCACAACATCAAAGCAGCAATAACTACGTAACCACTTTACAGTTTTGACATCAACATAACTCGCTTCCGCCATTCTTTATCTACTCCGACACCACACCATAGTTACAACAGCAACTACAACATCACAACAACTACAACAACACAACACTGAGCAGCCCACCAACAACATAAATCGACGGAGCTCCGCAACAGAACATCATCATCGCGCAATCGACGTTTACACTTGGTAATCTAACCTCTACTCCATTGCACCTCTGGCATTTGTGTTTAAGATTGACTACAAGCTTATCATTTTTGTTTGTTGTCACTTTGATGAAAGGAAATTTGTGAATAGTAAGAAACAAGAGGAAGAAGAAAAGCATTCTTCACGATTCCCTTTTATCTTGTTGCTTGTTTACTTTTATTTTATTGGTTTGTTTTTTTATAAAAATAATGCATTTCCATGTGCCAATGTTTGATTTTGGGCTTTTTAAGTTTAAAAAAAATGCTCCCTCTCTTTTCGTCCAAACAGCAACCGCCCTTATCATTCTTTCTACTTTTTTTTTACTATCTGTCTATATTATTATTATTATTATTATTATTATTATTATTATTACGATTATTATTATTATTATTATTATTATTATTATTATTAGTCATTTAGGGTACATATGTTGGTGGAGTGGGCTCTTAAGTCCATGTTTGATTCTTGCACACTACATACAAGTGTTGCACTCCTTTCATACTTTCTTTTTGTTACTTTTTATTTTTATTATGTGTTTACATTTTTATTTATCTATTAATTTAATTATTTGAGTTAATATTTAGTTAATTGATTCTTTTTAAATTAGTTGATTTAGATCTTGATTACTTAATTGCTTTTAAACTACTAAGTGAATCACTTGATTAATCGTTTAATTTCTTTTGAGTTTAGTCGATTAATTAGGTATTTTTTTTATCTGTGTTCATATCCTCCCATTGTAAATAATCATACTAATAACACTTCTAATCATTTCAAAATAATTTCAAACCATTTTTCATTAATCATTTTTATTTTCTTCAAATTATTTTCATAATAAAATCGGAAGAAAAAGGTTATCTGGGTGAAAGGTCCAGAAATAGTCCCGAATGCTAGGCCCAAGTTGTAAGAGCTTGCAAGTCATAAGCGTTCGTCTTCCTTTCAAAAGACTTGTAAATATTCAAACCCTTTTCATAATAAAATTGAAAGAAAAAGATTACTGGGGTGAAAGGTCCAGACGTAGTCTCGAGTATTAGACCCAAGCTGTAGGAGCTTACAAGTCATAAATACTCGTCTTTCAAACCCTAAAACACATCAAACCTATTCAAATGTTTTTGACTCTTGGCACAACCTAAAACCTTTTCAAAAATGAAAGACATTTTGTCTTAAGATGATGCAAGGCAATGCTTCATCCACAACCGTTGATTTGAGATAAGTGGTGTTTTCCCGTGAATGTTGATTTGTAAATCCATTAAATGTGATGCAAACGTCCGCTCCTTACCTATTTTGGCTAAAACAATGTTCTTCGTCGATTAATACAAGATAGCTTTCGCTAAAATCGACCAACAAAGAAGCATTTTCTATCAAGAACTACGTAAGCTTTGAATTCTCTATTGCATTTGGAGATACGCAGAAGCATGATTGGAAAATCTTGTCAAGCCCCCTAATAATAAAACTCTTTTTAGGTCCTTTCTTCTTTGCACCCTAATAAAAAAACAAACCTTTTAGTCCTATTTCTTTTCCGTTAATAACTTGAGAAACCTAACATTTCTTAACTAACACTAAAGCGCAGAACTAACCAAATGGTTCCCGTTGAGTACAACGGATGCGAGGGGTGCTAATATTTTCCCCTTGCGTAACAGACTCCCGAACCCTGATATTGGTTGTGATGACCATATCCTTATCTTTCTTTTAGGGAGTTTATCGATATTTTCTCTTTCCCTCTATGCGAATAAATACAGCTTCGGTGGCGACTCTGTTATGTCCATCCCGCGAGCGTGTGATTGCGCTTCGTGAGGCCGTGTTCTCATTTTTCGAGGTACGACAATATGCATGCAAAATAAAAACTCAAACATGATAATAATGATGATAACAAGTAGTAACAACAACTAGCATGCAAATATATATGGCATATCTAGTGAAAATGAGTAAATTATATGAGAATGTGAGAATGAATAACAACCATCAGATTTAAAAGGAAATGTTGAAATTAAATCACATCTTTCACTGAATCATGTGCCAAAATTCCAAAAAATCAGGCGCTTTTAAGAGGAGAGAGAAATTAATAATAAATTTTATAAATATATTTTAATTCAATGGTCCAAATTCATTCTCACATTCTCATATAAAGATAACATTCTTATATGATATGATATATATATATATATATATATATATGCAATACTAGTAGATGATGATAGTATGTAGAACTTGCAATCAAAACAATAACAATTAAAATTAATAGAACAATAAAAAAATGACAAGTATAATATTAAGACTTTAAATTGTAAAGTGCAGAAAAATCAAAGAAGAAAAAATATGTAGTGAAGGTAACACAATGCGGGAATTGGAAACCGGAGTCATGTGCGAAAATCATGATGAAGTGGGAAGGGATTGGGCAAGTTTGTTGCATTTTTTCTGGACATAAAGCCTATGGCGGATGCCATGGCATCATGGCGAACGCCATGAGTGCTAAATGGTGGATGTGGCTAATGGAGGGGTCATGGAGAACACCATGCCCCCGTGGCGAACACCACAAGCTCAAAAGTGCCCCTCTTTGACTTTCTTCATGTTGAGGTGTCCTTTTTCTCTGTTCCTTGTTGTCTTTGTCATGTTTTCTCGTATGGAAGCTCCTACTTGGAAAACACCTGAAATAAACACAGTGTACCTTTATAAAACTATAAAAAGGACATAAAAACGGACAAAAATAGCCTGTGTATCAATTCAGAAATGTGATATGTTTCATGATCATCAAAAATAATCAATTAGGAGTGGTTAAATATGGTCACTAAATTAAATCAAATAAATTTTATTGATTATTTTGATCAAACTTCATTTTAAAAGAAAACCTAATTTTTTATATATAAATAGAAGTCTTCTATACATAAAAGAGGGATTAACCCTTGCTAACATTTTGTCATACACGCACATACAACCTTCCCTCACACAAAAATTCTAACAACACAATACCCTTCCAAACTAATTACCATCAACAAATCACAAAACCTACAACTTTCAAACTCAATAACATTACCACTATCATCAACTCAAATACTCATCCAACACACACTGATGTAGAAAAACAAAACCTTGAGAACAAACACAATCAAAACAACGAAACTTCCATCACCAATTTCATCACTTCCATAAACACGATCAGAACATAACAATTCCCATTCATTGCACTACACCAAAATCCCCACAAAAAATCACTCAAATGAAAACTCTCAATCCCTTTTTTTCACTCTCATATGTTGTTGTGTTGCTGTGCTGATAAAAAAGTCTAATAACCTTCCTCAACCAAGTAATTATCACCACATTCATACAGTCACAACAAACTTTACAACCACCTCTTCAAACTCATTCATTGCAAACATAATAAAACCAAACAGCAGCAATAACACCATTATATAAACCAATAACAACACAACAAAAACAACAACAACACTCAATTTAAATCGTAATAAAAAAACTGAAATCTGAAAAAAGAATAAGAACATGAAAGAAACACGGTAACAACACCAAATCAAAATCAGAGGAGGAGGACCTTCCGGCCGCCGCGCCCCCTTCGCTCACCATGTCGGAAAACCACCGCGCAGGGCCACCGGAAAACGCTATCGCCACCCCTTTCGCTCAACTACCAAATCCGCTGAACTTCTCCACATATATGTTAAGAGTCCCACATTGGACAATATATGGTCTGAACATATGTTTATAAGTGGGGACAATCCTCACTCTACCAACCGGTTTTGTAGGGTTGAGTTAGACCCAACCACATTTCTTAATATGGTATCAGAACCTGGTTTAAGATCTGGTGGGCCACCTTCTATGGTTTCCGCTATCGGGCTACCCACCATTTATTTCCATGCTCCAGTTGTCTAGTCTTGGGCGTGAGAGGGTGTGTTAAGAGTCTCACATCGGACAATATATGGTCTGAACATACGTTTATAAGTGGGGACAATCCTCACTCTACCAACCGGTTTTGTAGGGTTGAGTTAGACCCAACCACATTTTTTAATAATATACGAACCGCCCTCGTCCGACGCCACCACCGCAGATTTGAGAACCGCCAGCCACCATTCGCGGAACCGCCAACCGTGTGTGCTTCCGTCGCCCCTTTATCACTCCGGTGCGCCATAGTTCCATTGTTTGCTTTTTCTTGTGTTTTCTTTGAATGTTTTATTTGGATACTGAGAGAGAGAAGCCTTGAAGCTGAACGCGAGAGCGGGTGAGGAAAAAGCTGAATGAAGGGATATTGGATCTGATAGTTTTAATCTCTTTTTTTGATCATTTTCTTTTTATTGCTTGCTTCTTTTATTTGTTCTTTTTATAATATATGTATAGGAAATTTATCATGATATAAGTGGGGACTGGGTTTTGTTCATGGTTGAAATTGGAAGTGGCCCGCCCCCTCTATCCTTATGTTGTATGATCTGATTTTTTTAAATTTTATTTCCTGCTTTTTAATAATTAGTAAATTATGGGTTTAATGGTTTTGGGCCTCAAGCTCTTTAGATGTGCATCCCTTATTTTTTAATTGATACAAAATACACGCCAACTGTTAAATTAATTAATTTAGTGATTTCATTTAATTAAATTATTAATGTTGATTTTTTATTAAGTAATTATCGTTGTTTAATTCAATTTTTGCTTAGTCCTCTAAATTTTTTTTTTTTTTTTTTTGTCCACTTAGTCTTTTACGTTAGTTGGGTTAGCTAATATAAATCTCTAATTACTTTAGTTAAGTTATTTTAACCAAATGGATAAAAAGAAAAAAAAAACTCTTCTTTTAATTTCAATCAGATTAATTAGTTTTTAAATTTTAGATTAGGATAATTAATTAGAAAAGTTTAAAACATTTTTAGATTAACTTAATATCAGCAATTAGGTTTAAATTAGGATTTTCCTTTTAGTCATTTAATCATTAATAATAAAAAATGCTAAAAACAAGTCTTTAGGTTATAAAAATATAAAAAACACAAAAATAAATTTTATTTAATTTATTATAGTACGTTAATTAATTTAGTCTTATTTCAGCTAGTTAATTTAGCTTTATCTATAATCCAAAAGTATTTCTTTCAATTCATTTAAAATCATGAATAAACAAATTTATTTCTGTGTGTAGTTTGATATTCAAAAATAACAAAAGTAATTACATATGTATATATCAAAATAATTATTTTTTAAATCAAATTAAAACTATATTTTTCAAATTAAATTGATTGGCTGGTGTCATGCCTTATCAATCAACAATCAGCAAATCAACTTAAAATCAATTTAAACTCACTCAAATATTATATTCTTTGCCCTTGTGCATTGAGACATTTTTTCAATCAATTTTTTCTCCGCTCCCGATGCGTTGAGATCTTTTCACACTATAAAACAACAAACACACAATCTTTTTCTAGACTAACCATGGTACTCTGATCCCTCATAATGCTTGAGGGTACGTAGGTACGGAGTTTTAACACTCTGACAAGTAAAATAACAAAAGACCTTTTATTTGTTCTACTTCTTAATCAAATCTTTTTGTATTAAAACAATAACCTAATTTCCTTTTAAGTACATAAAATAAAGCATTAAGAAAAATATAGATAATTTAAGCAAATGTCCCTTAGGCAAGCACATTAACCCTATAATTAGAGAAGTATCTCATTGAATACAATGGAAGTGAGGGGTGTCTAACACCTTTCCCCCACTTAATCGACTCCCAAACCCTAAGTCTTATCCTTAATCTTAATTTTTATCATTATTTCCCTATTCCTTAGGAACGAATAAAGGATGATGGCAACTTTGTAATTTTCCAGCCGCGACAGCTGGCGACTCTGTTGGGGACTAATACCCTAAAGAGAGTCAATCCTACCCTCTAGTTATAGGGTTTGTTTGTTTGTTTGTTTGTTTGTTTGTTTGGGTTTTGTTTGTTTTTATCTATTTGTTTGCTTTATTTATTTATTTTTTCTGCTTTTAATTATTTATTTTTCTGCTTTTATTATTTCTACTTTATTGCATCTTTATGAATACATATTATGTTTTTGGGTGTCTTTATCCTTATCTGTAAGGAGCCTTCCTAAATAACATGTCCTTATATTCGACAATATCCATAAACCCATACGTGGGTTTCATTATCCCTATTTGTCATTATTCTAATGTGACACCTGCATACTGTCATACCCCAAATTTTGACCACCAAGACTTCCCATCATTGTGCAAATTATCACCATAATATGGATATACTTCCATGCCTCATCAATCTCCTCAAAGATGTTTGAGCATCCACTACAATCAAGAATTAGGGTTTTGAGCCCTCTCAGAGCACTTAGACAAAGGATCAATCAAGAAATGACATGATCCTCAACTTGTATAACATCTCAAACACCTATAAAGAATCAAGAGGACTCCCACATCAAGAATCAAGCACAAGGTTGCAACATTCCAAGTGGATTAAGCCTCAAGATCGCCAGTGTCACCAAATTAGGGTTTTGGTCGACTGAGGCCTCCAGATAAATTTTTTTACCTGGGCATGAGCCAATACTTCAAAACATAACCCAAGATGCTCTAAGGGACCTCATGGACCCAATCAACAAGTCAATTTAACCTCAGGGGATGCTTTTACCAAAAATCAGGAATTAAGGTTTCTTGACCTAATTCACCCCTAAGTTGACTTTTGAGGCAAAGCATGAGCCAAGACCTCAAGACATGATTTGAGGCCTTCAAATAAACTATATTGATCCATTTGCAACAATGGATTGACCCAAGAAACTTGGTTCACCAGTTTCAATTTCATCTGGACCACAATTAGGGTTTTAAAGGGAAAAGTCAACTGTACCTTTGACTTTTGACCAA
The DNA here is from genome assembly GCA_022829125.1 of Lathyrus tuberosus. Lineage (NCBI taxonomy): Eukaryota > Viridiplantae > Streptophyta > Magnoliopsida > Fabales > Fabaceae > Lathyrus > Lathyrus tuberosus. Next base: position 6,171,609 of record JALAZF010000264.1, read on the forward strand.
GACATGCTCCCAAACCTTGGGACATGATTCAATACACCCTATAACACCTATGGAATCCATCCATTATGTTTGATTTAGGTCAAGGACTTGATTTCACAAATGATCACACAGTTTGGATTTCATCCGATAAAAAGTCAACTGTGCACAAAATAAAGTTTGACTTTTTGGAATTTTTCACAAATGTGATTCCCCTAAGTCAAAAATAATGTTAATGTGTGGTATTGATCATCATTCATCAAGAAAAATCAATAAAAGTGAGGTTTCTTGCAAAAGGGGCAACCTTGAGAAACCAAAATTTTTCTAAGTTATGGAATAAAAGTGATTTTGGTACCAACTTCCAAGGATCATAACTTGAGATCCAAGCAACCATTTTGGGTGATCCAAAGCTGGATTTGTAGGTCTTGCTACACTCTACAAAAACTTCAACTACCTCAAACTCCAATTCTTTATGGATTTTAAGTTATGGAATGATCAAAATGGCAAAAAACATGAAAATGACACTTCTCCAACACTTAGCGAAATTTTCACAAAAGTCAGAATCTGCCTTACTTTTTTCAAAATGTAGAGACATTTTTCACCTTGATCCAAGTTAAACCAGGTCTAGGGGTGAACATCAAAGTTGAAGTATGCCATAAGGGCTTTCCAACAAGTACCAGATCATCTCCAAATTCCATTTGAGCAGGGAGATACAACCCTTTGAACATGGCATCATGAACTGGTTTTTACAAGGCAGAATTTGTGCATTTTGCTCGATTTGTCCAAATCTGATAAATCCAAGCCTTGTCATCAATTTGGACACATCTGAGGATAAAACAAGAAGGGAATGATCTGATCCCCAAGCCTCCAAAGTCCAAGAATCTACATTAGCCATATCAAACCTAAAAAGGCTAAAAAGGTGCCAAGACTCCAATTTTGTTGCAATGCATTTAATGGATACACCAAGGTGGCATGGACTGACACATTCCTAACTGAATGAGTCAAGAATAAGCTCTGAATCATAGGACCATAGGCCTGTGCCCTAACCTCAAGTCAATGGCTAGAGGAGACTTGAGATTCCTTTTGTTCAACATTGGCCAAAGGCCAGTTGCAGCTGCCATTCACTATTGCTTGCAAAACAAACTTGCTCTACTATAAATATAGCTCATTTGTGCTCAGTTTGAGTACACCAAAGCACAACAACACTTGCTTTCCTCAAAATCTCTTTCTTTAGGCCAAAATGCCTTCTTTTGCAAGGTATCTCTGAGTTTTTGAGTTAGAGAGAAATTCCACCACAACTCATGATCCAAACACCTCTAATATGTTGTATCTAAGTTGTTCAAACATTCACATGTGACCTGAAACACCAAAATCACAAAGTCAACCTCCAAAACCTCAAAAATTGACTTCTCTGCATTTTCCAAGCCATGCCTTGATTCAGTCACTTCCAAAACCCAACAAAGCCTCAAACACACTCCAAATATCATTCTCAAACTATCCCAAATGGTTCCCCTCATTTGGAACACCATTTGAGAGAGTTGCCATATTGGTCACTTTTGCCCCTTTTGCAAGAAAGTGCCACAACTTGTTCCTGAGGATTCCAGCTGGTTCTAATCATTCTAAATGCTTTTAAGGGATCAATTAAGTGTGTCCAAAGTATCAAATTACTTCTGGCACAAGGAACTTGGCAGATAGCACAAAAAGCTCCAAGAGGTAAGTGCATGACAACTTGAACTCTTTGAATTATGCATTGCTTTGAAGTCCACTGATCATAAACATCTCATACATGTTATATATGTTGTGTTTGAACCAATTGGCCATGCTATTAGTGTGTGTATGATGTGTTAGCATAGAAAATGCAAATTTTGTCCTATTTCAAAACCACTATAGTGTTTTAAAATAGGGACCTCATCTAAAAAAAACAAGACCGCCATTGGATTCCTTGTGAAATTCTAGGTCAGATGCACCTAAATTTTGTCCCAATCCATGGAGAAATGAGAAAGTTAGAGGCTTCACGTAAATTGCTCAAAAGCTTGCCTTGCCCAGGCGTAGAAACAAGGCATGACTTATGATTTAATGGGGTGGTTTTGATACACGGATGTATCACCACCCCGGTGGTAGCGCGCATGTGTGTTTGTGTATGAGGTCGTGGGTTCAAACCCCACCCAGACCTTTTTTGCTACCTCTCTCATTTTTGCTATTTTTCATTATTTTCATGTTTTTGTTAATTAATTGAAAAATTAATTTCTCTCTCAATTTTAATTATTTTTGAATGGTTCTTTTTTTGAAAATTCCCAAAAATGCTAAAATATTTTATTCCATGAAAATTTCACAAAAATATTATTTATTTCATATATTTGATATTTTTGTAAAGAAATATTTTTTATTTGTTTTTTAACATTTAAAATATTTCTTTCTCTTGGTTTTACAAAATTCAAATGATTTTTAAATCATCTCATAAATGAAACATGATTTTACAAATATAAATCCAAGATCACAACCTTTTTTCACATGTTTGATTATTTTAATTGAATTTTTATTCAATTAAAATACATTAAAAAACCAAAAATTAGGGTTTTGATCACTATCACCCTAACAAATCTTTTCAAACACTCATGGGCCTCTATTAGAGTATAAGACCCAATCCCTTTTTAACCAAGAACTTTTTGGGCCTCAGTCATTGTATAAGTCCCATTGCGATTTTAAAATCTCGGCGCGATCGTCGCCTTTTAAACAAAACCATCTGGGCGTCCCCTCGTGTTGTAAGTCTCATTTCTTTTATTTATCAAACCTTTGGGCCTCTCCTTGAGTTATAAGACACATTCCTTTGTACAGAAAACCTTTTTGGGTCTCATTCATTGTGTAAGCCCCAGTACAGTTTACAAAACAACGGTACAATTACTGTTTTTTCATCTGGGCCTCTCCTTGAGTATAAGCCCCAACAATCTTTTCAAAACAACTACCCTATTGATTTTGGTTCAAACTCATAGTTTTTATCAAAACTTTCTTTAATTTCTTGAACAACTAACCCTACAGCTGTTACAATGGAAGCTTGCTCACCTGTAAGTTTTTTATCAGCTTTCTTTTATCAGCTTTAATATATATATATATATATATATATATATATATATATATATATATATATATATATTATTGGAAGCTTGCTCACCTATAAGTCATTCTTTCATATCATTTTAAATACTTGTCATATATCAACTGTATATATACTAGTATATCTGCTTAGAGTTTTCCCCGGCAACTAGGTCTAGAACTAGGTAAAGCCAGTTGGTCACTCTTAAATACTGCCAAAACTAGATCCCCATAGGATTTCCAGATACAGTTTTGCCTTTTCTTGGGCTTAAATAATATGGATCAAAGAGAAAGACATTATTCCCGGTGAAACTTTTCTCAAACTGTCACTATTAGAAATTGTCAAAGAAGTTCATTTCCCCAGAGAGGATTAATTCCCGGTGAAACCTCTCTTGAATTTCTTCAAACCCTAGAACTGTTCACTAAAGAAAAGATTATTCCCGGTGAAACTTTTCTTGAACTTTTCTTAAGTTTGGACCCACAGGCTTCCTAAAAGCATCTCCGCCTCCTCTTGGGCTTTGTACAAGGACCCTCCGACTTCTTAGAAGGTCTCATGCCTTCTCTTGGGCTTAATACAAGGACCCTGAAGACCTCTTAAAGGTATAAGACAGAACTTAGTCATCCTTTGTTAGAGCTGTCTTTCTAAAAGAGTCAAAACCTTAGACCAATTTTAGGGTTGATACTCATCCCTTAAAAGAGTCAGCCTCCTCTTGGGCGTTATACAAAGATAAACTCATTCATACTAGTAGACTTAGACAGTCTAAACCCCTCTTGAGTCTCAAAAGACATTCTCAAGTTCCCTACAAACACAGGAAAAAACACTAGTCATTTAATCAATCCCCAGTAGAGTCAAAACCCGTGAGTTCTAAAACTTTGTCTTTTATCCTAAACTTCCCTAGCCAGGGTCAGTTTATCATCAGAGCCTCAAGGCATCTGATACCTCAACTCTTCTGTAAGCCCTCAGCGAGAGTTGATTCCCCATTTGGACCTGCCTCTGGATCTCAATAATCCTCAGCAGAAGTCAGCCTCCTCTTGGGCTTTGTACAAAGATTTTCCCCAGCTGAGCTAACCTTTTCAGACTCTCTTGTTGAGTCAATCACTTTTCAGACTCGCTTGTTGAGTCAATAACCTTTCAGACTCTCTTGTTGAGTCAATCACCTTTCAATACTCTCTTGTTGAGTCAACCCCTTTTAGCCTCAATCTTGGGCTTTGTACAAGACAGATAAGAGCACTCTCTTGTTGAGTCAATCTTTTTCAGCCTCCTCTTAGGCTTGGTATAATGATTTCTCCTAGCAGAAGTTAGCCTTCTCTCAGGCTGTGTATAATGATTTCTCCAATTTGGTCAGCCTCAATCTTGGGCTTTGTACAAGACATATATAAGCTTTCTACAACAAAGTCAAAATCTTCATAACCTTCTCTTAATCTCTGGATAAATATCTTCCCCAGCGAAGTCAATTCCTCCCAGCCTTCTTTTAGGCTTTGAGAAATAATATCCCTAAGCAAAGTCAACCCTCTTTCAGCCTTAATCTTGGGCTTTATACAAGACACCTAAAATATCCTCAGTCGATTCAGAAAAGTCTCATATCAGCCTCAATCTTGGGCTTTGTACAAGACAAATAAAAATTTCTTTCCCACAGAGTCAGTATTCTTTTCAGCCTCAATCTTGGGCTTTGTACAAGACACATACAAACCCTCCTCAGTGAAGTCAAAATCCCTTTTAGCCTCAATCTTGGGCTTTGTACAAGACATACAAAGTATTTCCCCAGAAAAGTCAAATTTTTAGCCTCCTCTTAGGCTTTGTATAATGATATCCCCCAAAGAGTCAGTCTCTTCTAGCCTCAATCTTGGGCTTTGTACAAGACATATATAAACACTCTCTTGTTTGAGTCAGTCTTTTCCAGCCTCCTCTTAGGCTTTGTATAAGGATTTCCCAAGCGGAGTCAATCAAACCTCTTAGCTTCAACCTTGGGCTTTGATCAAGGCACACAAAAATCAACATCCACTCAGAGGAAATCAAAATCTCTCTGTAGGAAGTCATTTCTCTGTGTTATCACACATCAAAATAGAATATTAAAAACAAACCCTAATCCCATATAACCGTTGTAAGTGGCACACTTGTTGATTCAAATATCCAAGTTGGCGTCCATCTTTTATCCTGGTAAGTTCTCTCTCTCATCTAATTGCTGTAAGCGGCAAGCCTCTGGATTATTTACATCCACGCCACTGTCCCTCTCTTAGCATGAAAGATTCATAAGGAAAAATAGCATTGCTCAATACTGAGTTAAAGTTTCTTCCTTCATGACATCACCCTTATAAAAGAAATTATGGCATTGCTGGATTCTCATATCCCAGTTAAAGTAATCCTCCTTTATAAACAGTCACCCAACAGTTGTGATAAACAAATGAGATATCTCCCTTTAGAGATGATAAATTCTCTCTCAGTCAAACCTTTAGCTTCAATCTTGGGCTTTGAACAAGACACAAATAACTTTTTAGCTTCAATCTTGGGCTTTGAACAAGACACCAAAACATCTTTTTCCATTGCTCTGATTTCCCTGTTTCTTTAAACGGGAATACGTAGGCATAAGATTGTGAAATCTTAGCGAGCATACCAATCAAAACTCTAGGTCCAGTACCTTACCAACAACATCGGAAAACCCGAACATCAACAAAAACTCACTCTCTCTCTCTCATATTTCCCAAGAAAATTTCCCAACCCATCAACAGATAAACACCATCAAGTACAAAGCAGAACCTAAAACTAACAACCTGTGGATAACCACATATAGGATGGGTAACTGACAACTCCCCATTGTATAACCTGACCCCGAACTCCCCGAATCTCTTTAAGCATTTGTTCAGTTAAACAATCACGTGCAAGGTTAGTTTGAGATAGCTTTCCTTTCCCTTCCAGCTTCACGAGATAAATAAGAAATCAGAAAGTAGCACTCCACTCCTCCTCATTGAGGTGAAGAGAAGACCCTTCTGTGATAAGGTGGTCGCGTCACTGACAAAAATCACACGCTACAGTAAAATGGCGACTCTGCTGGGGAGTATGATTTGCCTTAGTCATCATCGTCGCCATTTTCCTACAATAAAATGGCGACTCTGCCGGGGAGTCCCATTAGGATTTGTTTTACCTTAGTCATCATCGTCACCATTTTCCTATAGTAAAATGGCGACTCTGCTAGGGAGTCATTTTGTTTGTATAGGCTTATAGACTAGAATTCTTAAGAGGTCTAGGATGTTAGTTTTAGGAACGAATGTATATATATATCGTTTTTCCTACTTGATATCCATGTTTATTTTTCTGCTAATGGGAATGCGAGTGATGTGGAAAGTCTGAGTGATACCTAAGATAGGTAATGGCATAGACGGGCGGTCTTACAGGGAGTGAGTCCCGAATAAACTGTCCCGGTAGACCATCAAATCAGTGGAGATACCCTTTGCGGATTCAATGTCTAACGACTTTGGTTGTGAAAGAAGATTGTTCAATTGTGGTATTCATGAAACTTAGGATTTAGTATACAGTAACCATTGCCTATTTAGTAATGCGGTAGCTATCGAAAATAGTTGTCACGCGATAATACACTCAATTGAGATTACCCTAAGATGCTACAGCTCGCTCAGGTGAACCAGCCAGCTGTTGTTATCCCAAGGGGGGGTCAATGATTTTGAGTACAGGTACAAAAATTCACCATATTACAACCTTTGGGGATGGGTAGAGCCATGACTCCATGCTCGTGACGCTGAACCTTTGAACCCCTGTTTTTTCTATGTTTTTGTGTGCTGCATTCATGCATTCATCTAAAAAAAACTTTAACAAAGAAAAAATCTTCTTTTCTCTTATCTCTTTTTCAAAATTAAACTAAAACAATGATTGTAAATATCAAAGAAAAGGATTACGTTATGGATTTTGGTAGAAGGAAGACACACAAGTACACCTTCAAGGTTCCAAAATTAGAGGATTTAAAAGGGCTGGCGAGGATGTCACCAACCCTGATGCCTTCAGAGCTAAGTACAAAGGACTACTGTCTCTGTTAAGGGTCCATGTAATTGAGGGAATCATGTCTTCGTTAATTCAGTTCTACGATCTGGTTTATCACTGTTTCACATTCCCGGATTATCAATTAGCACCAACACTGGAGGAGTATTCTCACCTGACTGATTTACCTATCACTGACCAAGCTCCCTTTTCTGGACTGGAAGAAATTCCAAAGGATCAAACCATTGCAAGAGCGGTCTATTTGGACGAGTCAGAAGTCAGGACTCACATGACCATTAAGGACGAAATCCAAGGTTTACCGGCCAAGTTCTTGGTAGAAAAAGCCCTGTACTTTGCCAGTATAAGAAACGTTATTCCTTTCGAAGATATCTTTGTTCTACTCACATACATGCTTTTCCTTTTTCCCAACATCAATAACTTCGTTGATATCAATACTATTAAGATATTTCTGATTGGAAACCCCGTACCAACCTTGCTCGCAGATGCTTATCATTCTGTACACTTAAGGAATTTGTACAGCGGAGGAATGATCACCTGTTGTATACCCTTGCTTTACAAGTGGTTCACTTCTCACTTTCCCAAGTCTGCTGCTTTTTGGGATCATAAGAGTACTCTACATTGGTCATAGAGAATCATGTCTCTTACCAACTCTGACATAGACTGGTATAATTAGATCTATGACGGGATAAGAATCATCGACCGTTGTGGAAATTTCCCTAATGTACCCCTCATAGGAACTAAAGGAGGAATCAACTATCATCCAGTTTTGGTTCGTTGTCGACTCGGATACCCGATGAGGCATATCCCACGTAATGTTCATCTGGAAGGTCTTTTCTTCAAGGAAGGAGAAAATGACAGGCCACTAAAGACAGAAATAGTGCATGCCTGGAAACATGTTCACAGGAAAGGAAGAGAGTCTCTGGGAAAACTGGATTGTGTCTCTGTGGAACCTTATCTCCACTGGGTACAAAATAGAGCCCTCAAGCTAAGGATGCCTTACCCTCGTCAAGAAGTTCTTCCGCTAAAGGAATCTGTCCTTTATTTTATGTCTGATGCAGAAAAACTCCAGATCACTCTCAACAAAGTTCAACGGGAAAAGAAATATTGGAAGAAGAAATACTGTATCCTCAATGTGGAGTGTACCAAGATTCAGCAACTGTTAAAAGAAAAGGACGCTCTGATTAAGATATTAGAGCAATATGTTGTAGAAAATCAAGAAGACCGAAGAAACTTGCTCGCTCCTTTCACTTGTCAAAGGACTGACAACATGACAACGGCTCAAGAACCCCAGTCAAAGAAAAGGAAAATACCAGAACCAGCACCTGAGCTCTCCTCAGAGACGACTCAGGATCCATAAGCTTAGACATTTCCTTTTACAACACTTTGTAAAATACTGTATTTCCCTTTCTGCAACTTTCAAATTCAATAAAACGGGGTCTCCCCACTGTATGATATTTGCAATTTATTTGTTGAAGTTTCTTTTAATATAAAAAAACTAAAAATATGTCTTTGCATATCATTCATCATTCTCGCATAACGTATTCCTCCTATCTTCGAGTCTCATGTCTGTGTCACGATTCTAGAGTCAAACTGTCTCATTCGTACAATACTCAGGCCAATCGACAAAAGAAAATGGACGATCTCGAGGAAGAGAACAGAGAGCTGAGAAAAGAAATCGACGCTCTGAAAGAAGATTTGAGAAAACTTCACAGTGACATGCAATCCCTGGCAACAGCTCAGAGACAACAACAAAAAACTGTGATCTCGGAGATCACATCTACACCCATTGTGGAGAAATATGATCCTCGGTACAACATGCCTAAAGATCGTCCCTGGGGCATGCCTCTCAACTTTATCCCTGAAGGATATATTCTGTCGGTCACGGAAGACTCGGAAACTGCAGTAGGAACCGCTGGGCCTGAAGGTTACAAACTTCGGGAAAGCAAAGACGCAAGAGTGATGACAGCAACTCCTGAAGGTTACAAACTTCAGGATAGGGAAGCACCAAGGGTCACCGCCGTAATGACTATACCACAACCAGTGGTACACACTGTCCCAGAAGGACAGATTCCACAAGTAATCTCTGGTGGAAATGAAGGTATGTACGATAGAATGAATAAGTTCCAAGAACAATTCCTGGAGATGCAGAAGGAACTTCATGCCATTCGCGGTCTGGATTTATTTGGAAAGGACGCTGCAGACCTTTGTCTGGTCCCTAATGTAAAGATCCCGTACAAATTCAAGGTGCATGACTTTGAAAAATACAAGGGTAACTCTTGCCCTTAAAGTCATTTGGTAATGTACGCTCGGAAGATGTCAACTCAGACAGAGAATCAACAACTACTGATCCATTATTTCCAATATAGTTTAACCGGTGTCGCACTCAAATGGTACATGGGTTTAAACCGCACCAAGATCGTTACTTTCAGAGATCTTGGGCCAGCTTTCGTTCAGCAGTATAAGTATAACCTGGACATGGCACCAGACAGAGATCAACTAAGAGCAATGTCGCAAAAGGACAAAGAAACCTTTAAGGAATATGCTCAGAGATGGCGTGAAATTGCCTCCCAGATTTGTCCCCCTCTTGAGGAAAAAGAGATGACAAAAATCTTTTTGAAAACCTTGAGCTCATTCTACTACGACCGAATGGTCGCAAGTGCGCCCAGTGACTTTACTGAAATGGTAAGCATGGGAGTACGCCTTGAAGAAGAAGTCTGAGAAGGACGATTGGTCAAAGATACAGGACCATCAAGCAGTACCAAAAGATACGGTAATGCTTTCCCTAAGAAAAAAGAGCAAGATATTGGTAATATCTCTCTTGGAAAACAAAGGCGACGGTATCAACCAGTAGTAGCAGTAACTATTGCTATCAACCCTGCGCCTGTGCCAACGTATCAACCTCAGGTTGCTCAGAGCCAACCTAATCAACAACAATATAAGCAAAGGACACAACAGCCTCTTCAGCAGGCTCGTCCTCAGTACAACAACAATAACCGTACAACGCGACCACCAGGGTTCGACCCTATACCGATTTTGTACGCATAACTGTTTCCACTACTACTGGTCAAGGGGCATGTCCAAACCAGGTCTCCTCTTATAGTACCAGAAAATCTGCCTTTTTGGTTCAAAGCAGATCAAACTTGCCCTTATCATCAAGGAGGACCGGGGCACAACATTGAAAAATGTCTCAGCTTCAAATCCGACGTATAGAAGCTTGTCAGGAACGGGGTCTTATCTTTCAAAGATACAAATCCAAATGTTGAGACGAACCCATTACCTCAACACGAGAAGGCTGCAGTAAATTTGATAGAGGAAGAATCTAACCACAACTATCAAATTCATGATGTACTCCTATTAGGAACCAATCTGGTCAAGATGCATTGCAGACAGAGCGGGTACGGTCATGTACCGTCTCACAATTATCACCAGTGTGATATCTGCTCGAAGAATAATCAAGGATGTTTCGTAGTGAAATTAGCTCTACAAGGACAAATGGATCTCGGGTGGATCCAAGACCACAAATCTGTGAGGTCAACATGAATTATACAAATTCCAACATCATCCAGAACCACAACATTCTAGCAATGAATGTCAACTTGGTGACAATGCACTCTAGGCACAACCAGCATGACGATCTGCCACGGCACGATTATAATTCTTGTCTGATCTGCTCAATAAACAATCAGGGATACTCTTTTGTACAAGAGGCCCTCCAGCGTCAGATGGATCTCGGATGGATTCAGGACTACCGTGATAGAAGTCATTATCAAGTTAATATGATTCAAATCTTTGATATTCACTTGATGAATACCAGTCTGGTAGAGTTACACGCTAAGCAAGTCAGGCTTGGTTTTCTGGCGTCACATGATTATCAGAACTGTAAAGTGTGTCGTGAAGACGACCAAGGATGTGCACTTGTCCAAAGAACACTTCAACACCTGTTGAACCACTGGTGGCTTCCGATCTATCTAGATGAAGACACCCAACAGATCTGTATGAATGACGGAAACCCTACTAGGCAGCAAGGCCAGGATGTTCGATCAATGGAAACAAATCTAGTAAGGTTGCACTGCATACAAAGAGGACGTGGCCGGGTGCCACCACACAACTATGAGCGCTATCGAGTTTGCTCAGAGAATAACCAAGGATGCTACCTCGTGCGAGCAGCCCTTCAAAACCAGTTGGACCGCAAAGAGATTCGACCATGTTCAAGCTCTGGGTCGATCAATGTAATGCAAGACTATCTTCCTGATCAAAACAAAGATGTTGTCTTAATCCTTAAATGAGAAGTAACCAAAGACGTATGCGCTATAATTCCTCTACTCCATGAATCAAGAGTTCCTCTTGATGGTAGAAAGATTCTCTACCTCGAACCAATTGAGGCCAACTACGATGGTCAGAAAGATCAAAAGGCTCCTGTGGTTATCTATCTACCAGGACCAAGACTGTACAAATTCGATAAAGTTATCCCTTACAAGTACAGTGCAACAACAATCGAGAATGGAAAGGAAACTTCATTACCCTCCGTCGTAAACATTGCTTACATCAGTCGGGTAACACGGAGCGGCCAGATCTTCAAAAAAGGAGTTGGAGAACCCACCCAGGAAAAGGAACCTTAAACAGAAGTTCCAAACCAACCAGTTGGGCAATCCAGTAACCCGGAACTTATAAAAAACAGCGATGAGATGCTGAAGCTCATCCAGAAAAGCGAGTACAACATTGTGGACCAACTGTTGCAAACTCCGTCGAGAATCTTTGTGCTATCTCTTTTGCTTAGTTCCGAAGCTCACAAAGAAGCTCTACATAAAGTCTTAGAGAAAGCCTTTGTGGAACAAGATGTGACAATAAGACAATTTGACAGCATCAACTCCAACATCACTTCCTGCAACAACTTGGGATTCAGTGATGAAGAACTGCTAGAAGAAGGCAAAAATCACAACATGGCACTCAACATTACAGTCAACTGCCAGGACGATGCCTTAGCCAGCTGTCACGGTGAGAATTAGATATCAAGTTATTAGTTAACTTGAATTACATTTCTTTTATTTCACCACCGTCTTTGATTTATCCAAGGGAAGGGAGAAAGATCGAATGTCCCACAGTATGCAATGCAAATGCAAACTAAGATTATAAGGTTCGGGGGTCGGTTATACCTAGGGAAGGTGTTAGCACCCTAGATTTCTGTAGTACTCTACAGGAACCTCTTGTTTTATGTTATTTGTTTTTTGTTTTGCTAAGGGTTTAAGGGAAGGAAGACCTAAAGTTTTATTCCTAAGTGTGCTCGACAAGATATCACATCTTGTGCCTATATATCCTGTCGGGAAGGAATCAGAGCACATGTAGTTCCTCTTGAAGGATGCTAAAGTTTGTTTAAAGTTTAGGAGAGAAGATGAGTCATCATCTTAAGAAACCACCACAGTTTTTGAAAATTGTTTGTATTTTATGGGGTATGGGATTGTATGTCCCTTCTTTGAGATGATTCACATCTAATTCTCTTATGTGGAGAATTAGGTGAGCTAAAGTTTGATTATAAAATCAAAATTGATGGGGGACTAACTTAGGAAGTCTATCCTAAAGTTGTCTAATAAATTTATCTTAAGGGTATAAAACCTAAAGGGAGGTATGATGCAAATGAAATGCACCATGCACAATAATTTGATTATCATGCATGCGATTTTCCCTTGGATATTAATGCAATCGATTATTAATGAATTAAACGAAAGTGCTAGAACAGTGGTGCTAGTCTTGTGTATGGTGACCCAAAGGTTGATTGCGATGCTTTAAAAGCAATCGACTTACAAGGGTAGAAAATGGCTCGACGTTGGATCGATATTTTTACTATTTTGAAAGGGTTTGGAACAATTAGAGCATGCATATATCACATACAATGATAAACACACAAAAGCAAAAGCAAGACATAATATCAATCAAGTTCTAACCTAAATTCGTACAAACGTAACCAAGCGCAAGGCATTCTAACGGAACGATTCATTAAGACAAAGGGGAAAGAGTTTAATTAAATTTTAAAGGCTTATTATTCTGAGGATTTTATGTTAAATATTATTTTAATTTGATAAGAGTTAAAAGGTCTTCTTATTAATAAGGTTTTAATTATAAAAAAAGTTCTTGTTATTATTTAGTTTTAAAGTTATATTAAAAAGAATTATTTAAAGAGGATAAAAAGAGTTTTTCTTATTAATAAAAAAGAGTTTTAATTTTAGTGTTTTAATGAATAATAGTTTTTATTATAAAAGATTTACTAATTTGAGAAAAAGTTTTAACAAGAGTTTTTAAATCATATAGTCATATTTTATTGAAAGTGACTTTTAGAAAAAAAAGTTATATTATTTTTATTAAAAAAGGATTATGTAAAGGTTTCTAAATGTTTATTATTATTTTTTAAGAATTAGTTATGTTAAAAACAAATTCTAATTACTTTGAAAAAAAGAATTTCTGAATTTTAGATTTATTTATTTTAAAAAGGTTAAATCAATGAAAAATAGGTTTATTATTTAAAAAAAGAAAAACAGAGGGATTAGGTTTTGCGAGGGGGAGAGAGTCCATCGCGGACCCTCAGATCTCAACCGTTGGATGAGTAACCATGACAAATCTCGCGATCTAAACGGAGGGTGCATGGTGTGTAGCAGTGTGTGCACTTGTACAGGAACAAAGTCACAAACAAAGAAAGAAAAAAAAAAGTCATACGATGGACTCTCACTCCCACTCTCTCGTTCTTCTTTCTCTCTCAAATTTAGGGTTTTGAAACCCTAGCAGCCGCCGCCGCTACCCTCTCGTATTCTCCGATCAACAAGCAAAGCAAAGCAAAACCCCAATTCCAGCAAACCCGATACCCCAATTCACTATATTTTACGGTTACATATTACAGATACACATGATTTAAAGCAAAAAAGAGAAAAGAGGGCCGGCGATGGTGGCGAACAGCTTCACAGGTCTCGTTCAGGGATGATTTCTTTTCCTCTTCTTTACCTCTTCTGCGATTTTGAAATCTTTGTTGTTCTTAGTTTTCATCTTTTCTAAACTTGTGATGTTGGATTTCGTGTTGATGATTTGTTGATCTGATGCTTGGTGTTGCTATGTGAATTTGTTTGCAACGTGTGCGATTTTTGGAGAGGTGATGATGAACCACTCGTTCTTCTGATCTCCAGGTTTTTTGGGTTGGGAAATTTGGAGTTTGATTGCTGCGGATGGTGGTGATTCTTCGTGTGTTTCTGGATTTTTGTCTCTGCGAAATCGTGTGGATTCCCTCTTTTTCAAATTCTGGTGTATGTTGATAATTTTTCTGGTTCGATTTGGATTTGGGTTGTTGTTTGGAGTTGTTGATTAATGATGAATATGGTTGAAGAATATTGATAGAGGTTTGTGAGTGTTTTTCTGAGATTTTCGGGTGAGTATCCTTCTACTCTGAGTGAGAATTGTGCATTTTTTTTGTCTCTCTTAGGATAGGTTATTCTGGTGTCTTTCAAATGTCACAAGTGCCTTCTTATATACCCTGAGGTTGATGTCAATCCTGATTGTGTATTGAATGCATTTCCTTCTTGGTTATGGGCCTGTCTGGATCTGATTTGAAATTGTTTTGAAAACTTACCACTTTGGTTTGATTGTGTTGGAAGTTAACAATTGCCTTTGATCCTTTCCTTATTTGAAGATTTGATTCAGGCATACCTTATGATTTCCTTACCGTGATTATATGATTCAATATGTTTGATTGTGTAATTGATGATCATTTTGTGCCAAAACCGCATTTATCCCGCATCTGAACTTGCCAATATTGTCTTTTGGAAAGAATTGATGAGGTTCCCCTCTTTTTACTTGATAGGTTCGAACTGGATGAATGGTCATGAGAAAGAGCAAGCATTGAGCCCAATTTCTGTGACATGTACCTGACTTCTTGGATAGATTTAATTCGAAAGCCTCAGTTTGGGATGAGTTTTGAAACAGCCAGGTCAGAATCATGTTCAGTCTCGCATTCGAATATCACAGCCGTGTAATCTTGCCTTCTGTATCAAAGAAGCATGTTGGGACATGATTTTTCTGAAATTGTCAGCCTTGAATCAAATTGAGTTGCTAACAATTTTGTCATCCATTGATAATCGGAATTACTCCGAGAAGACACGTACTTATCGGCATTGTGAAGCTACTTCTTTAGTTGATACTTAAAATAACCTTCTCTTTCATATTGGCCCTGAAATTCCAAATACTTTAGATTTTGAATTGTACTCATTCTTGTATTTTATACAAACTCATGTTCTCTTCTGTAATGGTTTTTTGAACTAAGGTTGATAAATATCAAGGCGTGTCAAAAGCAAGACGGTTGTGAAGTATTGGCTAGCACGCAACTTTTGTTCTTGCTGCTTGTGATGAGGCACCGAAAGGCGCTTGGGAATGCGAATATACTGTTGTTCGTGATTATTGGGTGCTCATATAAATGTATGTCAAGTGTTGGTGCTCAGGAAGTCATCATGGGGTTTAAGTCTTTTAAGTATTCTTCTCTTTTACTTATCATCAATAAAAGCTTACGTTAATTCAAAAGTTCCTTGCAGAGTAGGCTCTTTGATTGTCTAGGCTTGCGTTAACATAGGCCATGATAATTGTGAGCTGGAGGATTCATCTTTAATTCAAATTTATTTTAATTGAGGTGTAATTCAATTCATGATAAACACGTGAATCCTTGCATTTTGTACTTTTGGAATCACCTTGAATTTAACCAAAAGAATTTCTTTGTAACTTGAACTTTTGATTTTTTGACTTGAGCTTGAGCTTTTAACTTTGGACTTTGGTGATCTTGAATCTTTGAGATTTGAATTGATTTGAATTTTGTACTTTGAAAAATTATATAAGTAATTGAACTTGAAAATGAGAACACATTGCAACTTGAATAACTTGACTTTGAACTTGGAAATTTGGAAGGATGAGTTTGCAACTCCTTAAAAGAAAACTCCTAATCATATACCACTTAGAGATCATGAATTCCTGGCTTGAAATTGAAGATTGATTAATAATTATCCGTTGAACACCAGTGTGAATTTGGAATTAAAATTTCCAATTTGGACCTTGGATCTGATTCTTTGTGAAATTTCAACAATTAAAACTTGGAGCGTATGAATCCTCATGTATTTTGTAGGCCTCAATTCCTTCAATCCTTTCTAACACTTATGATTAATTTAAGCAACCTGGGCTACCTTGAAATATCTTAGAATCACAAGTGGCCCATATATGACTTATGGCTTAGGACACCACCAAGAAAGTATTGAGGGCCTATCTTCATAGGAATTCAACACAGATTTGCAAAAACCAGAGAAAACTCCACAACCACACACATACATAGACATTCTTCATGACTTGAATCTCCTGTAGCGGCACCTAACTTCACGAATGAAACAAAACAGAAAAAGCCTAGATAAAAAGGTTAGCTATGCACGAGCGATCTAATATGTTATGCAAAGAACACAACGGGGATCTTAGAGTCAAAAATTAGGGTTTGACAGATGCCCCTATTTAAGTTTCTCCTATTCGGAGATATGGAGATTGAAATCTTCGTCTCGACGTGATAGGAGAGACTTAAATACAAACATGCACAAATTTTTGGCCCTAAGATGCCGCCAGATGCACATGATATGGTATGAAATGATATGCTATGTAAGGCAGAGAAATATGTGAGGAATAATGTCACAGAGGATAACCGATGTTAAAACACAAAGAGAGAAAGACCCGACGAGGACGACTCAGTGAGACAAGACTCCACGGGGAAAGATCTAACTCCACTGGGGGACAGAGACTACCAACTGACAATCACAGAGTAGCTTAAGCAGTAGGGTATCTCCTAATGAAAACAATAGTGTATATTGCAAAGATAATAAACAAACATGTTTCCCGGTACGGCTCAACTTCTTATTTAACTGGATGTTGCGACGTCTTGAAATAAAATTCCGCGAGGTTGTCTGCCTCGGGCCAAAATCTTGAAATGCATGTTGCGAGGTTGTTTGCCTCGGGCCAAAATCCACTTGAAAAGGGTAAAATAAACCTCCCATCGTCTCGGGTCATAAGCCACAGACTGGTCTCAGTTTCTTCTTTAATTAAGTAATTCACTTGAAAAGGGTAAAAATGAACCTCCCCTAGTCTCAGGTCATAAGCCACGAACTGGTCTCAGTTTCTTCTTTAATCAAGTCTTTCACTTAAATAGGGTAAAAATAAACCTCCCATTGTCTCGGGTCATAAGCCACGAACTGGTCTCAGTTTCTTCTTTAATCAAGCCTTTCACTTGAACAGGGTAAAAATAAACATCCCCTTGTCTCAGGTCATAAGCCACGGACTGGTCTCGGTTTCTTTTTCAATCAAGTCTTTCACTTGAAAAGGGTAAAAATAAACTTCCCCTCGTCTCGGGTCATAAGCCACAGACTGGTTTCAGTTTCTTCTTTGGGGATAGAATATCTACTACCGGTTTACTGGGTAGTTCACAAAGAAAGATCACCTGCTACCAGTTTACTAGGTAGTCGGCAAAAGGTAATTCTGCTACCGATTTACTGGGTATTCCATAAAGAAAATATTACTTGCTACCGGTTTACTGGGTAGAAGAATATTACCTGCTACCGATTTACTGGGTAGTCGGCGAAGAAAAAGATTATCTGCTACCGATTTACTGGGTAGTCGATAAAGAAAATATTACTTGCTACCGGTTTACTAGGTAGGGAAAAATTACTTGCTACCGATTTACTGGGTAGTCCACAAAGAAAATATCATCTGCTACCGATTTATTGGGTAGTCTACAGAGAAAATATTATCTGCTGGGGATAGACAAACTATTTTAAGGAGACTGCCATTTGTCGTCCCAATAGAAACTCGAGAACAAAACAAGTTGCTCAAATAAAGAGGCCGCCACTTGTTGTCTGGTATGAACTCCAAGAAAATGTTGTAATAACCGTCGGAGAAATAATTTATGTCTTCCATAGAGATCTTCAAAGCATATTCTTCCTGGGGAGGCGAAATGCAAAATAAATGCACGCTTGATCTAGGTTCAACAGCCTAGGGATATCCAAAATTGTGATTGTCAGGGACCAAAGTTCAATCCAGGAAGTAACTGGAAAGAAACGGTTAAACAAGACTTCATCCATTGAGGACTGAACTCAACGGGTTTGTCTTTATCCAAAAATGGAAAAGAAAACTGGAACAACCATCTTCCACGAGGATCGAACTCAGTGGGGAGTTTAGAAAGGATGTGCTCTTTCTGCCTAGGGCTGACAATCCTACTTGGAGGGAGAAGACTAACCCGATCACTTAGGGATAAGCGCAACCAAAGTGAGAGAACAGACAAACAAACACAAAATGCAAGATGCAAAATGCGCACATGCCATGAATCTACATGAAAGAATGCCATGCTATGCTTATGCTGACAAAACAAAACAAGAAGAAGCAAACAAAGCTGGAGATGAAATAAACATCTCGATACGGATACTCGGCCAAACTTCGCAAGGTAGAAGCATCACTGGGGATGAAAGGAGAGCCATATATGGAAACAAATTCCACTTAAAAGCTTCAAACTTCCTCTGGGGAAAAGAGAGTACTCCACTTGGGGATGAACATCATGACTTCACTTGGGTTTGTTAAGATGAACCTTGTGATTTTGTTGGGGATGAGCAAGATTCACTGGGAACGAATCAAACTCATTGGTCGTAAAGACTTCATGGGGGATAAAATAAGTATCCACTATAAGCTGAAGTAGTCTAGATGAGGGTTGTAACTGGATAAAATAAATATCCACTTCATCGGAGAAGCTTGGGTCAATGGTAGTTGAAAATGTCGAAGATAAAACTTCAAGGGGATGAAATAAGCATCCGCCTTCACTGGAGAAGATTGAGAAAATCCAATGAGGAGTGAAATAAACACTCGCTTCGCTGGGGAAAGTTGAAGTTGTAAGAAAATCTACTGAGGATTCTCAGGTTGCCGACTGGAGAAATCTTGCGTCAAATGTGCCATAACTTCTTGAAATAGAGATTTACAGTGGAATGGTCGTGACTACCTGAAGTAAAGACTTACTGGGGAGTCGTCACATTACTTAGGATAGAAACCCTTTGGGCATGGGTGAAGGATGTTACGAGAACAAGGTAGCCATGTATTGATGAATTGCATGGTGGTCGCCATTTTGAACAAACATTTGCCGTGAACGGATGAAAAGTCTTCGATTCTCAAATGCCCTAGAGTACCTGGTTTATGAGAAGAAGTGATTCCAAGAGGATTTTACAGAAACTTGGTATTCGAGGTGTTCCAATGTATTCTAACTCTTGGAGAGATTTGTCGAATCTCGACGTAACTGCCCCGGATCGACGATGTTCTAATTCTGAATCTTCGAACTTGGAGAGATTTATCAAATCTCGACTTAACTGCCCCATATTAACGGTACTGTGAGTCTTCAAACTTGCCCCCTGATTAGTAGAGTCTTCAGGGGACGTGCCCCTGGATATGGTCATCCTTTTAAAATGATCCTCCATTTACTCATCAGAGTCACAGGTCTCAAAGGATTGAGTTTATCACTGATGCTCGTATGCTAGCTTCTAGGATGTCAAGCAAGGTTAGCAAGCAGAAAAATGTTAATTCTGAAACTGATAATGCAACATACATTTGTCTTGAAAATTTTTATTTAAAAAAAAATTTGTGGTTGAATTACCGATTTTATAATGCCAACGCAAATTTTGAGCATAGCTCATAGGAGTCAGGAAACGATATCTCAATGAGTATGCTTTTGAAATAAACCCTACTTCAATAAGGTCTTTTGAGGGTTGTATCGTGGATTAGTTCACGGTTTAAGAAACAAAGGATATAAGGCTCAAAGTTATTTGTACCCACCCAATCTTCGTAATGTTCACTCCATTTTTTTTGAAAACTCCTACTTCAAAGGCTCAAAAGGGTTAACAAGAGTCTATCTTCCTTATATCTCCGGTGTTTGGGATTTTGAAACAATACCTTATATCACCAGCAGAGCTTTATTCGAAAGCATACAACAAGAGATCTTGCGTTTGATTTCATCATCCTCCATTCAATTCTCTGTCGAGGCAAGAGATTGGGCAGCATTAGCATTATAAAATAGAAAGAACATTTTAAAAGAGTGAAACGAATGGATTTCTTCAAGACAAACATTATTCAATGCACCAATTATTCAAAATAACAAGTTCTTACACACAAATAACAAATGTGTTGTACCCCAAATTTTACCCTCAGATTCTGATCATTTCATATCATCATGAGTCGGTCTCTCTTTCACATTTTCAGTTAAAACATATCATTAATTATGCATTTTCTTTCTTCCATGCCATTTAGATATTTATCTTAAGATTTATTTAAATTTGGATTTAGTTTTATTTTAATTTATTTAGGATTTATTCAGTTTAATTTCAATTTCTTTTATTTTAATATAGTTTATTTTAATGTAGCTTAATTTCAAAGTTTTACATTTTTTATTTTTAGTTTAGTTCAAGTTAGTTTTAATTTCATTTTTGGTTTATTCTTAATTTTTAGTCTAAATATAATGTAATTTTAAGTTTTAACTTTAACTTAGTTTTTGATTCTTAATCTTAATTTTTCTTAACTTAGTTTAATCTTTATTTTTTTTTAGAATCAATCTTTATTTTATCATCACCAAATTCTTTCTTTTTCTTTTTGTTAATTTGTTATTGTTATTATTTTAGTCATTTTATTATTGTTATTCTATTATTGTTATCATTATTTTATTATGGTTATTATTATTATTTTATAAAGTCATAAAAACAAAAAGAGAACCCATACCTCACTTCATAACAACCACACCTCCACGTTCACCTCAGAACACCAACACACCATCCAAACTTCCCTCGGCCATCGCCCTAAGACGACAACCAAAACCATTGTTCCAAAGTTCTGCATCATACATCACTATCTCCTCTACTGCTACACTCCAAAATTTCCAAAACAATGACCGAGCTTCTTGCGTAAACAAAGCTGCAAAATCTCTGCTGCAAAACAGACCCAAAACCATGTATGAACCTGTACCAACTCTACACCAAAACCTGCCTGCTGTACCACGTGAGCTATACTCCAAAAAACCAATGTCAACCAACAATAGACCTGCATAGAAAAAGACTTGTCAACACACAAAGACAAGGAAATGAATTTGAAAGCTTAGCCGAAAAGAATAGTTTTTGTTTATAAGAAGAGGAACATAACAATTCAAGAAGGGGAGAAGGGAGTGAAGAAACTTACCTTGAGAATTAAAAAAACCAAACCAAACTCTCTTCTGGATTCCCCTCGAAACAACCCTCACAACTTCAGAAATGTTCTGCAACTTTTCCAATAGACCTCAAACATCTCCCCCTGCTCCGTTGGCGATTCGAAACCATCACCATAAACAAACAGAACAAAAGAAACAATCATGGCACAATAATGGCTCCGCCGATGGCCATCTTCTATCAGTGAAGGCGAATGATACTCCCTCAACCGTCTCTGTTCATCGCCCACCACAAAACCAAATCAATTCACAAACCGTGTTTTTGCACCAGATTCTCCCTGAACAAATAACGACGAACCGCAAAATCTGAACCGCAAAACCCCTCCGTCGCCTTCCGTTTCTCACCCCAAAACTTACCTTCAACCCTCATGATACAAAAAACTTCCGGCAAACTTCTTATACTTCCATAAACAACAACTATCCACCGCGCCTTCAAACTATGCGTCTCAACCAATCACCAATCGGCCGCGAGAAAGAGAGAAAGCTTCGATTTGAGAGAGAGCGATGCGAATCTGAGTGAGAGAGAAGGCAGAGCGAAAAGTCAGAGAGAGGATTTTCGAGAGAGGAAGGATCGTGTGTTAGGCTTCTGTTTCTTTTTTTTTCATAATTTTTTCATACGGCCGTTTCATTTTTGGTTCTAGGGTTTTCAAGAACCGGGTCAGGGGAACCCATGAACCGACCCGCGAAGCGCCCCATGGGGCAGGCTCGTGACTTGGGCTTCAGGCCCAGTTTCTCTCCATTCCTTTTTTTTTTAGTTTATTTTTAATTTAGTATTTCAAATTTTAATTAGAAATTTAAACTTTAGATTTAGTTTCTTTTATAACCTTATTTAGTTTTAATTTTAAAGTATTCTTTAGTTTAGTTTTTAATAATTTTAGGTTTTTGTTAATTATTTCCTTCAAATTTTATTAAACTTTTCTTTAAAATTATTTGGTAAAAAAAAAATCTTTATCAATATCATTTTGTTAAAAAGAAATTTCCTGATAATATTTTTGTAAATATTTCATTAAATGTTTTGCTAATTAACTTTAAACTTTATTTTGTTTTCTCATTATTTTTTGGTTATCATTTCGTCTAGATTTATTTTATCTTTTCATTTCTACCTTGATTTTTATTTCGATTTGTATTTCGATTATTTTGGGCCAATGATATATAAAAAATCTTGATTGGTTGATTTTCTTCAAACCACTAAAAATCTTGATAAATATGAGGCCATATTTCATTTTTATTTTATCGGTCAATGAAAGTCAAATATCATCAGATTATCGATTTCTCGATTAAATCGGGATTGAGACGAGACCATTTCGACTGTTATTTTATTAAACAATTTTTATTAACTCGGACGAATAAGAGCCGTCAAGATCTAGCATCTTGGCACAACTCTTTGAACAATTGACTTGCATCAAATGTTCGTTGTCCGATAAATAACTTTAAGTCTCGACTTGGACGAATAAGAGCCGTCAAGATCTAGCATCTTGGCACAACTCTTCGAATAATTGATTTTCCTCAAGTGTTCGTCGTCCATCAAATAATTTTCATTATCATCTCGAAAGAAAAGGACTGTTGGAATCTAGCATTCTAGCACAACTCTCGAATGATTGGTCCTAAGCCTTGCGCATTGGGGTAGCTGTTCATTCTCCTCTTTCGTCTTCAAAACAATTTTCATATCAACTTGGACAAATAAGGACCGTTAAGATCTAGCATCTTGACATAACCCTTTTGAGCTTTTTATCATCAAAAGCTTGTTGTCCATCAAATTATTTTCATTTCAACTTGGATGAATAAGAGCCGTCAAGATCTAGCATCTTGGCACAACGCTTCGAACAATTGATCACTATCAATGTTCATCGTCTAAACAAACAAATTTTACAACCAATCTTGAATGAAAAGGACTGTTAGAGTCTAGCACTCTAGCATAACCCTTTGGCATTTTTAAAACATATTCAAGCCACTTTTAAACCACTAGCTTTTCCAAGAGATAGCCATTAATCTCTTGTGATTTTTAATCCTTCCTTTAACCTTCATAAGAGATGGCCATTAATCTCTTCTCATAAACAACCAATCCTCACAAGCTTTGCTTTCAAGCTTTTCACCGTAGTTGCCAGAACTACGGACGCTTTGATTTCTCAAGTTCATCTTGAGAATACGTAGGCATAGGATTGCGACATCCTAGCGAGCCACCTTTTTCTTTTTCTTTTATTTCCTTTACATCCAATGCCTTCTTGGATTCCACCTTTTCATTTTTCATCGTAGCCCCGAACTATGAAGGCTCTGAGTTCCTCATTGCACTATGAGGATATGTAGGCACGAGATTGTGAAGTCTTGTCGAGCCCCCTAGTAATAAAAACCTTTAGGTCTTTTATCTTTAATATAAAAAATCCAAAAACATTTCTCTCTCTTCCCTCAAGTAGAAGATTTAGAAACAAACCTTAAGCTAACATACATTCGACCCTAACTAAATGGTTCCCGTTGAGTACAACGGACATGAGGGGTGCTAATACCTTCCCCTTGCGTAATCGACTCCCGAACTCAGACATTGGTTGTGATGACCATATTCTTATCCTTTCTTTTTAGGGGTTTTATTCGATATTTTCCCTTTCCCCCTATGGGAATAAATAAAGATCGGTGGCGACTCTGTTAAGACCATCCCGCGGGCGTGCGATTGCGCTTCGCGAGGTCGTTCTCATTTTTCGAGGTACGACTGATGGCGACTCTGCTGGGGACTTTCCCATCCCTAAGTGAGTCAAGCCTAGTTTAGTTAGGTTTTCATATGTGTGTTTAGCTTTTGTTTGTTTCTCTTTCTTATTTGATTATATGTTTTATTGCTCTTGCTTTATTGCTTTTTCATATATACCTCTGTATATCCATGTGTGGGTTTTAGGGATCTGAGATCTTGAGTAAAGCTCTACACCCAAGTTTTTGAAAAAGCAGAGAGAAAACATAGGTTTAGATTTGGTAGTTAGTAGTGTTAGACTACGAGGGCAAGCTCCTTGTAGCAACTAACATGAAGGCTCCTCTAGAGTAGACCTGTTTGTAGATCTCGTTATAAAACATCTTGCCTGTTGCATGACGCTGATTCATGAAGGGTCCATGACTCTAGGTCCCCCATTTAGAACCAGTGCTATTTTGGTGGTTGCATAATATTGGACTTCAAGGACATCTCCTTGCTCCAACCAATATGAAAACCCCGATCAGAATAGACCTTTTCGTCACTCTCGTTGTAAAATGGCCAGCCCGTTGCATAACGTTGATACGATTAAGGTGCGTGACTCAGAAACCTTATCAAAAACCTAGAAAATATCCCGTGAGTGGGTTTATGGGTAGATAATCTAGAACTAACCTTTATAGGAAGACCTACCTAATAGGATGTTCTGATTTATTCATGTTATCTCAGATCCTAACCATACCTACATTGCATTTTCTTTCTGCATCCTGTGCTGTATGACGTTACATATCATTTGCATCTTTGCATGATTCATTACATACGTCTATCTGTCCAGTTACTCGTTTCCAGCTGTCTCTATATTCCAGAGTCTGTCTGTGAGTCGTCAAGCTAATTCCTCGACACCGATACAGGACTAGAGCTAACATCAGACGCAGAATGTCAGAATAACCCTCTGTCAGGGCAAGTGAAGCTTCAGTCGACTTCAGCTCAGCTACTTTCCAAAGACAGAACAACTCATGCTTATAGTTGAATAGTCATTAGACCTTGTTTCTTATTGTTTGCATTTTCCTTTGTTTTGTACTAGCTGTTTGCTTCCAAATTATGTTTGTACTTTCATGTTAATGAAATAAGCATTTGCAACTTTTTGATTCAATTCATTTGTGTTTGCTATTTACTTCTTAATGCTTTACCTTTCAAAAAAAAAAAAAAATTCTTGTCCACTTTCTTTTGATTATGCAAAGATTGGATGGAGGATGATGAAACATTATACTCATAATTGTTGTGGTATGCTTTCAAATCAAAACTTTGCTGACGATGTAAGGTATTGTTTCAACTCCCAAACACCGAAGACATAAGGAAGATAACCCTTCTTTAACCCCTTCGAGCCTTGAAGTAGGAGTTTCTTTTCTTTACAAATAAAAACCCGCAATCTTAACCTGGGGCAGGGTAGTTCTCAGTTAACTTGATTGTGCATTCAAATACAAGAGTAGCATTCAAGACGCCTTTCGACAAAGTTCACAAATGTTCCTTCGCACACAGCAAGCAAGTTTCGAAGATGTCTTTCAAGTCAAACGCCAATGATGGTTCACTGTAATCATTAAGCTAGGCAGTCACTAAAAAAAGAGAAAAAAAATCAAAATAAAAGCCCACTAAGTCAAAACCTATGAAGGAGACTTAGGCAAAAATTGGGGCATCCCGCTGGCTGTAAGCTCAAATGACACAGTTCAGGCAAAAGTTAGGGATAACAAAGATCATCCAAGAGGTTACCGAAATCCTCAAAGATAAAACGAGTTAACTGAGGTCCTCACAAAAAAAAAACAACAAAATTTTGTGAGAAACAGTGACTGCGATCTCAAGTCCATTGAATTTTGAACCATCATCATTACTATCATCAGTATAATTCCTAACTCATGGGAATTTGAGTGCATAAGATGATTTAACTGAGCATAGGACTGGAGAACATCACGAAGATTGGGTGGGCACAAATAAACTTTGAGCTTTTATCCTTTGTTTCATAAACCGTGAACCAGACCATGTTATAACCCTCAAAAGACCTAATTGAAGCGAGGTTATTTTGAAAGCATACTACAGCAAGGTTGCGTAAACTGACTCCAAAAGGTCTTTGCAGATCATCTATTTTGGTTATTACACCATCTGCTTAAACTTTTCACTTTAATGTTTTGAACCACCGTGTTCTGACCAGTATCCCATATACTTTGCACCTATTTCAAAATGATTTTGATTTCAAAAGTTGCATGAACTTTGCATTTACCATGTGTGTACAAATACTTTTATTTGCAAACTGGCTTTCCTCTCAAGGAATTTTCAAACAATTAAGAAACTTGGTCGGTGATCCAATTAGGGGCAAGTTCCTTCCATATCCTGTTGAGAATCAGTTCAAGATTTGTGGTTTAATGGCTACTTCTCAGAATTGGTTTATTCAGAAGATACTTCAAGACTCATACTGGGGAAAGCTTTCCCAGTGTACAACAAAATAATCATCTTTCAAGACTTAGACTGGGGCAAGCTTCCCAAGAGCACCATGAAACGGTCATCTCCATAATTAATCCGATTGAAGCCATGATCAGGTCATCTACAACAGTCAGCTAATCTGGGGCAGTTTACTTGAAGAATCCCCAAGCAGCTCTCCATCCTTCCCACAAGGATTATCAATTTGGATACAGTTTACCAGTGTGGCAGAGATGTGTTCAATAATAGCATCTCTAGTTCCCAAGCAGAATGGCAGTGATCTCCGTGTTGAGGAATCAGTCTTCCAGTCTTGTCTTCCCAAAAGAGCCGTGTTGTGTCGTCAGCATCTGTACCTGCGTTTGCATTTGATCTTATATCATCTGCATGATTCATATACATATGCATAGCATGAGTGTTTCATCCTCATCTGCATTTCTCCCGAGGTCGTGTCGTTATCCGCGTCTTACCTTGTGGTCAAAGTCCAACTTACTTGGCGCCTACCAAAACGTTACCTTCTTTCATTCCAGTGATATTCCTGGATATGAACATTCCTTCACTACAGTGCCATTCCTGGATATCTTATTCCTTTTGTTTCTCCCAGTGCAATTACTGGAATTTTTGCCTCTCTTCTTTAATCCCCATCAAATTTGCTTGGATATCTTTCAGTGCCATTCCTGAAAGTTCTTTTCACTTACCCAATGCTTTCTTGGGTATTTCTTTGTTCAATGCTTTCTTGGACATCATTCTTTCCATGTATCCAATGCTTTCTTGGGTATTTCTTTGTTCAATGCTTTCTTGGACGTTGTTATTTCTTTGTATCCAATGTTTTCTTGGGTATCTCCTTGTTCACAGTTATTCAATGTTGTCTTGGATTTTGTGATTCTTTTATCCAATGCTTTCTTGGGTATATCTTTGCTCACATTCATCCAATGCTTTCTTGGATTTTGTGGTTCTTTATCCAATACCTTTCTCACGTCTATCTGATGTCGTCTCAGATATCGTGATTTATACCATCCATTCAATGCTGTCTTGAATACTTTGGTTTCTTTGTGTCCAATGCTGTCTTGGATCCTTACCTTTCTCACGTCTATCTGATGTCGTCTCAGATATCGTGATTTATACCTTCCATTCAATGCTGTCTTGAATACTTTGGTTTCTTTATCCAATGTTGTCTTGGATCCTTACCTTTCTCACGTCTATCTGATGTCGTCTCAGATATCGTGATTTATACCATCCATTCAATGCTGTCTTGAATACTTTGGTTTCTTTGCATCCAATGCTGTCTTGGATCCTTACCTTTCTCACGTCTATCTGATGCCGTCTCAGATATTGTGATTTATACCATCCAATCAATGTTGTCTTGAATACTTTGGTTTCTTTATCCAATGTTGTCTTGGATCCTTACCTTTCTAACGTCTATCTGATGCCGTCTCAGATGTCGTGATTTATACCATTCATTTAATGCTGTCTTGAATACTTTGGTTTCTTTATCCAATGTTGTCTTGGATCCTTACCTTTCTCACGTCTATCTGATGTCGTCTCAGATATCGTGAGTTTACCTTTCATTCAAAGCCATTATTGGATGACTGGTTTCTTTGAATCTGATGTCTTCTCGGATGTGCCTTTCTCTTTCTGATGTTCTTCCAGATTGAGTCTTTGTTTTCTGATTCCCCAGTGGAGACCGTCTTTCCGGTGCTACTTCCATTGAGGATCTTGTGTTATCTCTTCTTTCTAAGTGTCAGTCGGTCATGCCTGAACCAGTTGCTTCATCACCTTAGATTATTCTCTAGTTTGCTTCAGCTTCCCCCAGTGTTGTTGTCATCCCCAGTGAGTGATTGCTCATTGTGTCGACTTTGTCCTTGTCTGCTTACGTTTTTGTCTGCATTTGCATGTCTGTTAGTTGTCCTTAGCATTTGCATTCCATCTAAGGGCAAAATTTTCGGTTTGCTGTATTTAAATACCTTTCACCTTGATCTCTCGAGGATTTCCATCCCTCGTGCCATCCGGTAAAGCTATTTAAATAGGGGCAACTATTGTACCCCAAATTTTACCCTCAGATTCTGATAATTTCATATCATCATGAGTCGGTCTCTCTTTCGCATTTTCAGTTAAAACATATCATTAATTATGCATTTTATTTCTTCCATGCCATTTAGATATTTATCTTAAGATTTATTTAAATTTGGATTTAGTTTTATTTTAATTTATTTAGGATTTATTCAGTTTAATTTCAATTTCTTTTATTTCAATATAGTTTATTTTAATGTAGTTTAATTTCAAAGTTTTGCTTTTTTATTTTTAGTTTAGTTCAAGTTAGTTTTAATTTCATTTTTGGTTTATTCTTAATTTTTAGTCTAAATATAATGTAATTTTAAGTTTTAACTTTAGCTTAGTTTTTGATTCTTAATCTTAATTTTTCTTAACTTAGTTTAATCTTTTTTTTTTTTTTAGAATCAATCTTTATTTTATCATCACCAAATTCTTTCTTTTTCTTTTTGTTAATTTGTTATTGTTATTATTTTAGTCATTTTATTATTGTTATCATTATTTTATTATGGTTATTATTATTATTTTATAAAGTCAAAGAAACAAAAAGAGAACCCATACCTCACTTCATAACAACCACACCTCCACGTTCGCCTCAGAACACCAACACACCATCCAAACTTCCCTCCACCATCGCCCTAAGACGACAACCAAAACCATTGTTCCAAAGTTCTGCATCATACATCACTATCTCCTCTACTGCTACACTCCAAAATTTCCAAAACAATGGCCGAGCTTCTTGCGTAAACAAAGCTGCAAAATCTCTGCTGCAAAACAAACCCAAAACCATGTATGAACCTGTACCAACTCTACACCAAAACCTGCCTGCTGCACCACGTGAGCTATACTCCAAAAAACCTGTGTCAACCAACAATAGACCTGCATAGAAAAAGACTTGTCAACACACAAAGACAAGGAAATGAATTTGAAAGCTTAGCCGAGAAGAATAGTTTTTGTTTATAAGAAGAGGAACAGAACAATTCAAGAAGGGGAGAAGGGAGTGAAGAAACTTACCTTGAGAATAAAAAAAATCAAACCAAACTCTCTTCTGGATTCCCCTCGAAACAACCTTCACAACTTCAGAAATGTTCTGCAACTTTTCCAATAGACCTCAAACATCCCCCCTGCTCCGTTGGCGATTCACAACCATCACCATAAACAAACAGAACAAAAGAAATAATCATGGCACAATAATGGCTCCGCCGATGGCCATCTCCCATCAGTGAATGTGAATGATACTCCTTCAACCATCTCTGTTCATCGCCCACCATAAAACCAAATCAATTCACAAACCGTGTTTTTGCACCAGATTCTCCCTGAACAAATAACGACGAACCGCAAAATCTGAACCACAAAACCCCTCCGTCGCCTTCCGTTTCTCACCCCAAAACTTACCTTCAACCCTCATGGTACAAAAAACTTCCGACAAACTTCTTATACTTCCATAAACAACAACCATCCACCGTGCCTTTAAACTATGCGTCTCAACCAATCACCAATCGGCCGCGAGAAAGAGAGAAAACTTCGATCTGAGAGAGCGATGCGAATCTGAGTGAGAGAGAAGGCAGAGCGAAAAGTCAGAGAGAGGAGTTTTGAGAGAGGAAGGATCGTGTGTTATGCTTCTGTTTCTTTTTTTTCATAATTTTTTCATACGGCCGTTTCATTTTTGGTTCTAGGGTTTTCAAAACCCTTTCACTCTTAGATGAACTGGGTCAGGGGAACCCATGAACCGACCCGCGAAGCGCCCCATGGGGCAGGCTTGTGACTTGGGCTTCAGGCCCAGTTTCTCTCCTTTCCTTTTTTTTTTAGTTTATTTTTAATTTAGTATTTCAAATTTTAATTAGAAATTTAAACTTTAGATTTAGTTTCTTTTATAACCTTATTTAGTTTTAATTTTAAAGTATTCTTTAGTTTAGTTTTTAATAATTTTAGGTTTTTGTTAATTATTTCCTTCAACTTTTATTAAACTTTTTTTTTAAATTATTTTGTAAAAAAAAAACAATCTTTATCAATATCATTTTGTTAAAAAGAAATTTCTTGATAATATTTTTGTAAATATTTCATTAAATGTTTTGCTAATTAACTTTAAACTTTATTTTGTTTTCTCATTATTTTTTGGTTATCATTTCGTCTAGATTTATTTTATCTTTTCATTTCTACCTTGATTTTTATTTCGATTTGTATTTCGATTATTTTGGGCCAATGATATATAAAAAATCTTGATTGGTTGATTTTCTTCAAACCACTAAAAATCTTGATAAATATGAGGCCATATTTCATTTTTATTTTATCGGTCAATGAATGTCAAATATCATTAGATTATCGATTTCTCGATTAAATCGTGATTGAGACGAGACCATTTCGACTGTTATTTTATTAAAAAAAATTTATTAACTCGGACGAATAAGAGCCGTCAAGATCTAGCATCTTGGCACAACTCTTTGAACAATTGACTTGCATCAAATGTTCGTTGTCCGATAAATAACTTTAAGTCTCGACTTGGACGAATAAGAGCCGTCAAGATCTAGCATCTTGGCACAACTCTTCGAACAATTGATTTTCGTCAAGTGTTCGTCGTCCATCAAATAATTTTCATTATCATCTCGAAAGAAAAGAACTGTTGGAATCTAGCATTCTAGCACAACCCTCGAATGATTGGTCCTAAGCCTTGCGCATTGGGGTAGTTGTTCATTCTCCTCTTTCATCTTCAAAACAATTTTCATATCAACTTGGACAAATAAGGACCGTTAAGATCTAGCATCTTGACAAAACCCTTTTGAGCTTTTTATCATCAAAAGCTTGTTGTCCATCAAATTATTTTTCATTTCAACTTGGATGAATAAAAGCCGTCAAGATCTAGCATCTTGGCATAACTCTTCGAACAATTGATCACTATCAATGTTCATCGTCTAAACAAACAAATTTTACAACCAATCTTGAATGAAAAGGACTGTTAGAGTCTAGCACTCTAGCATAACCCTTTGGCATTTTTAAAACATATTCAAGCCACTTTTAAACCACTAGCTTTTGCAAGAGATAGCCATTAATCTCTTGTGATTTTTAATCCTTCCTTTAACCTTCATAAGAGATGGCCACTAATCTCTTCTCATAAACAACCAATTCTCACAAGCTTTGCTTTCAAGCTTTTCATCGTAGTTGCCAGAACTACGGACGCTCTGATTTCTCAAGTTCATCTTGAGAATACGTAGGCATAGGATCGCGAGATCCTAGCGAGCCACCTTTTTCTTTTTCTTTTGTTTCCTTTACATCCAATGCCTTCTTGGATTCCACCTTTCCATTTTTCATCGTAGCCCCGAACTGCGAAGGCTCTGAGTTCCTCATTGCACTATGAGGATACGTAGGCACGAGATTATGAAGTCTTGTCGAGCCCCCTAGTAATAAAAACCTTTAGGTATTTTCTCTTTAATATAAAAAATCCAAAAACATTTCTCTCTCTTCCCTCAAGTAGAAGATTTAGAAACAAACCTTAAGCTAACATACATTCGACCCTAACTTAATGGTTCCCGTTGAGTACAACGAACATGAGGGGTACTAATACCTTCCCCTTGCGTAATCGACTCCCGAACTCAGACATTGGTTGCGATGACCATATTCTTATCCTTTCTTTTTAGGGGTTTTATTCGATATTTTCCCTTTCCCCCTCCCCTATGGGAATAAATACGCGACTCTGTTAAGTCCATCCCGCGGGCGTGCGATTGCGCTTCGCGAGGTCGTTCTCATTTTTCGAGGTACGACTAAATGCATTAACAAATAAAGCGTTACATATGAAAAGCAGAAATTAACTAAAGCTTTAAGGGGACTGTCTCAGTCTGAGCTTATAGTTTTCACATTAGGTCCAGAGTTTTCAAAAGACAAGACACCGCATCGCATTAGCCTTTGTACTTCGTGTTTCAAAGGAAAACAGTCTTCGATGTCGTGTTCGGGCGCACCTTGATGGAAAGCACAACGAGCCTCTGGCTTATACCACCACGGGAGATCCTTTGGTATGGTTGGCGGAGCTCGTGTCTGCACCATATTCCTTTGTATCAAATATGGATACAATTTCGCATAGGTTATGGGAATCGGATCAAACTGTCTTTGAACACAGTTTTGATTATTGAATGAGAGAGGAGCCTGTGGTTGATGAGCAGTACTGTTGGTGACGGGGGATATAGCAGTGATATGTTGAGGTCGCTGATACCTTCTCCTTTTTTGTCGTCTTTGATGCACAACATTTACTTCTTGTTCCTTCCTTTTCTCGAAGTTACTTCCATATTTCTTGGCATTGTGGGAAACACTTCCTTCTTTAACCAATCTTCCTTCGTGGACACCTTCTTCCAAACGCATCCCTGTGTTTACCATCTCAGTAAAATCGCTAGGGGCGCTTGCTACCATTCTCTCATAGAAAAATGGGCTCAGTGTTTTCAGAAAAATTCGGGTCATCTCTTTCTCCTCCAGAGGTGGAGTAACTTGAGCGGCTAGTTCACACCAATGCTGGGCGTACTCTTTAAAATTTTCTCTTTCTTTCTGAGCCATGGCTCTCAGCTGGTCTCTGTCTGGTGCCATGTTGACATTATATTTGAATTGCTTAATAAAAGAATCACAGAGGTCATTAAAGTTGCGGATATTTGAACTATCTAGCCCCATGTACCACTTGAGGGCCACACCAGTCAAACTATCTTGGAAATA
This sequence comes from Lathyrus tuberosus, assembly GCA_022829125.1. Taxonomy (NCBI): domain Eukaryota; kingdom Viridiplantae; phylum Streptophyta; class Magnoliopsida; order Fabales; family Fabaceae; genus Lathyrus; species Lathyrus tuberosus. The sequence continues at coordinate 6,204,822 of JALAZF010000264.1, forward strand.
ATGTATCAGTAGTTGGTCATTATCCTTATGAGTAGACATCTTCCGTGCATACATAACCAGATGACTCTGTGGGCAAGAATTTCCCTTATACTTCTCAAACTCAGGGACTTTGAACTTTGGAGGAACCTTAACATTTGGAACCAGGCACAGCTCAGAGGCACTTTTTCCAAACAGCTCTTTCCTACGAAGGGCTTTGATTTCTTTCTGTATTTCCACAAACTTGTCCTGGAACTCATCCATTCGTTCTTCCATCCCAATACTTTCACTAGAGGCAGCATGAAACACAGGTTCTTCCAGGTGGAAAGGAGTAGCATTTACCACAGGCGGTGGCACAGTCATTACAGCAGCTATGGCAGAAACTTGAGAAACCGGTGGGTGGTATCCGACTGGAGTAAAGTTACGAGGCATCCCCCATGGGAAACCAGGAGGCATAGAATACTGACCTTCACTTGTAGTGGGCACCACTAGGATCTGTGCAGATATCATTTCAGAGATAACAGTGTTGTATGATGGCGTACTATGTGATGACTGATTCTGAGCAGCCCTTAACGCTTTCATCATCCCATTAATCTTCTTTAGATTTTCTTTCAGTGTTGAAACCTCTTCCCGAAGTGCCTTGTTCTCCTGTTCGAGTTGATCCATTCTTTTCTTGCGACCGGCTCAAGTATTGTATCGACAATTCAGCTCGACTGAGAAGAAAAAAACGAATGAGAACCCGGAATGCAAAGGTATGCAAATGTAAATGATGCAACAAGATTCATGGAACTCAACTATTTATAATCATCAGGGAATATCAAAAGACGCGTTTTTTAAACGGTTACAACCATTAGTATCGGAATACTAAAAGATTGATTTATTACAACATTGACTACAAACGCGTCTGTACGCCTTACAAGAATCATGTCATAAAAGCTAAATAAAAGCTAGTACTGATGGATCTAAGGAGACTTTTCCAATGGTCTTCCTTTGATTCGCTTAAATTCTTCTTCCAATTGAGCTTCCAACGTATTGAGTGAGGACTAGAGTAGGTTAAGTCTTCTGGTGCTTCTCTACTCTTGCAAGAAGTAGCCTTTTTTTCAAAATTTCTCCTTTGGCTCGAATATTAACCGAAGATAGGAAATGGATACTTGTCTTGAATAAGTAACTCCATTAGCTGAGATTATTCTTCAAGGGTCGTCACCAATAGTGATAGACTGTCATAAACTGCAATAGAGTTGATAGAAGTCCCTTATCAAGCTTCCCATATCTGGTCTTGAACTCTTCTTTATCTGTTAACAATGTCTCTAGTCTCCTTAGATCGTCCAGATCATGACTCTTGTAAGGGTACTTCAGCGTTTCCCCCTTTTTTATTTTTTTTTAGTGTCCATGATATCCTTATGATGTTTACAAACAAGACTAAGTTCCATGAATCTTTATGATATGATGTTCATGAATGCATGTATGCAAACAAACAAAGCACAAAGCACACACAAGCAATCAAACAAACAAAGAGTCTTAGGTTTGAAAGGTCTTGAGCGTGGAGCCAAGGTCTAACCATCCCAATAGGTGTGTACTATGGTTTCGAATGTACCTGCCAAACGGGTTCTACAAAGTTCCCAGAGTCTACAACCCATCTTTCAGATATTATCGATTTTCCAAATCACTTGGTAGTCAATAATATTCTCAAGAGAATCTCGTCTGAGAGTAGTATCGCGTGTCAACTATTTTGGAAATAGACTCCCGCATAGTCACCGCACTACATCCTAAAAGGCCAAGTGGGGTTAAAGGTACTACGGTCCTCAGTCTCACGGATTCTTGGTCGAAATTAATATCATTTTCACGAATGGACTCGTTCAAACAACATTAAGTTCAAAAGAACCTAAACTGAGCGATGATTTTCTCAAGTCAACTTTTCAGGAATCGACTCCCTCAAAGTCTCCTTGAACATATCATCTCATATCATAATTGCACTCAAGTCCGGGTATAGGACTCCTCACCACTCAAAGTGACAACCCTGCACACAGAAAAACCAAGCAAACAGATAACGATAACAAATAACATAAATAATCAAGTTAGGGTGAACCCTCTTATGAGATTTCCCTAGTGAAGTTTCCATTTCTGTCGCGGTGAGAATTAGATATCAAGTTATTAGTTAACTTGAATCACATTTCTTTTATTTCATCACTGTCTTTGATTTATCCAAGGGAAGGGAGAAAGATCGAATGTCCCACAGTATGCAATGCAAATGCAAACTAAGATTCTAAGGTTCGGGGGTCGGTTATACCTAGGGAAGGTGTTAGCACCCTAGATATCTGTAGTACTCTACAGGAACCTCTTGTTTTATGTTATTTGTTTTTTGTTTTGCTAAGGGTTTAAGGGTAGGAATACCTAAAGTTCTATTCCTAAGTGTGCTCGACAAGATATCGCATCTTGTGCCTACATATCCTGTCGGGAAGGAATCAGAGTACATGTAGTTCCTCTTGAAGGATGCTAAAGTTTGTTTAAAGTTTAGGAGAGAAGATGACTCATCATCTTAAGAAACCACCACAGTTTTTGAAAATTGTTTGTATTTTGTGGGGTATGGGATTGTATGTCCCTTCTTTGAGATGATTCACATCTAATTCTCTTGTGTGGAGAATTAGGTGAGCTAAAGTTTGATTATAAAATCAAAATTGAGGGGGGACTAACTTAGGAAGGCTATCCTAAAATTGTCTAATAAACTTATCTTAAGGGTATAAAACCTAAAGGGAGGTATGATGCAAATGAAATGCATCATGCACAATAATTTGATTATCATGCATGGGATTTTCCCTTGGATATTAATGCAATCGATTATTAATGAATTAAACGAGAGTGCTAGCAAAGTGGTGCTAGTCTTGTGTATGGTGACCCAAAGGTTGATTGCGATGCTTTAAAAGCAATCGACTTACAAGGGTAGAAAATGGCTCGACGTTGGATCGAGATTTTTACTATTTTGAAAGGGTTTGGAACAATTAGAGCATGCATACATCACATACAATGATAAACACACAAAAGCAAAAGCAAGGCATAATATCAATCAAGTTCTAACCTAAATTCGTACAAACGTAACCAAGTGCGAGGGATTCTAACGGAACGATCCATTAAGACAAAGGGGAAAGAGTTTAATTAAATTTTAAAGGCTTACTATTCTGAGGATTTTATGTTAAAGATTATTTTAATTTGAAAAGAGTTAAAAGGTCTTCTTATTAATAAGGTTTTAATTATAAAAAAAAATCTTGTTATTATTTAGTTTTAAAGTTATATTAAAAAGAATTATTTAAAGAGGAAAAAAAGAGTTTTCCTTATTAATTAAAAAAGAGTTTTAATTTTAGTGTTTTAATGAATAATAGTTTTTATTATAAAAGATTTACTAATTTGAGAAAAAGTTTTAACAAGAGTTTTTAAATCATATAGTTATATTTTATTGAAAGTGACATTTAGAAAAGAAGTTATATTATTTTTATTTAAAAAGGATTATTTAAAGGTTTCTAAATGTTTATTATTTTTTTTAAGAATTAGTTATGTTAAAAACAAATTCTAATTACTTTGAAAAAAAGAATTTCTGGATTTTAGATTTATTTATTTTAAAAAGGTTAAATCAATTAAAAACAAGTTTAATATTTAAAAAAAGAAAAACTGAGGGATTAGGTGTTGCGAGGGGGAGAGGGTCCATCGCGGACCCTCAGATCTCAACCGTTGGATGAGTAACCGTGACAAATCCCGCGATCTAAACGGAGGGTGCATGGTGTGTAGCAGTGTGTGCGCGTGTACAGGAACAAAGTCACAAAGAAAGAAAGAAAAAAAAAGTCATACGATGGACTCTCACTCCCACTCTCTCGTTCTTCTTTCTCTCTCAAATTTAGGGTTTTGAAACCCTAGCAGCCGCCGCCGCTACCCTCTTGTATTCTCCGATCAACAAAAAAAGCAAATCAAAACCCCAATCCCAGCAAGCCTGATACCCCAATTCACTATATTTTACGATTACATATTACAGATACACATGATTTAAAGCAAAAAAGAGAAAAGAGGGTCGGCGATGGTGGCGAACAGCTTCACGGGCCTCGTTCAGGAATGATTTCTTTTCCTATTCTTTACCCCTTGTGCGATTTTAAAATCTTTGTTGTTCTTAGTTTTCGTCTTTTCTGAACATGTGATGTTGGATTTCGTGTTGATGATTTATTGATTTGATGCTTGGTGTTGCTATGTGAATTTGTTTGTAACGTGTGCGATTTTCAGAGAGGTGATGATGAACCACTTGTTCTTCTGATCTCCAGGTTTTTTGGGTTGGGAAATTTGGAGTTTGATTGCTGCGGATGGTGGTGATTCTTCGTGTGTTTCTGGATTTTTGTCTCTGCGAAATCGTGTAGATTCCCTCTTTTTCAAATTCTGGTGTATGTTGATAAGTTGTTTGGTTCGATTTGGATTTGGGTTGTTGTTTGGAGTTGTTGATTTGGGATGAATATGGTTGAAGAATATTGATAGAGGTTTGTGAGCGTTTTTCTGAGATTTTCAGGTGAGTATCCTTCTACTCTGAGTGAGAATTGTGCATTTTTTGTCTCTCTTAGGATAGGTTTTTCTGGTGTCTTTCAAATGTCACAAGTGCCTTCTTATATACTCTGAGGTTGATGTTAATCCTGATTGTGTATTGAATGCATTTCCTTCTTGGTTATGGGCCTGTTTGGATCTGATTTGAAATTGTTTTAAAAACTTACCACTTTGGTTTGATTGTGTTGGAAGTTAACAATTGCCTTTGATTCTTTCCTTATTTAAAGATTTGATGCAGGCATACCTTATGATTTCCTTACCGTGATTATATGATTCAATACGTTTGATTGTGTAATTGATGATGATTTGTGCCAAAACCGCATTTATCCCGCATCTGAACTTGCCAATATTGTCTTTTGGAAAGAATTGATGAGTTTCCCCTCTTTTTACTTGATAGGTTCGAACTGGATGAATAGTCATGGGAAAGAGCAAGCATTGAGCCCAATTTCTGTGACATGTACCTGACTTTTTGGATAGATTTAATTCGAAAGCCTCAGTTTGGGATGAGTTTTGAAACAGTCAGGTCAGAATCATGTTAAGTCTCGCATTCGAATATCACAGCCGTGTAATCTTGCCTTATGTATCAAAGAAGCATGTTGGGACATGATTTTTCTAAAACTGTCAGCCTTGAATCAAATTGAGTTTCTAACAATTGTGTCATCCATTGATAATCGGAATTACTCCGAGAAGACACGTACTTATCGGCATTGTGAAGCTACTTCTTTAGTTGATACTTAAAATAGCCTTCTCTTTCATATTGGCCCTGAAATTCCAAATACTTTAGATTTTGAATTGTACTCATTCTTGTATTTTATACAAACACATGTTCTCTTCTGTAATGGTTTTTTGAACTAAGGTTGATAAATATCAAGGTGTGTCAAAAGCAAGACACGGTTGTGAAGTATTGGCTGGCACGCAACTTTTGTTCTTGCTGCTTGTGATGAGGCACCGAAAGGCGCTTGGGAATGCAAATATACAGTTGTTCATGATTATTGGGTGCTCATATAAATGTATGTCAAGTGTTGGTGCTCAGGAAGTCATCATGGGGTTTAAGTCTTTTAAGTATTCTTCTCTTTTACTTATCATCAATAAAAGCTTACGTTAATTCGAAAGTTCCTTGCAGAGTAGGCTCTTTGATTGTCTAGGCTTGCGTTAACATGGGTCATGATAATTGTGAACTGGAGGATTCAGCTTTAATTCAAATTTATTTTAATTGAGGTGTAATTCAATTCATGATAAACACGTGAATCCTTGCATTTTGTACTTTTGGAATCACCTTGAATTTAACCAAAAGAATTTCTTTGTAACTTGAACTTTTGATTTTTTGACTTGAGCTTGAGCTTTTAACTTTGGACTTTGGTGACCTTAAATCTTTGAGATTTGAATTGATTTGAATTTTGTACTTTGAAAAATTATATAAATAGTTGAACTTGAAAGTGAGAACATATTGCAACTTGAATAACTTGACTTTGAACTTGGAAATTTGGAAGGATGAGTTTGCAACTCCTTAAAAGAAAACTCCTAATCATATACCACTTAGAGATCATAAAGATTGATTAATAATTATTCGTTGAACACCCGTGTGAATTTGGAATTAAAATTTCCAATTTGGACCTTGGATCTGATTCTTTGTGAAATTTCAACAATTAAAACTTGGAGCGTATGAATCATCATGTATTTTGTAGGCCTTAATTCCTTCAATCCTTTCTAACACTTATGATTAATTTAAGCAACCTGGGCTACCTTGAAATATCTTGGAATCACGAGTGGCCCATATATGACTTATGGCTTAGGACACCACCAAGAAAGTATTGAGGGCCTATCTTCATAGGAATTCAACACAGATTTGCAAAAACCAGAGAAAACTCCACAACCACACACATACATAGACATTCTTCATGACTTGAATCTCCTGTAGCGGCACCTAACTTCACGAATGAAACAAAACAGAAAAATCCTAGATAAAAAGGTTAGCTATGCACGAGCGATCTAATATGTTATGTAAAGATCACAGCGGGGATCTTAGTGTCGAAAATTAGGGTGCGACACCAGCATACTGGTAGATACCGAATCAACTCTGAATGTTATGCCAAAATCTACTTTAATGCAACTATCGTTTCAAGGATCTCCGATGAGAGGCAGTGAAGTCATCGTCAAGGCATTTGACGGATCTTGAAAAATAGTTATCGACGAAGTCGATCTTCCTATAACTATCGGTCCTCACACTTTCCAAGTCACTTTCCAGGTCATGGACATCCGAGCAGCATACGGTTGTTTATTAGGAAGACCTTGGATACACGAGGCTGGGGCAGTCACTTCGACACTTCACCAGAAGCTAAAGTTCGTCAAGAACGACCAACTAATCACAGTCTGTGGGGAGCAAGCCTTAATCGTGAGCAACTTATCATCATCATCCTATTTAGAACCCGAGGAGGTTGTTGGAACCCAGTTCCAAGCACTTTCGGTGAGCAATGAGAATCGACCAGAGAAAGGAACATCGATTTCCTCATACAAAGATGCTCTCAAAGTGATCGAGAATAACAACACAAAAGGATGGGGATAACTTGTCATGCCTACTAATAACAAGACAAAGAAAGTTCTTGGTTTCTCTTCGACCTGTACCCAGAGTGCTACTAACGATGAAAGTTTTCATCCCATTTAGGACTTCTTCCACAGTGGAGGCTTCCTTCACCCAGTGTCTCAAGAAGTACATACCATTAATGAGGGTGACTCATCCGATACAGATGAAGAATGGAAGTCCTATCTCAACGAGGACGGTTATATGTCTCAGGAAGAAATGCCTACGCCATTTTACTATCCTGCACAAAGTCTGAAATATATACCTAGATCAGACGTCAAGATGATGTACAGAGATTGTGATCCGGAAGGATGCTGTGCTCCACCAAACTCATTAGAGGAGGACACTCTGATGAAAGACAACTTCGACTATGACTATTATGACCCAATGGATGGCATGCCTATCTGGCAGCCGTACCTAGGAGACTTGGGGCAAAAGAGTCATCCAAACAATGTGTATCAATTGAGCATCATTGAAAAGAATACCTGTGTCCCCACCACTTCATGGGATCATTACTCAGGACATTCAGAAGATATCCCGCACAACGATGAATCTGCAAAGATTACAGGACTAGAGTTCATCAACTATGCTTTTCCTGAGGTCAACGTCATCGAGAAGGATGACTCCTCCAGTTCCACCGAAGTATGGGATACCTTAGGACAACCAAGTGGCAAGTACGACTTCTTGGTCAAGTACACCGCTCCTGAAAGCTCTCGTATCAGGCTCAAAGACATTCAGCCTACTAGATGGGGAGATCCACCTGAGAATGAAAACACTGTGCAAGATACAACAGAAGAGTTCGCCTACGATTACTCTGCTTGGGAGGAAGACTCCATCGATCCTGCTCCGCCATAAATCAGCGCCATTTCTGAGGACAAACCAAGAAAAAAGGTACCAGACTTTATGATTCACCGAGGAGTTTGCCGCCAATGGGTTGCTGTCGATGTCCCGAAAGTCGTCCATAAGTCTAAGTAATTGTCGTCTTTGTTTTAACCTTTCACCCTGCCTAGGTGAAACGGATGTTTTGATAGGGCTCACTTTCTGTAAATGTCCCTCTTCGCTTCGCCCAAAGCGACAGAGTTTATTTTATAGGGCTGTAGTTTCAAGAATCGACAAAATCATAAATAAAGTAACGTCGTTCTGTAATTTCCGCATTTATTGCTGTTTTCACTTTTCGCTTTTTCAAGAAAATGGTAATCCTAAAAAACAAACTCAAAAATAAAAAACAAGCATTTTTCAGAGAATACACTGCACACACTCTTGCATTTCTCTCCATCTCTTCTAAAAATAAATCATCACGTCATACAGATTGCTTGTTTTAAACCCCGTTGAAACATACGATCCAATGCCTTCTCCCAACTTTGAATTCCCGGTATTTGAGGCTGAAGAAGAAAATGACAAAGAAATTCCAGAAGAGATCTCCTGATTACTCAGACAAGAGGAAAGGTCCATTGAACCTCACAAAGAGCCGTTGGAAACGGTCAACTTGGGTTCAGAAGAAGATAGAAAAGAAGTCAAGATTGGGGCACTGCTCAGTCCGACTATCAAAGAAGATTTGATAAGACTTCTCAAAGAATTTCCAGATGTGTTTGCTTGGTCCTATCAGGACATGCCAAGGTTGGACACCAGCATCGTGGAACATCATCTACCGTTAAGATCAGAATGTCTGCCAATAAAACAAAGGTTGAGAAGAACTCACCCGGACATGGCCATCAAAATCAAAGAGGAAGTGCAGAAACAGATTGACACGAGTTTCCTTGCCACGTCAGAATATCCTCAATGGTTAGCCAACATAGTACCAGTTCCAAAAAAGGACGAAAAAGTCAGAATGTGTGTAGACTACAGGGATCTGAACAAAGCCAGTCCAAAGGATGACTTTCCCCTACCGCACATAGACATACTGGTAGACAGTATAGCAAAGTTCAAAGTATTCTCCTTCATGGATGGATTCTCGGGCGATAATCAGATAAAAATGGCGTCGGAAGACATAGAGAAAACTTCGTTCATTACCCCATGGGGCACCTTTTGTTACAAGGTAATGCCATTCGGTTTGAAGAACGCCGGGGTGACCTATCAAAGGGTCATGACTACTCTGTTTCATGAAATGATACACAAAGAAATAGAAGTGTATGTCGATGATATGATTGCCAAATCTAAGACAGAAGAGCGGCATGTGACCCACCTGTTAAAACTATTCAAGCGTCTGAGAAAGTACAAATTCCATTTGAATCCCAACAAATGCACATTCGGTGTCTGCTCGGGGAAAATTTTAGGGTTCATCGTCAGCCAGAAAGGAATTGAGGTTGATCCTGACAAAGTCAAGGCCATTCAAGAAATGCCTTCTCCAAAGACTGAAAAATAAGTCAGAGGATTCCTGGGGCGTTTGAATTACATTTCCAGATTCATATTCCTCATGACCGTGACATGCGCGCCAATCTTCAAATTACTCAAAAAGAATCAGGACTGCGTATGGACAGAAGACTGCCAGAAAGCCTTCAACAGTATCAAGGAATACCTGTTGAACCCACCGATTCTATCACCTCCAGTGGAGGAAAGACCATTGATTATATACCTAACAGTCTTGGAAGACTCAATGGGTTGTGTACTTGGCCAACAAGACAAGACCAAAAGAAAAGAGTCTGCCATCTATTATTTAAGCAAGAAATTTATCGACTGTGAAACTCGGTACACTATGCTCGAGAAAACTTGTTATGCTCTAGCTTAGGCAGCCAAACGTCTTCGCCAATACATGATTTGTCACACTACTTGGTTAATCTCCAAAATGGATCCGATCAAGTATGTCTTTGAAAAACCCGCTCTCACGGGAAGGATCGCCCGTTGGCAGTTGTTGTTATCATAATATGACGTAGAGTACCATGCTCAGAAAGCCGTCAAAGGAAGTATTTTAGCCGATCATTTGGCTCATCAACCAATTGACGATCAAGAATCAGTCAGATTTGACTTCCCAGACAAAGATGTCATGTACTTGAAAATGAAAGACTACGATGAACCGCTACCCAGTGAAGGGCCAGAACCAGGTTCCCAATAGGGACTAATCTTTGACGGAGCTGTCAATAATTATGGAAACAGAATTGGGACAATCATCATAACACCTCAGGGTACCCATATTCCTTTCACTGCTAAATTGACATTCAAGTGTACAAACAATGAGGCCGAATACGAATTTTGTATCATGGGTCTCAAAGAAGCGATCGACTTAAGGATCAAGAACTTGGATGTGTATGGAGACTTCGCCCTGGTTATCAATTAGATCAAAAGAGATTGGAACACATACCAATCAAGACTGATTCCTTACAAAGATTACGCGAGGAGGTTGTTACCATTCTTCAACAGAATTGAGTTTCATCATATCCCTCGTGAAGAGAATCACATGGCTGATGCACTGGCCACTCTCTCTTCCATGATTAGTGTAGGTCAATGGAACGACATACCTAAGATTGACATAATGCGCCTTGAAAGGCCCGCTTACATCTTCACAATTGAAGCAATCATAGACGACAAACCTTGGTATCATGATATAAAATGCTTCCTTCAGAAACAAGAGTACCCACCTGGGGCATCCAGAAAAGACAGAAAAACCCTCAGAAGATTGGTAGGCAGCTTCTTTCTAAGCGGTAATACACTCCATAAGAGAAACGTTGACATGGTCTTGCTCTGATGCGTAGACAGACCAGAAGCAAACATGCTGATAAAAGAGATTCATGAAGGATCCTTTGGCACTCATGCCAATGGACACACAATGGCGAGAAAAATTCTAAGAGCAAGGTACTATTGGTTGACCATGGAATCCGATTGCTATAAGTACATGAGAAGGTGTCACAAGTGTCAGATATACTCAGACAAAATCCATGTACTGCCAACACATCTCAAAGTTCTTTCTTCCCCATAGCCTTTTTCCATATGGGGAATTGACATGATTGGCATGATCGAACCCAAGGCTTCGAACAGACATCGGTTCATCCTGGTAGCCATTGACTACTTCACCAAATGGGTCGAAGCAGCGTCATACACCAATGTAACCCGACAAGTCGTGGTCCAATTTATCAAAAACAATCTCATCTGTCATTATGGTGTTCCAAGCCAGATCATTACTGACAATGGATCTAACTTGAACAACAAGATGATGAAGGAGTTGCGCGCTGCGTTCAAGATCGAACACCATAACTCATCTCCCTACCGACCTAAGATGAACAGAGCGGTAGAAGCGGCTAACAAGAATATCAAGAAAATTATTCAAAATATGGTTGTAACCTATAAAGATTGGCACGAAATGCTGCCTTTTGCTCTTCACGGTTATTGCACATTTGTCCGCACTTCAACAGGGGCAACCCCTTTCTCTCTAGTATATGGCATGGAGGCAATGCTCCCCGTAGAAGTAGAGATCCCGTCAATCAGGGTATTGATGGAAGCTAAGCTAACAGAAGCTGAATGGTGTCAAAGTCGACATGATGAACTGAACCTGATCCAAGAAAAACGAATAACGACACTATGCCACGGTCAATTATATCAGCAAAGAATGAAGAAAGTGTTTGACAAAAAGGTCCGACCCCATGTCTTCAGGAAAGGATACCCCGTGCTCAAGAAAATACAATCATTTCTCACTGATTCCCGGGGCAAATGGACTTCGAATTACGACGGTCCCTATGTGCTCAAGAAAGCCTTCTCAGGCGGCGCCTTGAGAATTGCAACCATGGATGGAGAAGAGTTTTCCTACCTTACGAATGTTGACGTAGTCAAGAAATACTTCGCCTAAAAAAAACGTCTCGGTGGATTGAAAACCCGAAAGGGCGGTCCAGGCAAAAATTAGAGACACAATCGAAAATCATCCCGATGGATTGGAAATCTCAAAGTACAATCCAGGCAAAAATTAGGGATTAATGGCAAGTAACTACGTCTGACGAGGTTAAATCCCCCAGCAGTAATTCCATCCGTCAAGAAAACTCCGGTCAAGGTCATCTTCGACAGAGGCTCAGGATGTCCAGAGTTCAAAGTTGGTAGAAGGAATACAGTCATTATGTTTCAATTTCGACAGAGGCTCAGGATGTCCAGAGTTCAAAGTTGGTAGAAGGAATACAATCATTATGTTTCAATGTAGCCCCTTTTCCCTTAAATTACCATTTTCTAACTTTGTAAATACTCTATGGAATCACGCGTTTGGCTGATCTCCATTCAATCAATAAAATTTGAGCCCCAATGCTTTTGTTTGCAATTCTTATTTGTTTTAGCTTTACAGAATGACATTTTAACATGATCAACGATTCGTGAAATAAAACAAAAATGAATTTACTTGTCAAAAAATTTTCTGCTTTTAAAATAAAGATGGCAATTCTTTTGACTGTTGAACATCGAAAGAACATCGATCGCTTCTCCGAAGGTGATTGAACCTCAAAGTGCAGAATCAAAGTACTCCTTCTAAACTAGTACGCCTGAATGAAGGATCAACTGTTTCAGATGTGATTTTCCCATCTGGCATCCCCGGCAGAGTTCTTACCTCCTAAGACCGATTGAACAACTCTTCATCCCCACGAATATTATCTCTCCTAAGCAAGGCAGGATTGCTATCTAGAACCAGTGATACTTTTTATTCCCGCAGTGGTCGAGTATCTAGTCGTATTCATCTATTAGTCTGTATGTCGCGTCAGTTTTGTCAGCATAAACATACATACATCATGCATAATTGATTCACATTCATATTCATATTGTATTATTATCATTCCAGTCGGTCTTGTTCCCAAGGGATAAAAGTCCTCTCAATCGAGTTGTCAGTCATTTCCTCGTCAGGAAATGTATCATCTAAACAATTTCTCCCCCCGGTTTATTTCTGGATTGGAGACGGTTCTCGACCCCTTTGATAACTTGAACCTCTGGAAAAAAAAAAGAGACATTCAACAAACGTCACTCTTCACCATTGAAGATGATATGTTCGCTTTCCCGGATTTAAGGAAAATCCCCAGAGAAAGCCCCTCAACCGAAGACTCTCGGCAATACAGCAGTTTCTCTCCGAAAGGCTTGCTGTCAACAAGGTCATCAGCACCTCCAAATTGGATTACATCACAATGCATTTCTCCGAGAAGATCTCGAATAAAAGTATGATGTAGTACCACCAAGCAAAAAACAGTCTTTCAAGAGACTCGTTTTCCCCAGTAGAGTCAACAAATGGCGTCTCTAACAGAGAAGTTTGAACACCTCTACAGCTCAAACGAATGGGTTTCCCCAGCAAGTCTGATGACAAAACTTTTTCCATCAGATGGCATCTACCCAGTAAAACTCGGCGAGAAGTTTGATGAAGACCGCTACGCATAGCATCCCTTGTCAAGGAAGGAACTTGACAAGAAGAAACTAAGACCAGTTCCATGGCTGAAGACCAGGATCGAGGGGAAGTTTATATCAGAAACTTAGACCAGTTCCTTGGCTGAAGACCAGGATCGAGGGGAAGTTTATTGACAAAAGAAACTTAGACCAGTTCCTTGGCTAAAGACTAGGATCGAGGGGAAGTTTATTGACAAAAGAAACTTATACCAATTCCGTGGCTGAAGCCCAGATCGAGGGGAAGTTTATATCAGAAACTGAGACCAGTTCCTTGGCTGAAGACCAGGATCGAGGGGAAGTTTATTGACAAAAGAAACTTAGACCAGTTCCATGGATGAAGACCCGGATCAAGGGGAAGTTTATATCAGAAACTGAGAACAGTTCCTTGGTTGAAGACCAGGATCGAGGGGAAGTTTTACGCTTTTCTAAGTATCATTGCTTAGTAAAATAAGATGAATAGGCAAACTGCCATTTATAACCACAATCAAAATTTCGGGTATTCCGATATTTAATCCTCTTGCACCCTGAATGTCCGAACATCTTCGTCATTCACACCTTCAGGTCCAAGAAAATTAAATAGGGGCATCTGTCATACCCCAAATTTTAACCACCAAGACTTCCCATCATTGTGCAAATTATCACCATAATATGGATATACTACCATGCCTCATCAATCTCCTCAAAGATGTTTGAGCATCCACTACAATCAAGAATTAGGGTTTTGAGCCCTCTCAGAGCACTTAGACAAAGGATCAATCGAGAAATGACATGATCCTCAACTTGTCTAACATCTCAAACACCTATAAAGGATCAAGAGGACTCCCACATCAAGAATCAAGCACAAGGTTGCAACATTCCAAGTGGATTAAGCCTCAAGATTTCCAATGTCACTAAATTAGGGTTTTGGTCGACTGAGGCCTCCAGATAAAAATTTTCACCTGGGCATGAGCCAATACTTCAAAAAATAACCCAAGATGCTCTAAGGGACCTCATGGACCCAATCATCAAGTCAATTTAACCTTAGGGGATGCATTTACCAAAAATCAGGAATTAGGGTTTCTTGACCTAATTCACCCCTAAGTTGACTTTTGAGGCAAAGCATGAGCCAAGACCTCAAGACATGATTTGAGGCCTTCAAATACACTACATTGATCCATTTGCAACAATGGATTGACCCAAGAAACTTGGTTCACCAGTTTCAATTTCATCTGGACCACAATTAGGGTTTTGAAGGGAAAAGTCAACTGTACCTTTGACTTTTGACCAAGACATGCTCCCAAACCTTGGGACATGATTCAATACACCCTATAACACCTATGGGATCCATACATCAGGTTTGATTTAGGTCAAGGACTTGATTTCACAAAGGATCGCACAGTTTAGATTTCATCCGATAAAAAGTCAACTGTGCACAAAATCAAGTTTGGCTTTTTGCAATTTTTCACAAATGTGATTCCCCTAAGTAAAAAATAATGTTAATGTGTGGTATTGATCATCATTCATCAAGAAAAATCAAGAAACGTGAGGTTTCTTGCAAAAGGGGCAACCTTGAGAAACCAAAATTTTTCTAAGTTTTGGAATAAAAGTGATTTTGGTACCAACTTCCAAGGATCATAACTTGAGATCCAAGCAACCATTTTGGGTGATCCAAAGTTGGATTTGTAGGTCTTGCTACACTCTACAAAAGCTTCAACTACCTCGAACTCCAATTCTTTATGGATTTTAAGTTATGGAATGATCAAAATGGCAAAAAAAAACATGAAAATGACACTTTTCCAACACTTAGTGAAATTTTCACAAAAGTCAAAATCTGCCTTACTTTTTTCAAAATGTAGGGACATTTTTCACCTTGATCCAAGTTAATCCAAGTCTAGGGGTGAACATCAAAGTTAAAGTATGCCATAAGGGCTTTCCAACAAGTACCAGATCATCTCCAAATTCCATTTGAGCAGGGAGATACAACCCTTGGAACATGGCATCATGAATTGGTTTTTACAAGGCAGAATTTGTGCATTTTGCTCGATTTGTCCAAATCTGATAAATTCAAGCCTTGTCATCAATTTGGACACATCTGAGGATAAAAGAAGAAGGGAATGATCTGATCCCCAAGCCTCCAAAGTCCAAGAATCTACATTAGCCATAACAAACCTAAAAAGGCTAAAAAGGTGCCAAGACTCCAATTTTGTTGCAATGCATTTAATGGATACACCAAGGTGGCATGGACTGACACATTTCTAACTGAATGAGTAAAGAATAAGCTCTGAATCATAGGACCATAGGCATGTGCCCTAACCTCAAGTCAATGGCTAGAGGAGACTTGAGATTCCTTTTGCTCAACATTGGCCAAAGGCCTACTGCAGCTGCCATTCACTATTGCTTGCAAAACAAACTTACTCTACTATAAATAGAGCTCATTTGTGCTCAGTTTGAGTACATCAAAGCACTACAACACTTGCTTTCCTCAAAATCTCTTTCTTTAGGCCAAAATGCCTTCTTTTGCAAGGTATCTCTGAGTTTTTGAGTTAGAGAGCAATTCCACCACAGCTCATAATCCAAACACCTCTAATATGTTGTATCTAAGTTGTTCAAACATTCACATGTGACCTGAAACACCAAAATCACAAAGTCAACCTCCAAAACCTCAAATTTTAACTTCTCTGGATTTTCCAAGCCATGCCTTGATTCAGTCACTTCCAAAACCAAACAAAGCCTCAAACACACTCCAAATATCATCCTCAAATTATCCCAAATGGTTCCCCTCATCTGGAACACCATTTGATAGAGTTGCCATATTGGTCACTTTTGCCCCTTTTGGAAGAAAGTGCCACAACTTGTTCCTGAGGATTCCAGCTGGTTTTAATCATTCTAAAAGCTTCTAAGTGATCAATTGAGAGTGTCCAAAGCATCAAATTACTTCTGGCACAAGGAACTTGGCAGATAGCACAAAAAGCTCCAAGAGGTAAGTGCATGGCAACTTGAACTCTTTGAATTATGTATTGCTTTGAAGTCCACGGATCATAAACATAGCATACATGTTATATATGTTGTGTTTGAACCAATTGGCCATGCTATTAGTGTGTGTATGATGTGTTAGCATATAAAATGCAAATTTTGGTCTATTTCAAAACCACTATCGGGTTTTAAAATAGGGACCTCATATGAAAAAACCAAGACCACCATTGGATTCCTTGTGAAATTCTAGGTCAGATGCACCTAAATTTTGTCTCAATCCATGGAGAAATGAGAAAGTTAGTGGCTTCACGTAAATTGCCCAAAAGCTTGCCTTGCTCAGGCCTAGAAACAAGGCATGACTTATGATTTAATGGGGTGGTTTTGATACACGGATGTATCACTACCCCAGTGGTAGCACGCATGTGTGTTTGTGTATGAGGTCATGGGTTCAAACCCCACCCAGACCTTTTTTGCAACCTCTCTCATTTTTGCAATTTTTCATTATTTTCATGTTTTTGTTAATTAATTGAAAAAATTAATTTCTCTCTCAATTTTAATTATTTTTGAATGGTTCTTTTTTTGAAAATTCCCAAAAATGTTAAAATATTTTATTCCATGAAAATTTCACAAAAATATTATTTATTCCATATATTTGATATTTTTGTAAAGATTTATATTTTTATTTGTTTTTTAACATTAAAAATATTTCTTTCTCTTGGTTTTACAAAATTCAAATGATTTTTAAATCATCTCATAAATGAAACATGATTTTCCAAATATAAATCCAAGATCACAACCTTTTTTCACAAGTTAGATTATTTTAATTGAATTTTTATTCAATTAAAATACATTAAAAAAACCAAAAATTAGGGTTTTGATCACTATCACTCTAACAAATCTTTTCAAACACTCATGGGTCTTTATTAGAGTGTAAGACCCAATCCCTTTTTAACCAAAACCTTTTTGGGCCTCAGTCATTGTATAAGTCCCACTGCGATTTTAAAATCTCGGCGTGATCGTCGCCTTTCAAACAAAACCATCTGGGCCTCCCCTCGTGTTGTAAGTCCCATTTATTTTCTTTATCAAACTTTTGGGCATCTCCTTGAGTTGTAAGACCCATTCCTTTGTACAGAAACCCTTTTTGGGCCTCAGTCATTGTGTAAGCCCCAGTACAGTTTACGAAACAACGGTACGATTACTGTTTTTTCATCTGGGCCTCTCCTTGAGTATAAGCCCCAACAATCTTTTCAAAACAACTACCCTTTTGATTTAGGTTCAAACTCATAGTTGTTATCAAAACTTTCTTTAATTTCTTGAACAACTAACCCTATAGCTGTTACAATGGAAGCTTGCTCACCTGTAAGTTTTTTATGAGCTTCTTTTATTAGCTTTAATATATATATATATATATATATATATATATAACTGTATTATGGGAAGCTTGCTCATCTGTAAGTCCTTCTTTCATTCTTTTAAATACATGTCAAATATATATATATATATATATATATATATATATATATATATATATATATATATATATATATATATATATATATATATATATATATATATATATATATATATACATATAACTGTATTTTTGGAAGCTTGCTCACCTGTACATATATATATATATACATATAACTGTATTTTTGGAAGCTTGCTCACCTGTAAGTCCTTCTTTCATATCCTTTTAAATACTTGTCATATATCAACTGTATATATACTAGTATATCTGCTTAGAGTTTTCCCCGGCAACTAGGTCTAGAACTAGGTAAAGTCAGTTGGTCACTCTTAAATACAATCAAAACTAGATCCCCATAGGATTTCCAGATACAGTCTTGCCTTCTCTTGGGCTTAAACAATATAGAACAAAGAGAAAGGCATTATTCCCGGTGAAACTTTTCTCAGACTGTCACTATTAGAAATTGTCAAAGAAGTTCATTTCCCCAGAGAGGATTAATTCCAGGTGAAACCTCTCCTGAATTTCTTCAAACCCTATAACTGTTCACTAAAGAAAAGATTATTCCCGGTGAAACTTTTCTTGAACTTTTCTTAAGTTTGGACCCACAGGCTTCCTAAAAGCATCCCCGCCTCCTCTTGGGCTTTGTACAAGGACCCTCCGGCTTCTTAGAAGTTCTCATGCCTTCTCTTGGGCTTAATACAAGGACCCTGAAGACCTCTTAAAGGTATAAGACAGAATTTAGTCATCCTTTGTTAGAGCTGTCTTTCTAAAAGAGTCAAAACCTCAGACCAATTTTAGGGTTGATACTCATCCCTTAAAAGAGTCAGCCTCCTCTTGGGCGTTATACAAATATAAACTCTTTCATACTAGTAGACTTGGATAGTCTAAATCCCCTCTTGAGTCTCAAAATACATTCTCAATCTCCCTACAGACACAGGAAAAAACACTGGTCATTCAATCAATCCTGAGTAGAGTCAAAACCCGTGAGTTCTAAAACTCCGTCTTTTATCCTAAACTTCCCCAGCCAGGGTCAGTTTATCATCAGAGCCTCAAGGCATCTGATACCTCAACTCTTCTGTAAACCCTCAGCGAGAGTTGATTCCCCATTTGGACCTGCCTCTGGATCTCAATAATCCTCAACAGAAGTTAGCCTCCTCTTGGGCTTTGTACAAAGATTTTCCCCAACTGAGCGAACCTTTTCAGACTCTCTTATTGAGTCAATCACTTTTCAGACTCTCTTATTGAGTCAATAACCTTTCAGACTATCTTGTTGAGTCAATCACCTTTCAATACTCTCTTGTTGAGTCAACCCCTTTTAGCGTCAATCTTGGGCTTTGTACAAGACAAATAAGAGCACTCTATTGTTGAGTCAATCTTTTTCAGCCTCCTCTTAGGTTTGGTATAATGATTTCTCCTAGCAGAAGTTAGCCTCCTCTCAGGCTGTGTATAATGATTTCTCCAGTTTGGTCAGCCTCAATCTTGGGCTTTGTACAAGACATATATAAGCTTTCTACAACAAAGTCAAAATCTTCATAACCTTCTCTTAAGCTCTGGATAAATATCTTCCCTAGCGAAGTCCATTCCTCCCAGCCTTCTTTTAGGCTTTGAGAAATAATATCCCTAAGCAAATTCAACCCTCTTTCAGCCTCAATCTTGGGCTTTGTACAAGACACCTAAAATATCCTCAACCGAGTCAAAAAAAGTCTCATATTAGCATCAATCTTGGCCTTTGTACAAGACAGATAAAAATTTCTTTCCCACAGAGTCAGTATTCTTTTCAGCTTCAATCTTCGGCTTTGTACAAGACACATACAAACCCTCCTCAGCGGAGTCAAAATCCCTTTTAGACTCAATCTTGGGCTTTGTACAAGACAGACAAAGTATTTCCACAAAAAAGTCAAATTTTTAGCCTCCTCTTAGGCTTTGTATAATGATATCCCCCAAAGAGTCAGTCTCTTCTAGCCTCAATCTTGGGCTTTGTACAAGACATATATAAACACTCTCTTGTTTGAGTCAGTCTTCTCCAGCCTCCTCTTAGGCTTTATATAAGGACTTCCCCAGTGGAGTCAATCAAACCTCTTAGCTTCAACCTTGGGCTTTGATCAAGGCACACAAAAATCAACATCCTCTCAGAGGAAATCAAAATCTCTCTGTAGGAAGTTATTTCTCTGTGTTATCACACATCAAAACAGAATATTCAAAACAAACCCTAATCCCATATAACCGTTGTAAGTGGCACGCTTGTTGATTCAAATATACAAGTTGTCGTTCATCTTTTATCCTGGTAAATTCTCTCTCTCTCATCTAATTGTTGCAAGCGGTAAGCCTCTGGATTATTTACATTCATGCCACTGTCCCTCTCTTAGCATGAAAGATTCATAAGGAAAAATGGCATTGCTCAATACTGAGTTAAAGTTTCTTCCTTCATGACATCACCCTTATAAAGGAAATTATGGCATTGCTGGATTCTCATATCCCAGTTAAAGTAATCCTCCTTTATAAATAGTCACCCAACAGTTGTGATAAACAGATGAGATATCTCCCTTTAGAGATGACAAATTCTCTCTCAGTCAAACCTTTAGCTTCAATCTTGGGCTTTGAACAAGACACAAATAACCTTTTAGCTTCAATCTTGGGCTTTGAACAAGACACCAAAACATCTTTTTCCTCCCATAGAATAGGAGGAACTACGATTACTCTGATTTCCCTGTTTCTTTAAATGGGAATACGTAGGCATAAGATTGCAAAATCTTAGCGAGCATACTAATCAAAACTCTAGGTCCAGTACCTTACCAACAACATCGGAAAACCCGAACATCAACAAAAACTCACTCTTTCTCTCATATTTCCCAAGAAACTTTCCCAACCCATCAACAGATAAACACCATCAAGTACAAAGCAGAACCTAAAACTAACAACCTGTGGATAACCACATATAGTATGGGTAACTGACAACTCCCCATTGTATAACCTGACCCCGAACTCCCTGAATCTCTTTAAGCGTTTGTTCAGTTAAACAATCACATGCAAGGTTAGTTTGAGATAGCTTCCCTTTCCCTTCCAGCTTCACGAGATAAATAAGAAATCAGAAAGTAGCACCTAACTCCTCCTCATTGAGGTGAGGAGAAGACCCTTCTGCATAAGGTGGTCGCATCACCGACAAAAATCGCACGCTACACATACACTGAAATTTTTTTTAGCATACCTCAAAATTAAAAAATAATAATCTTTTTTGCATACCCCATGCATTTTCATGCACCTAAAAACCATACCTCTTCCACCTTCACCGACCTTCCTCCAACTATCTAGCTAGCAGACTTTTTGATACTCACAAACAAACTCGAAGGATGTCTCAAGAAGCTATGGAGGAACTCAAGAGAAAAAAGTACCATTGAAAAGAGAAGGTAACCCTTCTCCATGCCAGCCACAGGCCTACCTAGAGCCTCAAATACAATAATCCTAGATGATGCCTCCGCAACAAAGTCTGCAGTAGTATTCTCGTCAGTAGTAGCCTCATGCGCCTCATCGATCACGAGATCACTGTGTCCTGACATGAAAAAAAGGAGGCTTGGAAAGAAATTGGATCCTATACCAAGGTCTTATGGTCAATTGCTGAAGCCCTTACTCAGAGGTTCCCTAGTAGAACTAGAACCGTGCGATCCTCCTCCTCGTCCATATCCTCCCAGTTATGACAAGAACACCCAGTGTGAACACAAAGTTTAAAACCTGGTCGACAAGTAGTTGACTTTCGAAAAAGGAGTCCCATTGGTGAATAATCACCCCTTACTTTGAGAAGGGTAGGAATATCAAGAAGCATCTCCTAAAGTCGGTGGATCATTAATGAAGCTCACCCCTAGGATCAATAGGCTTTATCGTTTCTAGTTGTAATTTCTTTCTTGCTAAGTTTTGTTTGTTGCTTAAAGTTGTACTCTCTGAAAAGTAATTTTAATAAAACGAGCATGCATGTTTTTTAATCGATCCATTCATTTTCACTCTTTCTTATGCCATCATAAAAAAATCAACACCTTTTCTTTTCAGCTTTCACCTATTAACAAACTTAGGAGGGGAATGATGTAAATAATATAATTGAATTTTCTAAAGTATGCTTTTAATAGTAAGACATGGCTGATGTTGTAAGTCATTGTTTCACTTCCCAAACACTGGGGAAATAAGGAGTTAATCTGTAGTCAACCCCCTCGAGCTTGAAGTCGGTGTTCTTTCTATTTATAAAACACCCTTAATCTTAACCAGTGACAAGGTAGTTTTTCAATTAATTCGATGATGCATTTTGATATCAAGAGAATTACTTCATCTAATCACCACAGTAAGAGGTTTAAGCACATCCTCTTCCTCACATACGTCATCCAACGAGGAAGTAGTGGAAATACAAAGCTTACATATCTAACATGGTAGTCACGAACTTATGAATCACAAGAAAAATCTCACAAGAGTTGTTCCAAAAAGACCCCGCTAAGTCAAAAAGAAAAAAAACCTGAAAATTTTGACTTAGGAAAAAGTTAGGGCATCATGTTTCAAAAAGAGTCCACTAAGTCAAAGACTAAAAAGGAGTTGACTTAGGCAAATGTTAGGGCATCCCGATGGACCATAATCTCAAAAGATTTGGTCCATGCAAAAATAGGGATTAAAAGGGAAAAAAAAAAAAAACGGAATCAAGCTTGTAAGTGAAATTAGGTGACTGCCACCTCAAGAAACTCATAAGTGCTTAAACCACTCTACCAAAATTCTCTTGTAACTAAATGCAACCGTTGAATTAATTGGATTTAGGAATGGAGATCATCAAGAAGAAGGGGTGAGTATTAATCAAAGTTTGGGCCTTATAATCCTTTTGTTTCATAAATTGTGAACTAGGCCATGTTATAACCTTTAAAAGTCCTAATTGAAGCTAGGTTAACTATGAAAGCGTACTTGTAAAAATCGTTGTTAAATTGACTCTGAATGTTTGTTAAATCATCGCCAACCACATCTTCAATCTTCATTTATGCCAACCTCATGGCTAGATATCATCTGTATACACCATATCCTTTTTCATAATAATTCTCGATTTCAAAATCTTGCATATACATTGCTTTAGAATAACTTTTCAAAAAGAACATTTTACTCGCAAATCAATACTTAGCACCAAGGAAATATCAACAATGGTCTGATCAGAGGCATACCACTTCAAGACCTTTCTGACTAGGGGCAAGTCACCTAAGGATCCTGTCGACCAGGGTCAAATCCTTATAATCGTGGGCACACCATCTGAAGATCCTACTAACTAGGGGCAAAATATGCTAATATTTGATCCACCGATGTTGAATCACCTTCATAACCCTAATGAAAAAGGGCAGACCTTTGAAGAGGCTCATATTAGGGCAGACCACCTCAAGAGCACAGTGAAGCCAACCACTTCGAAAGTCAATTAGGCAAGGGGCTTACTTTTCAAAGATTCATATACAGGGGCAGTCCATATCAAAATGATACCATAGCATGGTGGGATACAAGATCCTTTTCAGGAAACTACTTCAAAAGACCTACAAATGAGGGAAATAACCTCAAAAGCTCAATCAATCTGGGGTAGACTGCTGCTGTAAGGCTCGATTCAAAGAAACTGCTTCAAAAAAATGGTTCATCAGGGGAAAATCATTCCAAGAGTCGATTAGTCGAGGACGAATCTCTCTAAGACTCATATAATGGCAGGCCGTCTTAAGTGCATGGTATGGCCAAGCTACTTCAAAACTTATATTGAGGTGAATCTCTTTAAAGACCCAACAGATTGGGGAAACTATAGGACACTGCATGGACAATCCTTCTCAACACTTTCAAGATGCACATACAAGCTCTGCCGTACACCAGCAATCGTCAAGTTCAAAGCGAGTATTGGGAACTCATGTTGATGTAATACCCTGTCATCTTTTGACAAATAGTCTGGTTACACAAACAAACTCTCTAAGTCGTAACCACCCACGACCTACCCTAAGGGAACTCGATGAAACGCATACATCATCATCATGCATCAATCATGTCACTCCACTCTATCATCTAATCATGCATATCATCTCATTCATCTAAAATATTCACACAACTTAAATTCGGCCTCCTCATAAAGCCCAACCCTACTTGGCACATCTTAAAAGCCCAACCTTGGCACCTCACATAATCTCAATCCTACTTGGCACCTTAAAAAAGCCCAACCACCCTCGGCATTCAATACTCTATTAAAAGCCTAACCTCACTTGGAATTTACCTAAAAAAATCCCAATCTTGTTTGGCGCCCAACATTCACAATCAAAAAGCTCGACCTCATTCAACGTCTCGGAAAGCCTAAAGCTCATTCTCATTAACAATTCCAAAACCCAACTTTCAAAAGCCATTTTCCGAAGTTCCCATTTAACTTTTCACCGAAAGAAAGTAAACCCTATTATTCAAAAGAATATATCATCCATGGACGAATCATCCACAACATCGCATTCATGCATCATATCATGCGTAGCATATCCATGAATGTGGATCATTACGCCATACAAACTCTAAATATGCATACATAACATAGTATAACATGCATACATAACATAGAATAACATGCATACATAACATAGATATGTAGCATAAGCTGAGACTCAGGACTCATAATAAGAGTCCAGACCAATCCCCAACTAAGTCGGCAATAGATCTCCGTCCAAGCTTCTCCCCAACTCTTTTGTCACTATACATCCCAATGAGTTCGTCTTAAGGATAATCCCCCAGCTAGTATCCTTAGGACTCTTTCCCCTAGCAGAAAATATTTAGCAACACTGCCTCCATTATGCCCTAACGGTATACAATTCCATCACCAGATCCTTGCAAGGATTTCTAAGGACTTTCCTCGACACTCGTGCTCCTTAGGGAACCTCACCTAGAATCATATTACCCAGTAGACAATCATCTTGCGTGACACTAGGCTTCCTTAGTAGAGACATCGAGTTCTTCTATCAATCTCTTTTCACTATGTTCTTCTTAGAGAACTCCTCAATAGAAGTTCTTGCTCTAGTACTATCCATGATAATATCCTCTTTCCTCTGGGTCCTATCCATGATACCTTTATTTCTCGAGTACCACAGTAGTGAGAGGTTGATTTAAGAGTCCCCACAGAATTCCAATAGGGATATCTCCCTAAGTATACAGGTACCATGACACACTGCTGTTTTATTTTCGATTTTTACACCATTGTTCACTTTGGTTCTTACACTGTCTTTTTCACTTCGGTTCTTACATTGTTGTCATTCTCACTTCACTTCTTAAACCGTTGTCATTCTCACTTCAGTTCTTACACCGTTGTTTGCACTTCGGTTCTTACACCATTGTCATTCTCACTTTGGTTCTTACATCATTGTTTTGACTTCGGTTCTTACATCATTGTTTTCATTTCGGTTCTTACACAGTTTGTTGTTTCATTTTACAGTTCTTACACCATTTATCATTTCACTTTATGGTTCTTACACCGTTTATCATTTCATTTTATGGTTATTACACTGTTTTCCATCTTGTTTTACAGTTTTTATACCGCTGTTATTTCATCAGTTCTTTCGGGTTTTACATCAATTTTCTCACCAATAATGAGATATTTGTTCTTATACCGATGACGATTGAATTCTCAATCCCCAGCTATACTAGTATAACTCCCCAAGCAAAAAAATGCTTATTGGCCTTCCCCAGTAAGTAACATCTCCATAGAGCCTTTTCATAAAGAGATTTCCCTAGCAAGCTCACTCACAGTGAGTCTTCAAGAGAATCTACCCAGTAGCAGGTCATCCTGAATGGTCGTTACTAACCAGTGAGTAGGTTTTCACCTCTCACATCCCCAGCTTAGCAACTTATCCCTCATACGGGATGAGTTCCGTCAGAATAATCTAGGAGTTTTCATCAGGAGTTTTAACAGGGGTTTTCATAAGGAGTTTTAACATGGGTTTTATCATGAGTTTCACCAGGGGTTTCATAAGTGGTTTCATCAGGAGTTTCATCAAGGGTTTCATCAGGGGTTTCATTAGGGGTTTCATTAGGAGTTTCATCAGGGGTTTTATTAAGGGTTTCATCAGGAGTTTCATCAGGGGCTTCTTTAGGAGTTTCATTAGTGGCAATCGAAGGATCATTAAAGTCCTACCTGAATTCCGTCAAGAATGATCAGAGGATCATCAGGAATCGTACACAGATTTCACCAAGAGTGGTTGAAACCTATCAGAGATTCGGGTTCCATCAAAGTATTGCATGGATTCCCCCAAGCAAGTGGTTCAGAGGTTCGAGTTTCATCGAGAGTATTACATGAGTCCTAAACAGAGTATGAGTCCCATCAGATTGGTTATGTGAGTTTCATCGGAGTCCCATCAAAGGTTTGTTTGAGTATCATCAGAGTATCATGCATGCGAGTCATCGAGTCCTTACGAATCCCCAGAGAGTCTTTCGATCGGTGTGCTTTCACACTTCCTTCTCATGTAGTGGACAAAATTAAGGGTCCTCTTATATATTTAATTATCTTCCATCATGAGAAGATGAAGACCAACTGTCATCATCATCATCTCCAATTGAAGGTAATTAAATAGGGGCGACTTTAGTACCCTAAATTTTGTCCACCTCTTTATTATTATAATGAGTTTCAGTTGCGCTTTATCTCGAATGAAAGAGATAGTCCATTTGGTAGTGAAATGAGATATAAAGAGCTACATGTGTGAGGTCCTGAGTTCAAATCCCACATTTCCCATTTTTAAGTGTTTTTTCTCTCTTTTATTTTGTTTTACATTTTTACTTGTATTTTTGTTCAAATTATATAAAAATAAATATTCAAAAAGTGTATTTTTATAATCATTTTTATTATCAATTTTTGTTTTTCTTATTTAGTTTTTTTAAACATTATTTTTACATTTAATTCTTGATTTTATGCACTTTTTAGTCAAATAATAAAAAAAATTACAAAAAGAATTTTATTTCTATTTTCGTTGAATCTTAAAGAACAAGTTAAAATTTTTAAGAAAAGAATCAATGAGGAGTGGTTAAATATAGTCACTAAAACAAATCAAATAAATTTTATTGATTATTTTGATCAAACTTCATTTTAAAAGAGGGACTAACCCTTGCTAACATTTTGTCATACACGCACATACAACCTTCCCTCACATAAAAATTCTAACAGAGTACCATTCCAAAACTAATTACCATCAACAAATCACAAAACCTGCAACTTTCAAACTCAATAACATTATTGCTATCATCAACTCAAATACTCCACCAACACACTGATGTAGAAAAACAAAACCTTGAGAACAAACATGATCAAAACAACGAAACTTCCATCACCAATTTCATCACTTGCATAAACACGATCAGAACATAACAATTCCCATTCATTGCACTACACCAAAATCCCCACAAAAAGTCACTCGAAAGAAAACTCTCAAGTCCCTCTTTTTCACTCTCACGTGTTGTTGTGCTGATAAAAAAGTCAAATACCCTTCCTCAACAAAGTAATCATCACCACCTTTACACATTCACAATAAAAATTCACAACCACCTCTTCAAACACATTCACTGCAAACATAATAAAACCAAACATCAACATTAATACCACAATATAAACCAATAACAACACAACAAAAATAACAATAACACTTAATTTAAATCATAATAAAAAACTAAAATGTGAAAGAGGAATAAGAACATGGAAGAAACACGGTAGTGACACCAGATCAAAATCAGAGGAGGAGGACCTTCCGGCCGCCGCAGCCCCTTCGCTCACCATGTCGAAAAACCACCGTGTAGGGCCGTCGGAAAACACTATCAGCGCCCATTTCACTCAGCTACCAGATCCGCCGAACTTCTCCAAACACGCGAACTGCACTCGTCCGACGCCACCACAGCAGATCTGAGAACAGCCAGCTACCATTCGCAGAACCGCCGATTGTGTCTGCTTCTGCCGCCCCTTTATCATTCCGGTACGTCATTGTTCCATTGGTTGCTTTTTCTTGTGTTTTCTTTGAATGTGTTATTTGGATACTGAGAGAGAGGAGCCTTGAAGATGAACATGAGAGAGGGTGAGGCAAAAGCTGAATGAAGGAATATTGGATCTGATAGTTTTAATCTCCTTTTTTTGATCATTTTCTTTTTATTGCTTGCTTCTTTTATTTGTTTTTTTTATAATATATGTATAGGACACTTATCATGATATAAGTGGGTACTGGGTTTTGTTGATGGTTGAAATTGAAGGTGGTCCGCCCCCTCTAGTGTTGTATGATCTGATTTTTTTAATTTTATTTTCTACTTTTAAATTATTAGTAAATTAGGGTTTTAATGGTATTGGGCCTTAAGCCCTTTAGATGTGCATCCCTTATTTTTTAATTGATATAGTGTTAAATTAATTAATTTAGTGATTTCATTTAATTTAATTATTGATGTTGATTTTTTATTAAGTAATTATCTTGATTTGATTCAATTTTTGCTTAGTCCTGTAAATTTAATTAATTAATTTTTTGTTCCCTTAGTACTTTAAGTTAGTTGGATTAGCTAAGATAAATCTCTAATTACTTTAGTTAAGTTATTTTAACCAAATGGATAATAAAAAGAACAAAAAAAAAATCTTCTTTTAATTTCAATCAAATTATTTAGTTTTTAAAATTTTATATTAGGGTAATTAATAAGCAAAGTTTAAAACATTTTTAGGTTAACTTAATTTCAGCAATTAGTTTAAATTAGGATTTCCCTTTTAGTCATTTGGTCATTAATAATAAAAAAATATTAAAAACAGGTCTTTAGGTTATAAAAATATAAAAAATACAAAAATAAGTTTTATTTAAGAGATTAATTGAAATACACTGTCAGTGTAAAACCACTTTACACTATCATCCAATTAGAATGAATTATTTTGACACATGAGAATAGAAAAACATGGAAAAAGTAGTTATTAAAATAGTTTAATTATAATTTATTTATTTTTATTTTTAATTTCATAATTATGTGTCAAAATGATTGATTCTAATTGGATGTCAGTGTAAAGTAGTTTTACACTGACAGTGTATTCCAATTAATCTCTTTATTTAATTTATTATAGTCAGTTAACTAATTTAGTCTTATTTGAGCTAGTTAATTTAGTTTTATCTAAAATCCAAAAGTATTTCTTTCAATTCATTTAAAATCATGAAAATAATTATTTTTGTGTGTACTTCGAAATTCAAAAGTAGCAAGAGTAATTACATATGTATATATCAAAATATTAATTTTCTAAATCAAATTAAAACTATATTTTGCAAATTAATTTGATTGGTTGGTGTCACGCCTTATTAATCAACAATCAACAAATCAACTTAAAATAAATTCAAACTCACTTAAATATCATCTTCTTTGCCTTTGTGCATTGAGATAATTTTTCAATCAAACTTTTCTTTGCCCTCGATGCGTTGAGATCTTTTCACAATAAAAAACAACAAACACACAATGTTTGTCTAGACGAACTACGATACTCTGATCCCTCATAATGTTTGAGGGTACGTAGGCACAAAGTTGTAACACTCTGGCGAGTACAATAATAAAATACCTTTTTTTTTGTTCTAGTTCTTGATCAATTTTTTTTATCAAAACAATAACCTAATTTCCTTGTAAGTACATAGAATAAATCATTAGGCAGAATATAGATAATTTAAGCAAACGTCCCATAGGCAAGCACATTAACCCTAAAATTAGAGAAGGATCCCATTGAATACAATGGAAGTGAGGGGTGCCTAACACATTCCCCTCACTTAATCGACTCCCCAACCCTAAGTATTATCCTTACTCTTAGGTTTTATCATTATTTCCCTATTATTTAGGAACGAATAAAGGATGATGTCAATTTTGTAATTTTCCAGCCGCGACATGCTGCTTCATAGGCTCTACTTCCTCAGAGGGCTCTTCTCCTCCTCGTAACATAGTTGTTCCTAAAAGGACATTAGATCCCTCTTTAACCATTCCTCATCTGGGGTAAGCGTACAATCACTAAGAGAATATTTAAGGGATTCTTATTCAAAATGGTCCCAAGGCCAATACTTCCCAACTCTTTCCTGACATCAAGAGGAAGAGGAATGGGGAGTTAGATCCCCCTGGTCAACTTAAAAAAAAAACAAATAAGCCTCTAGATTCAATGAAGTTACCAAAACATAATGGTCCTTGAAGTTCTTCCAACTATCAATGTATACGTCAAACATTTTGTTCGATTGGAGAATAGAGATGATCCACTAACCATGAACAGAGTCTTTTGAAGTCTGGGATACGAGAAACAAGTTGAAAAATAAATTTTCATGTTTGATATAAATTTATCAAAACTATTTTTAAATATTATTTATTTC
Organism: Lathyrus tuberosus; assembly: GCA_022829125.1. Taxonomy (NCBI): domain Eukaryota; kingdom Viridiplantae; phylum Streptophyta; class Magnoliopsida; order Fabales; family Fabaceae; genus Lathyrus; species Lathyrus tuberosus. The sequence continues at coordinate 6,235,039 of JALAZF010000264.1, forward strand.
AAAAACAAATTTTTTACATATGATTTATAAATGTCACTTCCATGTAGGGATTAGAAATCTTTTATTCCCATAAACATAATATAAAACTACCGATAACCATTCACTTATCCCTATATTCATTTAAAATAAACTCTAATAAATATATTTGTTAAAATTTATTACTAATAGAATAAAATAGATAGCTGAATCTATTACATTTTTATTCTAATTTAATCTTATCAGAGACCTAATTTCATGGTTATAAACGTCAATTTGTGTCCCTAATTATACTAATATTTCAAAGCATTTAATATCAATATATAATGCATTCCAAATTAATTCCCTTTGTCTGCAGCAATTATACCATTGTCTCATGGGTTCCTTTTTTGCGGTTATATAATAAATATTTTGTCATATTTGGGTTTTTTCAAAAATTACAATTGCTATTTATCTTTAGTATTGTCATGATTCAACGTATCAATTTATGCACTTTTGAATTCTAACGTATCAACAATTGCCCGTTTGGATTCTAACTTATGGCAATATAAACCAAACCCTACATGCCTTTCCTCCATAGTGCCACAGTTTTTAGCCTTGCAGTCACGTAAAAGAGTAAAGGTTCAACATTTTTTTCTTCTTCCTAAACTGATTTTTTTCCCAAATCAATATCATTCACTAACAGGTTTCATTTTTTCCTAATCTTTAGGAGCAATGTCACGCATATTCGATTTTGTGGGTGATATAGATGATTCTAAAGAAACATGGCGTCTGGTTGTTCGTGTTATTGATATATGGAGCGTCGTTAGTAGCAAGGGCATAGAACACATGGAGATGGTTGTAATGGATGCCAAGGTTCGATATATTTAATTATATTACTCACTGTATTGTTCGCATTATCCTAAATCTTCATGCATTTATATTTACATGTTGTACTGCTTTATGTCATACATCCAGGGTGATCGAATTCAAGTCTTGATTCGATCTGACCATACAGCTAAATGGAAATTGTTGTTGAAAGAAGATATGACTTGCGTGATAAATAATGGTAATGTGTACGACAATGATTTTCAATGGAAGGTTTGTGATCATATTAAGAAATTTGTTTTCTTAAGTGGTACAACTGTAAAACCCATTGAGATTGCCAATATTCCTCCACATAAGTTCTTCTTCAAGGATTTTGCTGATATCCTTAAAGGTGATTGTAATTTGGAAAGACTTGAAGGTATTTGATTATATTGTTAGACGTAGTAAATGTTTATATTATTCGGTATTTTTTTGGAATGTTTTTCTTAATCTATTTGATTTTATCATATATTATAGGTGTTGGCCATGACATTAACAACTTCCCTTCGAAATCAGTCGGGAAGAAGATAACGGTTTCATTCAGACTAAGGGACTTGGGGTAAATTTTTTACATTAAACTTATTATAAACCTTATCTCGATATGGTTTTAATCTGTTGGTACTTGCTTCCAAAATTTTATGCAGTGGCAATATTATAAACTGCACTTTATGGGATAGTTTTGGATCCAAGTTTTTAAGTTATTATAATGACGAATCAAATTGTGGAGCAATTGTTATTGTTCTGACTCATGCAATGATCAAGGATTGCAAAGGTTGTACATTGAATTAATAGATGAATATTTTTTATTGTATTATAACATTAGCATATGTAACTGTTATTTTGTTATTGTTAATGTCAATGTTTATGGCTGCAATGATATAGTTTCCAATGGATGAAGTGGTTCCAAACTGCTGCTCAACGAAGATATCACTGTTATCCAGGATTTTTTGTCAAAGTATATATCCTTTATTCTGAACTGTCGTATTATAAATATTATATATAATTACTATTTGATTGTTGTGATGATTATTTACCTTATTTTGTTTAAGGTTACCTGATTCCGAGAAGAATGAGAAGCCCACACAATCCAGTCAAACTATATCTAATTGGTCTGGAGGAACACAATATACATCACTTGAACGATTTGTTTATAATGTCAAATGCATGATGCTGAGCGACATATGCAATTTAAAGCAGGTATAATTTGTAAATAATTTGTGTCTTTCAAATGTTTGATATTATGTATGTTAATTCATCTGTTATATAAGTTTCTTATGATAAGTTTCTTATAACACACTACTAGGAGACAATGTGTGTTACTGTTGTAACGACTGTGAAATTTGTTGTTTCCAAGTATGGGTGGTTCTACTATGGTTGCACCAAGTGCTCCTTAAAATCCTCAACTAATGCAAATTCTTACAAATGTGGTTGTGGTGAAGATGTGGATAAGCCTATACCAAGGTAAACTAAATCTACTGTATAACATTTTAATATTTTTATTATAACATAAATATACCATGATGCTCATGGTTTTATATAATTGGAACAGGTATAAATTCGAGATACATGTCTTAGATGGAGATGCAAAGTACCATTTTGTCTTAAGGGATAGTGATTGTGCTAATATCATAGGCAAAACAACTGATGACCTGCGAAAAACCATGCTTGAGGTTTACATAATTTTACGTTTATCTATTGATTATAATTTCTGTTTCTAACAAATATTAAAATTAATAGTTAATTTGCATCACTATTCATAGGAGGGCGAGGATGATCCTATGGTGTATCCTGATGAGCTTGATGCGCTATTAAAGAAGAAAATGGTATTTAGATTAAAGGTTCAACCAAACTTTGGTTAGGCTTCAGTTAACAAGCTTTTAACCGATGAATCGTCAATTGATAAGATTTCGAATGAGTACTTCATGTGTGAGGTATAAACTGAAACTCTTTATAGATGACACATTATTGCATACATATTATCGTTTTGCATAACCTCATATTTTGTAAGTTTACGTCATTAATAGAACTAGTCTAAACCACTGTAACACCCCAAAATTTGCCCTATCTTTTCCTAACCTTAACTGGATTTTGCTTTGCATTTCCATTTGTTCATAACAATTAATCATGCATTGTATTGAGCTCTCGAGACATAGGATCATGGTGTCCTTGTGGCTCAGGACTTCTTTTATTCTAAGCAGAAAGCATCAGAGTGCCCCGTCATTTATTTTGCTCGGTAATTTGGTACCAGATCATTCTTTTTTCAGTAGGGTATATATATATATATATAATCATTCTTATATTATATATATATATATATATATATATATATATATATATATATATATTGTATATTGTATATTTTGTAATATATAATCATTAGCGTTTCTGTTTCATTGTATATTTTATATACATTGTATATTTTGTATCGTTAGTTTATATATATATATATATTGTTAATTTTTCTTTTTTTTTAGATTTTTTTGGATTGAATCGTGTTGATACGCTATTTGCATATTGGTGTGCATGATGCGTGACATTCATTTTCGTTCGTGTAGCACCCCAAAATTTGCCCTCCTTACTTTATTACTAACTGGCTTATGTTTCATTTCATTTTTGCATTATCATGTGTGCATGTCATTGGTTCTTAGCATGGGGTCAAGGTGCCTGAGGCATGTTCAAGATGAGAAGATGTTCTTCAAAGGGTCAAGCAAGAGAGTTCAAGTGGATCACTTCCTCCTAACCAGTGTAGAAATTAGGGTTTTGAGATTCTTGGGTTTATTGCTCCAATGGGCAAGCTCCTTGAGTTTTTATCATCACTAAATGGCATATCTTATCTTTGTTGGAGAGGATACACATCATATTCAGAGGAATTTGGATTTGGAGACTGTGTTATTTCCTCCTAGACTGAGGGTACCAAAACTAGGGTTTGCTATAAAGTCAGTTTATTTCTGATTTTTTGGGCAATACTTGATTCTATGGTATTCCTTGGGTCCCTAAGTATCTAGGGATGGGAGGTTGTCCATCATTTTGGTTCAGGAGAGACTTAATTGGCCAATGGATTGTAAATCAGGTGAATTGGGTAAAAGTCAACAATGAGAGGGGAAGTCAACTGTGGAATTTTGAGGTTCTCTCCAAGGTTTTCAAGGTCTCACATCCTCATATGGTCATCAAGGGTCAAGTTTCATGCCATTTATCAAGAATCAGGAGTTGGTGCAAAAGTTACTAAATATGGAAATGACCTATAATTTGAAAGTTTCCTTTTTGGGCAAGTTCTTACACTACATTCAACTGGACTTTTCATCATCAAAGAAGCTTCAAATGAATTTTTCTCCAACATGAAAGTTGAAGATATTTTTCTCCTCTTTCCAACAAGTACTAGTGGGTCTCCATATCATTTGTGAAACTCAACTTATGATCAAAAGAAGGCAAAGTGGTTTTTAGGGTTTCTCATGATTCCATTTTCACAAACTTTGGCATAGTGACCTATAATTAATTCCATTGCTTCATGTCACATGCTAACATCAAAGGACACTCCTCAAGGATCATTTTAGGCCTTTAAATCAAGTGAATCCATGGTGTATTTATCACTTATTCTCCATTATTCAAAATTGCCAAGTCATTGAAAACTCATGAATCAAAATGTTTCAAGGCCCAATTTCAATGTGGGTTTGATTAGCAATTAGAAGTTAAGTGATCCATCATGAAATGTTTGAATATCCATGCATGGAAGAGGGTGTACTTAACATTATGTAATTTTCCAAAATTGCCCAAAATTCACTAAATAAGGAATTACCAAGGCCCAAATCATTATCAGTAAAAAACCCTAATTTATTTAAACCAATTCATGCACTGGTTAGGGTTAAGAACACGTGATATTTGGAGGAATAGAAAGCTTAAACCCTAAAGTATCTCACATTCGTATCTCTCAATCTACAAGGAGTTTTCAAGAAATTCTTTCACCAACAGAACCCTTGGGATCTCTAGAGCACGAACCAATCACCCTTTGAAGCTAACAGTGGAGATACGTGTTGTACCATCTCAGGTTAGTGATGATTTTCATGATCATAAAACTCTCCTTTTTAATGCGCAAATTAATGTGTGGTTGTCACTGATAACTCTGATATAATTTGTTTGGTGTTTGGACGTGTGTATTGGTTGTACGTGGAGTTTAAAGTTTTTGAATCCAATCTTATTTCATACGAATCTCATTGTGTGTTGGTTGTTTGGAATTTTTGATGACATATTATTAATCCTCATGAAAATCTGGTCAAGGTAGTATATGGGTTTGCGTTTTCTGGGTGCTTTTTGAGTTGCAGGTACCGTGGGTGGCGGTCGGAGCTAGGGCTCCGGCGACTGGTGCGGTGGTCCGGCGAAGGAGGGGTTCCAACGAAGAAGATGAAATTAAGGCCATCCATTTTGTTGATCGCACGGCCCAGATCGTGCCACGTTTTTATTTTTTGAATTTTTATGCTGACGATTGTGTGTTTATTACCCCACCATTGTTATTGTGTACATCCAATCATATTCTTGCATTTCATTTACTTTTCCTTTAGTTGACTCAATCATGTGCATCAGATGAATCATGTGGCCACAAACACGCCAACGAATTAAAATAATCACGTGCCTGGCACATGGGGCGAGTATTGTATGCTGACCAGTTGTGTGTGTGCGTGCGTATCATTACTATGGTGCGTTGTGAATCTAGGCCCCTCATCATGATTATTTTTTATTTTGTTTGACCATTTATGAGCGCAAGATTCATCCAAGGGCAGGTACGCAGTCAACTGGTTGACTAAAGTCCACATGTAGTTCCTTTTTTATTTTATTTTTTATTTTCGCTAATGGACTTAATGCTGGACTTACTTTTCACACCCCACTCTTCAGCCCATTTCAATATTCCAACGTGAATAAATTACTTTCCATACCCCCCCATGCGCAATTCAATTCATTTATTTTATTTACTTTATTACATTTCATTTTCATTTTTAAAAAATATATAATTGCACTAAAAAATTGCCAAAAAATTCATGCATCATATTTATCATTTTAGAAAATTTTCTAAATTTTATTTTTTATTTTTATTTTATTTTTTATCACCTAAATTAAATATTTGTTTATTTTCTTTTTGAATTACTCATATCATGCATACTTAAAATTATTTATTTTATTTCTCTGTATCCATAAAACATTTTCAATCCATTCTTTTTGCATTTGTTAGATAACATTCTGAAATGAATTAAAATATTTTTCTACCATTTTTAAAATCATTTCATGTTGCATTTTAGTCCTTGCCTTTTGCATGTTGAGTCATATTTCTCATCTGGGTTTGCATAATTGTTTGAGTGACTAACATCTTGAATTTTTGCAGGAGTTTTTGGTATTTGGTTTGTTTCTGGTTGAGCAATGTTGATAATTTATTTGGTGATTTTACAACATGTTTTGCTAATTGTTTAACTACCCGTTATGTGAAATCTTCTTATATGCATCCTTAATCATGTCTGATCATTTGTTTGAAAAGGCACTTGTGCCATTGTCTTGGGATAGTGTCTTTGACTTCTTAATTCATGTTTGGATTGTTGTGGGTCATTTAATCACTATCATATGTCATTGTTTGGTTTTCATTTGCCTTAACTTTTACTTATTTTTGTTTCGTACTAACCTTTCGTGCAGGGGCTGAGGTAAGTTTTTTAAGGGTGTGGATAATCATCCCTATTCACCCTTACTCTTTCCTTCTCTCATATTTTCTTTTCTTTAGGCTTAGGTTGTCGTCAAACCTACTAACCGTAGGTCACCCATGCATGATAACATTAGGACTCTTAGTTCCCCTTAGAGTTTCCTTTGCGTCTTCTCTCTTCTCATCTCAAAACTTCTTGAAAATACTTAATAAGGATAAATTGTATTGCGCACGAGCCTTAAGCGTGGGGAATGAGAAATGAGGGGCTTCCTCTCATCTTTCTAGAGTGCTTAGCGAGCGTCCTGTCTTGGGACGATGCGTTAAGTATTCGCCCATATGCCCTAGACTTTGGTGCAATGCAACTTATGAACTAAGTTAAGTCACTTCTGTCTTAAAAAACACAAACAAACTTCAAACCTTTTTGTCCTTCGGGATTGTCAAACTAAAGGCTATTTTCAAAAAGGGCACGTTACCCTCCGTCTGAGTCGTAAATAGTCATCGACCCTAACTGCCGGACGCGAACTTAACTTCACTCATAAAAAGCACAAAAAGAACTTGGTCCGAACTACGTTGACTCTGAATTCCCCATTGCACAAAGGGGATACGTAGGCCTAGGACGTCGACGTCCTACTGAGTCTGTCTTTGTTTTCCCCTCTCCCGTCTTAGTACAACCATAGATGATAGGATAACTCACCCTTAGAATAGACAACAAGCGTGGATCCCATCGAGTACGATGGACGCGTGGGGTGCTAGCACCTTCCCCTCGCGTAACCGACTCCCGAACCCAGGCTATGGTTGCGATGACCATTCCTTTCCCTCTTCCTAAGGTTTATGCAGTGTTCCCTTTCCCTCTCTTGGGATAAATTTACACGGCTGGCAACTCTGTTTTTCTGCGCCACTCTCGCGTTTGTACCTGGATGAAAATCCTGGGAGCGACAGCTGGCGACTCTGCTGGGGACTCTGGTTGACCTATGCTGGTCCATCCCTAAGCGAGTCAGTCCTAGCGCTTGCTTGTCTTTGTTCTCTTTGGGTGTCTTTGTGTTTGCTTTGTTGTGTTTGTTGTATTTTATTTTTACCGCATTTTCTGCATTGCATTTCATTTTTATTACTGTCATACTGGATGCTGCTGTTTTGTGCTGGCTGTTTCTGTTTTGCAGGTTAGGTTGTTTTGAGAGATAAGCCCAATACCCAGGCTTGAGTACACCCTAGGACTAGAGTGGAAAGTAGTGGGACCTACGTGCCCGCTTGGTACGTTTGTGTGTTCACGAAATTCACAACCAGACGAGGCTATCTTGGGACGCATTCTGACGTGTGTGTCTTGCGCATGTTAGGGTGTTGATCTAGAGAGTTGTCGACTCTGGTGACCGATCATCGAGGACCTTAGTGAAAACATCCCTCTTTAGTGGTGACAGTGGCAGACCACATCCAGTGGCAAACCCATCCGCACCCGAGGGCCCACTTTGGAACTCGCATAGGATGACCCCTATCTTTTGAAGAGAATCAGTGGAGGCACTCCTCGATTAACGATAGTACTGTACCCCGAGGGATGAATGTACTATTGTTTCTCGACCTCAGTGCCAGAAGCTGAGGACCTTCCATTTTGGAGAATCAGTTGAGGCCTCCTCGATTGATGATGATGCCAAACCAGAAATGGTGAACGTATCATCATTTCTCGACCTGAGAGCCCGGGATACTGAACTTCCTAGTACCCACACGTGAGAGGGGATGGGTGTTTGCAGGTTTGCAGGTAACCGAAACCTTCAACCTACCCTGTTTTTCTGGATTTCTCATCAATGTCTGATTATTTGGGTTCCTGGTTATCTCAGTGGTTCGGAATCCTGGTTTTCTGGGTTGTGGTTCTCGTCCAGTTAACAGCACAACACATCCAACAGTGTCGCCTTGATCCCATGTTTGCATGAGCATATCATTTTTCTTGCATTCTGACATATTTGACATTTTTCAGGGCTTGCATCTTACTCTTGATTCTGGTTTTCTGAGGTTACCTTGGCATGGATGTCCCGAGAAAGAAGATTGTTGCCTATTCGTTCCCAGATCCGACTTTGACATTGATTCACAAGTTGATTAGTATGGCTGGTCCCGGAGTTCGTACAGAGTTCAGTGGAGGGTATGGGAGACTTCTGAAGTTCGTCTACAATATCTCCAAGTATGAGAAGGATGTCGTTCATACACTTCTTCAGTTTTACGATCCGTCCTTGCGTTGCTTCACTTTCCCAGACTACATCTTGGCCCCAACATTGGAGGAGTTCTCATTTATTTTGGGAATCCCTATCAGGCATGACATAGTATTCTTTTTTGAAGAACACCCCGGGGTAAAAGAAATGGCTGTTGCTCTTCATATTGGTGAATCCGTTCTGAGCAGTAATATTGAGGAAAAACAAGGAGCTAAGGGTTTCTTATTGAAGTTCTTGTTTGATCAAGCTTGCATACATGTTAAAGAGAAGAATTGGACTGCTTTCCAAGCTATTTTGGCTATGTGCATCTATGGGATTATCCTGTTTCCCAATGTTCCTGATCTGGTGGATATGCATGCTGTCAGAATATTTATTTCAAAGAATCCTATACCTACCTTGCTAGGTGATGTGTATCATTCAGTTCACTACAAGAATGAAAATAGGCGGGGAAAAACTATGAGTTGTTGTGCACCGCTCTTATCTACTTGGTTTCTGAGCCATCTCCCTGAAATTGGCGCCTTTATTGATACGAAAGATTCTCTGAAGTGGTCAAAGAGGTTAATGGGCTTGACTGCTGACAACATTGTTTGGTTCAATCATGACTTGCTAGGAATGGAGATTATTTGCAAGTGCGGAGAATTCCCTAATGTACCCTTGATAGGGAGAAAAGGTGGAATTAACTATAATCATTCCCTTGTTATCAGGCAGTTTGGTTATCCTTTGAGAGGTCCACCTGAAGAGAGAGATATCAGAGAGTCCTTATTCTTCAATGGTATTGAGGATCAAGAGATGATGAGGAAGATCGTGAATGCTTGGAAACGGGTGACCAAGAAGGGTAAAACTTCATTCGGGAAATGTAATAACCGGGCTTTTCCTTCCTATAATGAGTGGATTAAGAAGAGAGTAGAAGAGGAGCTTCTTCCCTTCCCGGTGGAACCACCTTTGTATCCTTTACTGATTGAGCCTCCTACCACAGTTGAGATAGAAAAGTTTAACAAGTTGTGGGCTGAAAAGGAAAAGCTGCGAGAAGAAAACAGAGAGCTACTAAGAGAGATCCATCAGTTGAAACATGAGCGGGGTGAAGCTGTTCATACCGCCAAGTTGAAGACAGAGCTTCTTGCTAAGGCAGAAAAAGAGCTAGCTGACATGGTCACATCCAGAAAAAGGATGAAAGAAGCTTTGGATGGTATCAGTAAGGTTCTCGACTCTAAGAAGGAGGAATTAGACAAGGCTTTGTTGAAAATCCACAGGTTCGATGATCACCGAGAAACTGCAATGGCCGAGAATAAGATAAAGGAAGACGGTTATCTAGCTCAGATTGATCAGTTGAAGTTGGCGCTCAAGAAAAAAGACGCTGAGATCCTGTCAGGGGTATTCAAGAGACAAGCAGTCGAGGGTCGACTCAATGAAGCCATAGCCTCCATAGAGGAACTAAAGGTCCAAGCTGAAGTGAAGAAACCTAGACATGAGGGTCCTAGCATGGATGGTGTTTCTGGAGAAGACGCTTGGGAGTTACATTGCCGATACTTGGAAGGGATCATACATAGAAGAGACGTTCTCATTCAAGAGCTAATTCAGAGACCAAAGCATCCCGACACCAAAAAGTTGTTCAAGGAAATTCAAGACTGGAGCAGAAAACATAGTGGATGGGGGGATTGACACTTGTGGACTTTGATGACATGCCGTAGTTGTCTATTCTCTTTTATTGTATTTAGATCACCACCAGGCTTGTTGGTTGGGACCTCTATGAGTTTTGTGTTCAGATTTGTTATCTTGGATTCGTGATTGTTGACATTTGGTTTTCCTCCGGTTTTCTTAATATGTGAGCCGAAGTTCCGTTCTATCTTGTTGTTAAACTGGAATCAAGGGGTGGATCGCCCTGCGAATATTCAAACATGTTCATTTGCATTTGCATATTCATAATCATTTTGCATGACAGGTGTTTATCTCTGGTGTTCTTATCTTGTTCTCATCTCAGGATTGCAGATCAACACATTCATCGGTATTCTACCAGACAAAATCAGAAGAGATTCATGGATCAGCTACAGAATGAGATCATTGAGATGCGGACTCACATGAACCAATTCATGGAATTAATGCAAGGTGTTGCTCAAGGCCAAGAGCAGTTGAGGACTCTCGTTCAGCCACTGATTACAAGAAATGAGGAAGACGGTAATAATGTTCAGAAGGGCCCTACGGGCGGAGGTATTCCTGTTTCTGGTGTTGTGATCCCTCTGGGCGGAGCTGAACATGCTGGGGGAGGTGGTATTGGTGCTGGCGCAGTTCATGGCCGTCAGTATGATGATGTTCAAGATGATGCATTTTCTCTGCCAGGTGGGGATGCTGGTCCCCAGATTGACAATGATCAGAGACTCAGGTTGATTGAGGAACAGCTAAGGGGTGTTGTGAATCAGGATTCTGTGGGAATAGATCTAGAGGATTTGGGGCTGGTTCCAGGCGTTGTCATTCCGCACAAGTTTCAAACTCCCACTTTCGAGAAGTATAATGGTATGTCTTGTCCAAGGACCCACGTGAGAGCATACGCAAGTAAGATGGCTGTGCATGCGAAGAATGAGAAGCTGATGATGCATTGCTTCCAGGATAGCCTATCTGGGGCATCCCTGGAGTGGTATATGCAACTAGAAAGGAAAGATGTGTGAAGTTGGAGAGATCTGGCAAGAGCATTCATTAGACACTATCAATATAACACTGATATGGCTCCTAACCGAACACAGCTGCAGAACTTATCACAGAATAACAATGAGAGTTTCAAAGAGTACGCCCAGAGGTGGTGAGAACTGGCAGCAAGGGTTCAGCCTCCCATGTTGGAACGTGAAATGATAACTATGTTTATGGCCACCTTGCAGGGTCATTACTATGAAAAGCTGGTACCGTGTATGACTGGAAAGTTTGCTGATTTGATCTTAGTAGGAGAGATGGTAGAAAGCGGAATTAAGGCGGGGAAAATATCAGGTGGTGATGGGTCCTCATCTGGAGGAAGTAAGAAGCCTTATGCTAGTGGTTACAAGAAGAAGGAGGGAGATACAAACTCTGTGTCATCATATCGTGGTAGAGAAGGACCTCGTCAGAACTTTAATCAGCAGGTGGCTTCTGTAACCATCCCTGCAGCACCTCAGCAGCCAGCAGCGTCTCAACAACAAAATCAGGCTCCTCGCAGACCACATCCTAGGCGGGATAGGCATCTTGACACTCCACCTCTTCCCTACGCTCAATTATTTCAGTACTTGTTAAAGCTACAGTTAATTCAGAAGAGAACATTGGCTCCACCTACTGGTAATCCACCTCCCGGCTATGACGCCAACGCCCACTGTGAGTTTCATTCTGGGGCACCCGGACATTATATTGAGAACTGTAGGGCTTTTAAGCATCAGGTTCAAGATTTGGTGGATTCCAAGGCCATCAATTTCTCCAATGACGTTCCAAATGTGAATCAGAACCCGATGCCGAATCACGGTGGGTCGGGGGTTAATGCCATTATTAAAGACTGTGAAGACTTGAGTTTGATTTTAGATGTGAACGAAGTCCAAACTCCCTTGGGTGTGGTGAAGGAAAGACTGTTGAAGGGAGGGGTATTTCCCGGTTGTGATGAAGGTTGTGTAAAATGTGTGTCGCAGCCGGGCGGTTGTGATTTGTTGAAAGCATGTATTCAGAAAATAATCAGTGAAGGGACATTACAGAGGTTGTAGGCAGAATAAAATTACTGACAGAGAGATTGATGTTGCCACAATAACGATTCCATTCAAGACAATAACTATATCAGCGCCGGCGAGACCAGCACCGGTCACTATCACTGTTCTTGGACCAGTCCCGTATGAGAGTACCAAGGCCATCCCATGGAACTATGGGGCCGGGGTGTTTGTTAATGGTAAGAAGCAGGAATTGGAAGAGACATCAGCTGTGAATACATGGGTTGGAAATCTTGTTGAAGCAGGGGCTATCACTAGGAGTGGTAGAGTCTTTATTCCGTCCGAGAGTCAAGCTGGCAGTTCAAGACAAGACAAAGGTAAACAGATGATGGATGAGTCTGCACAGAGGCAGGAAGCGAATAATTCTATGACAAAGCCAGGTGGGGATACTTTCTCAAAAGACGTAGAAGAGTTTATGAGGTTGATCAGAAAAAGTGATTACAAGATTGTTGACCAACTTCACCAAACTCCATCGAAGATTTCCATTCTATCCTTACTGTTGTGCTCCGAGGCACACCAAAATGCATTGCTGAAGGTTTTGAATATGGCTTATGTACCACAAGAAATATCTGTCAATCAGTTAGAATGGGTTGTGGCTCATGTAAATGCTGGTAATGGTTTGGGTTTCACCGATTTAGATCTGACTCCGGCTGGGAGGAATCACAACAACGCTCTGCATATTTCAGTGGAATGTCGTGGTTCCTTAATGTCGCATGTGCTAGTTGATACTGGGTCATCTTTGAATGTGCTACCGAAGAAGGCTTTGATGAAACTAGATACTTGTGGGTTGATTTGTACACCAAGTGACTTAGTGGTACGTGCTTTTGATGGCTCCAAGAGGTCAGTTTTTGGAGAGTTAGTTCTGCCGATCAAGGTGGGTCCTGAGATTTTCAACACCACCTTTTACATAATGGATATTCAGCCTGCCTATAGTTGTTTGTTGGGCCGCCCATGGATCCATGGTGCTGGGGCAGTAACTTCTACGCTGCACCAGAAGTTGAAGTATATGGTGGATGGCCACGTTGTGACTGTTTGTGGTGAAGAAGATATTATGGTGAGTCACCTATCAACCTTCAAGTATGTAGAGGTAGATGGTGAAGTACAGGAAATGTTGTGCCAAGCCTTTGAAGCTGTGAAAATTCCCGAGGAACCCCCAAAGGCAGCCAGTCAACCTGAGGTAGTTGCCCAAACTGAAGTCATCAGACAACCAGAGGTTCCAATGTCCTCTTTCAAAGAGGCGCGTGCTATAGTTGAAGCTGGTGGTTCTCAGAAGTGGAGCAATGTTATTGATGTTCAAAGAAAGCAAGATACTCATGGACTGGGTTACAAGCTACCTAGGCATTCTGAAGAGCCTCCCAAGTTCTATGGTCCAGTCCGCTTCACCAGTGCCAGTGTTTTCTTCGACAGAGTCAATGCTATTGAGGATGAAGGAGATAGTGATTGTAACATGGACGAGTGGATCCGTCCCTGCATTCCTGGTCAGAGTTTAGGCAACTGGTCCTCCGAGAAAGTTATCCAAGTGACGCGCCCGGAGTAATTTACTTTTGTTTTCTGTTATGTTGAGTCCTAAGTTCTGCCCAAGACGTAGTGATATTTATTTGTAGGGTTTGGATGTTTTATTTGCTATTTTTATCATCAATAAAGGACGTTTTTTCATTCAAATATTTTGATCCCTGTCTTTCTATTTTTACTTTTTGCATTAACCCACATCAAAATGGCAATGTGTTTTCTTGTTTGTTGCACTCATAATAAACATAAAACATCCATCATGCAGGTTCCTTTGTTCAGATTCCACCCAGGACTTAGCTATGGCTCGATATGACTTCGATAATCCTATCTATCAGGCTGAAGAAGAGATTGAAGAAGACTGTGACTTACCAGAAGAATTAGCCAGGTTACTAAAACAAGAGGAAAGGGTTATTCTACCTCATCAGGGGAAGGTTGAGACTGTTAATCTGGGAACCGAGGATGTTAAGCGAGAAGTAAAGGTTGGGGCTGCCCTGGAAGACGCCGTTAAGGGAAGATTGATTAAGTTGCTTCGAGAGTATGTGGATATCTTCGCCTGGTCTTACCAAGACATGCCTGGGCTTGACACTGACATTGTTTCACACCGGCTGCCGCTTAAAGAGGGTTGTACTCCAGTCAAACAGAAATTGAGAAGGATGAAACCAGATATGGCTGTCAAGATCAAGGAAGAGGTTCAGAAATAGTTGGACGTCAGATTTCTTGCTGTGACAAATTATCCTCCGTGGGTTGCTAATATTGTACCTGTACCTAAGAAGGATGGGAAGGTCAGGATGTGTGTTGATTACCGAGATTTGAATAGGGCGAGCCCGGAGGATGATTTCCCGCTCCCCCACATTGACGTGTTAGTGGACAATACTGCTCAATATTCTGTGTTTTCCTTCATGGATGGCTTCTCTGGGTATAACCAAATCAAAATGGCCCCAGAGGACATGGAGAAGACTACTTTCATAACACCGTGGGGAACATTTTGCTACAAGGTAATGCCCTTTGGATTGAAGAATGTTGGGGAAACCTATCAGCGGGCAATGGTGACCCTCTTTCATGATATGATTCACAAGGAGATTGAAGTCTATGTTGATAACATGATTGCAAAGTCACAAACAGAGGAAGAACACTTGGTAAACCTCCAGAAGTTGTTTGAAAGGTTGAGGAAGTTCAGGCTGAGATTGAATCCGAACAAGTGCACTTTCGGCGTGAGGTCTGGTAAATTGCTGGGTTTCATTGTTAGTGAAAGGGGTATAGAGGTTGATCCTGCAAAGATAAGAGCCATACAGGAGATGCCTGAGCCAAGGACAGAGAAAGAGGTTTGTGGATTCTTGGGAAGGTTGAATTACATTGCCAGGTTCATCTCTCATCTGACAGCCACATGTGAACCAATTTTCAAGTTGTTAAGAAAAGATCAAGAGGTCAGGTGGAATGAAAATTGTCGAGAGGCGTTTGAAAGGATAAAGACGTATTTGCAGGAACCTCCAGTCCTTATACCACCAGTGTCTGGGAGACCGTTGATTATGTACCTTACGGTTCTTGAGAATTCGATGGGTTGTGTGCTCGGTCAACACGACGAGACAGGTAGGAAAGAGCACGCCATTTACTACCTGAGTAAGAAGTTCACTGATTGCGAATCAAGATACTCTATACTGGAAAAGACATGTTGTGCACTCGCTTGGGCGGCCAAGCGCCTAAGGCAGTATATGTTAAACCACACAACCTTGTTGATTTCGAAGATGGATCTGATTAAGTACGTGTTTGAGAAGCAAGCACTTTCTGGAAGGATAGCCCGTTGGCATATGGTTTTGACAGAGTACGATATTCAGTATGTTTCTTAGAAGGCCATTAAGGGAAGTGTTCTGTCAGAATATCTTGCTGAACAGTCGGTTGAGGATTATCAGCCTATGAAGTTTGAGTTTCCGGACGAGCATGTTATGTTTCTGAAAATGAAGGATTGTGAAGAGCCTCTGCCTGACGAAGGACCTGAGATTGGGTCTCAGTGGAAGATGATTTTTGATGGGGCTGTCAACTCATATGGTAATGGAATTGGGGCAATCATTACAACCCCGAAGGGTTCTCATATACCTTTCACTGCCTAGTTAGCATTCGTGTGTACCAACAACGAGGCGGAGTATGAAGCATGCATCATGGGGTTAGAAGAGGCAATTGATTTGAGAATTAAGAACCTCGATGTCTATGGTGATTCTGCGTTGGTAGCTAATCAGATTACAGGAGAATGGGAGACCCGTCAGGCGAATCTGGTGCCTTACAACAACTATTCTAGAAGGTTGTTACCATTCTTTGACAGGGTAGATTTTCATCATGTGCCTCGAGCTGAGAATCAGATGGCTGATGCGTTGGCAACTTTGGTATCCATGTATAAGGTGAACCGTTGGAATGAAACTCCTTCGATCAGAATCATGCGCCTGGATAGACCAGCTTTTGTGTTTGCAATTGAAGATGTATCAGATGGCAAACCGTGGTATCATGATATTAAAGTTTTTCTGAAGAGACAGGAGTACCCAGAGGGTGCCTCCACCAAGGATAAGAAGACTCTGAGAAGGTTGGCAGGAAACTTCTTTCTGAACAAGGATGATGTGTTATATAAGAGGAACTTCGATATGGTCCTGCTACATTGTGTTGATGAACACGAGGCAGGTTTGTTGATGGAGGAAGTTCACGAGGGCTCTTTTGGTACTCATTCTAGTGGACACACCATGGCTAGAAAGTTGTTGAGGGCAGGATATTACTGGATGACTATGGAGTCTGACTGTTTCAAGTACACCCGAAAGTGCCATAAATGCCAGATTTATGCAGATAAGATGCATGTGCCGCCTACGCCTCTAAATGTGTTGTCGTCTCCTTTGCCTTTTGCAATGTGGGGCATAGATATGATTGGAAAGATTGAGCCCACTGCTTCCAATGGGCATCGTTTCATTTTGGTTGCCATTGACTATTTCACAAAGTGGGTGGAAGCAGCCTCGTACACCAACGTCACCAAGCAAGTGGTAGCCCAGTTTATAAAGAAGGATATCATCTGTCGTTATGGGGTCTCGGAGAGAATCATTACTGATAATGGCTCAAATTTGAACAACAAGATGATGAAGGAATTATGTCAGAGTTTCAAGATCGAGCATCACAATTCTTCTCCATATCGTCCGAAGATGAATGGTGCTATTGAGGAGGCGAATAAGAATATCAAGAAGATTGTGCAGAAAATGGTGGTAACATATAAGGACTGGCATGAGATGTTACCTTATACCCTACATGGTTACCGTACTTTGGTGCGTACGTCAACTGGGGCAACCCCTTTCTCATTGGTGTATGGTATGGAAGCAGTTTTACCATTAGAGGTCGAGATTCCGTCTTTGAGAGTTCTGGCAGATGTGAAGCTAGATGAAGCTGAGTGGGTGCGTTCCAAGTTGGATCAATTGAACCTTATTGAAGAAAAGAGATTGGCAGCCATCACACATGGTCGGTTGTATCAGAGTAGGATGAAGCACGCCTTTGACCTTAAAGTGCGTCCTCGGAATTTTCAGACAGGTGAATTGGTTTTGAAAAGGATCCTTCCTCCTCAGACAGATCACATGGGCAAATGGACTCTAAATTACGAGGGGCCGTATGTAGTAAGAAAGGTTTTCTCTGGTGGAGCCTTACTACTTTCGACTATGGATGGCGAAGATTTTACCTCCCCTGTGAACGCAGACGTAGTCAAAAAATACTTCGTATAAAAGAGACCCGCTGGACATAAAAAGAAAGTCCAGGCAAAAAAGGGGCATCCCGGCGAACCATAAAAAAGGAAAAGGTTCGGGCAAAAGTTAGGGATAAAATGTAAAAAGAAACGTGTAAACCCGCAAAGTTGAAAACCTGAAAAGGCGACTTTGGCAAAAATGGGTATCCCGATGGATTGAAAACCCGAAAAGGGCGATCCAGGCAAAAGTTAGGGATCTATAAGTGAAAGGCTATGGTCTGCGTTCGATTTGTGAGCACTTTCAATACCTGGAAATTCTGAAAGAAAGAAATCAGTACAATTGGTCTCTTCAAAGGTCAAGACATCTGTGGATAAGCAAGACATATGGGTCATAGCTGAGTCAAATCATGGTGGATATCTGTTCCCACATTGCCGACATGTGTATTTTCTTTTTGCTTTTGCGCAATTACCTCTTTTTAGGAATTGCTTCCTATTGTAAATGCCTATTTATAGGCCACTCTTCTCAATAAAATATTCATTTCATTCAGAGAGCTTTCCATTGTTTGTTTTACTTTTACTTTTACTGTTTTATTTGCAAAAACGTCCGATATTTTTTATAAACATTGCATATAAAACTTCGAGCTTTGCGGAGCATAACGAAAAGCAGTAGAAATTACTTAGGCATTATTGGTGATAGTCATGTTGTGGCATATTCTATTTGTTGTTATTTGACTTGCAGGGCAACAGGATTGTATTTCCCCAGCAGATTGTTTTCCCCAGCATTAAGATTGCGCTTTCCTCAGCAGAGCAGACCTTCCCCAGCAGAAGACCTGGAAAGTATTTTCTCTGGATCAAGACGTTATTTCCCCACAGAATCAGGGTGTTCACTTCCCCCGTCCAGTCAGGAAGCGTGCTTTCGCCGACAATGTCATATTCTAATCCACAGCAAGATGGGAGTAAAGTCATTCTCCCCCATCAGCAGGCTAAGATTAGCAGTATCCCCAAGCAGGATGGTATTGTGGGCTGGCATCCCCCAGCAGGTTCTGAGCCCAATTGGTTATTAGCAATCCTCAGTAACAGACTTCCGGTTCCATTATGGGCATTCATTCTCAAATCCCCCAGCAGAGGAGAAATCTCAGGTTTTGGATGTTACCTTCAGTGAAAGACAGGTGGGGTCCCCGGTAGTTCTTTCGGGATTTCATCCCCGGCAGAAGTTGTTGATCCGAAGAGTCGATCAGTATAACCCTTCTCAGCAGAGTTCCTGGATTCAGAGGACAATTTATTTTTGTCATCCCCAGCTGAATCAATCTTTTCTCTCTGGCATTTATTTTGCTGGAGGGACCCCTTTTGCATATCATAGGCACTTGCATTGCATCCTCAAATGCGTAGCATTTCCACTTCGTGTGGAGCATTACGGCAAAATTCAAACATTTGCATTCGAAGCATAAGCCAGGTTTGATACTTTCTTTGCCAGTTCTCTTTCTCAACAGAGATGGCATAACTCAGGAGATTTTAGAGGGATGCGTTCCTCATATTTGTGCTCCCCGGCAGAGTCTTTTATTTAGACTTATCCATTCCCCAGCGAGATTAATCCCCGGTAAAAGTTGTTTTACACCCTTTTCGACACCCGTCCGTGTATTTTTTCGATACCCATCGTATTGAACCTCTTTACACCCGTCTGTGTACCCTCTTCGATACCCGTCCGTATTGAAACCTTTTTACACCCGTCCGTGTACCTTTTCGATACCCGTCCGTATTGAAACCTCTTTACACCCGTCCGTGTACCCTCTTCGATACCCGTCCGTATTGAAACCTTTTTACACCCGTCCGTGTACCTTTTCGATACCCGTCCGTATTGAAACCTTTTTACACCTGTCCGTGTACCTTTTCGATACCCGTCCGTATTGAAACCTTTTTACACCCGTCCGTGTACCTTTTCGATACCCGTCCGTATTGAAACCTTTTTACACCCGTCCGTGTACCTTTTCGACACCCGTCCATATTGAACCTCTTTACACCCGTCCGTGTACCTTTTCGATGTGCGTCCGTATTGAGCTCTTTACCCTCGTCCGTGTACCTTTTTCGATACCCGTCCGTATTGAAACCCTTTTACACCCGTCCATGTATCTTTTCGATACCCGTCCGTATTGAAACCTTTTTACACCCGTCCGTGTACCTTTCCGATACCCGTACGCATTTAACCTTTCTACACCCGTCCGTGTACCTTTCCGATACCCGTACGTATTTAACCTTTTTACGCCCGTCCGTGTATCTCCTCAGTACCCGTCTGTATTTGATATCTTTGATTCCTCGACTCCCGTCAGTGTCTATTCTCAGCATAGATAACGCCCGTTAGTGTTTATTTCAAGACATTTCAATACATTGTTTGTATTGATTTCCAGCACTCGTACATGTTGTGACAGTGCAACATTTATTGCTTGTTCCCCAGTGGAATCGTCCCTCCTTTGTTGATTGCAAATTTCTGGGTTCTTTGGTATTCAATCTCCGTGTATCCTGATTGTCTGAAAGCCGTCAATATCATACCCTCAGGACCAAGTTGATTGAATAGGGGCAGCTGTAGCACCCCAAAATTTGCCCTCCTTACTTTATTACTAACTGGCTTATGTTTCATTTCATTTTTGCATTATCATGTGTGCATGTCATTGGTTCTTAGCATGGGGTCAAGGTGCCTGAGGCATGTTCAAGAGGCGAAGATGTTCTTCAAAGGGTCAAGCAAGAGAGTTCAAGTGGATCACTTCCTCCTAACCAGTGCAGAAATTAGGGTTTTGAGATTCTTGGGTTTATTGCTCCAATGGGCAAGCTCCTTGAGTTTTTATCATCACTAAATAGTATATCTTATCTTTGTTGGAGAGGATACACATCATATTCAGAGGAATTTGGATTTGGAGACTGTGTTATTTCCTCCTAGACTGAGGGTACCAAAACTAGGGTTTACTATAAAGTCAGTTTATTTCTGATTTTTTGGGCAAGACTTGATTCTATGGTATTCCTTGGGTCCCTAAGTATCTAGGGATGGGAGGTTGTCCATCAGTTTGGTTCAGGAGAGACTTAATTGGCCAATGGATTGTAAATCAGGTGAATTGGGTAAAAGTCAACAATGAGAGGGGAAGTCAACTGTGGAATTTTGAGGTTCTCTCCAAGGTTTTCAAGGTCTCACATCCTCATATGGTCATCAAGGGTCAATTTTCATTCCATTTATCAAGAATCAGGAGTTGGTGCAAAAGTTACTAAATATGGAAATGACCTATAATTTGAAAGTTTCCTTTTTGGGCAAGTTCTTACACTACATTCAACTAGACTTTTCATCATCAAAGAAGCTTCAAATGAATTTTTCTCCAACATTAAAGTTGAATATCTTTTTCTCCTCTTTCCAACAAGTACTAGTGGGTCTCCATATCATTTGTGAAACTCAACTTATGATCAAAAGAAGGCAAAGTGGTTTTTAGGGTTTCTCATGATTCCATTTTCACAAACTTTGGCATAGTGACCTATAATTAATTCCATTGCTTCATGTCACATGCTAACATCAAAGGACACTCCTCAAGGATCATTTTAGGCCTTTAAATCAAGTGAATCCATGGTGTATTTATCACTTATTCTCCATTATTCAAAATTGCCAAGTCATTGAAAACTCATGAATCAAAATGTTTCAAGGCCCAATTTCAATGTGGGTGTGATTAGCAATTAGAAGTTAATTGATCCATCATGAAATGTTTGAATATCCATGCATGGAAGAGGGTGTACTTAACATTATGTAATTTTCCAAAATTGCCCAAAACTCACTAAATAAGGAATTACCAAGGCCCAAATCATTATCAGTAAATAACCCTAATTTATTTAAACCAATTCATGCAATGGTTAGGGTTAAGAACACGTGATATTTGGAGGAATAGAAAGCTTGAACCCTAAAGCATCTCACATTCGTATCTCTCAATCTACAAGGAGTTTTCAAGAAATTCTTTCACCAACAGAACCCTTGGGATCTCTAGAGCACGAACCAATCACCCTTTGAAGCTAACAGTGGAGATACGTGTTGTACCATCTCAGGTTAGTGATGATTTTCATGATCATAAAACTCTCCTTTTTGATGCGCAAATTGATTGTGGTTGTCATTAATAACTCTGATATAATTTGTTTGGTGTTTGGACGTGTGTATTGGTTGTACGTGGAGTTTAATGTTTTTGAATCCAATCTTATTTCATGCGAATCTCATTGTGTGTTGGTTGTTTGGAATTTTTGATGACATATTATTAATCCTCATGAAAATCTGGTCAAGGTAGTATATGGGTTTACGTTTTCTGGGTGCTTTTTGAGTTGCAGGTACCGTGGGTGGCGGCCGGAGCTAGGGCTCCGGCGACTGGTGCGGTGGTCCGGCGAAGGAGGGGTTCCAACGAAGAAGATGAAATCAAGGCCATCCATTTTGTTGATCGCACGGCCCAGATCGTGCCACGTTTTTATTTTTTGAATTTTTATGCTGACGATTGTGTGTTTATTACCCCACCATTGTTATTGTGTACATCCAATCATATTCTTGCATTTCATTTACTTTTCCTTTAGTTGACTCAATCATGTGCATCAGATGAATCATGTGGCCACAAACACGCCAACGAATTAAAATAATCACGTGCCTGGCACATGGGGCGAGTATTGTATGCTGACCAGTTGTGTGCGTGCGTGCGTATCATTACTATGGTGCGTTGTGAATCTAGGCCCCTCATCATGATTATTTTTTATTTTGTTTAACCATTTATGAGCGCATGATTCATCCAAGGGCAGGTACGCAGTCAACTGGTTGACTAAAGTCCACATGTAGTTCCTTTTTTATTTTTTTTATTTTCGCTAATGGACTTAATGCTGGACTTACTTTTCACACCCCACTCTTCAGCCCATTTCAATATTCCAACGTGAATAAATTACTTTCCACACCCCCCATGCGCAATTCAATTCATTTATTTTATTTACTTTATTACATTTCATTTTCATTTTTTAAAAATATATAATTGCACTAAAAAATTGCCAAAAAATTCATGCATCATATTTATCATTTTATAAAATTTTCTAAATTTTATTTTTTATTTTTATTTTATTTTTTGTCACCTAAATTAAATATTTGTTTATTTTCTTTTTGAATTACTCATATCATGCATACTTAAAATTGTTTATTTTATTTCTCTGCATCCATAAAACATTTTCAATCCATTCTTTTTGCATTTGTTATATAACATTCTGAAATGCATTAAAATATTTTTCTACCATTTTTAAAATCATTTCATGTTGCATTTTAGTCCTTGCCTTTTGCATGTTGAGTCATATTTCTCATCTGGGTTTGCATAATTGTTTGAGTGACTAACATCTTGAATTTTTGCAGGAGTTTTTGGTATTTGGTTTGTTTCTGGTTGAGCAATGTTGATAATTTACTTGGTGATTTTACAACATGTTTTGCTAATTGTTTAACTGCCCGTTATGTGAAATCTTCTTGTATGCATCCTTAATCATGTCTGATCATTTGTTTGAAAAGGCACTTGTGCCATTGTCTTGGGATAGTGTCTTTGACTTCTTAATTCATGTTTGGATTGTTGTGGGTCATTTAATCACTATCATATGTCATTGTTTGGTTTTCATTTGCCTTAACTTTTACTTATTTTTGTTTCGTACTAACCTTTCGTGCAGGGGCTGAGGTAAGTTCTTTAAGGGTGTGGATAATCATCCCTATTCACCCTTACTCTTTCCTTCTCTCATCTTTTCTTTTCTTTAGGCTTAGGTTGTCGTCAAACCTCACTAACCGTAGGTCACCCATGCATGAAAACATTAGGACTCTTAGTTCCCCTTAGAGTTTCCTTTGTGTCTTCTCTCTTCTCATCTCAAAACTTCTTGAAAATACTTAATAAGGATAAATTGTATTGCGCACGAGCCTTAAGCGCGGGGAATGAGAAATGAGGGGCTTCCTCTCATCTTTCTAGAGTGCTTAGCGAGCGTCCTGTCTTGGGACGATGCGTTAAGTATTCGCCCATGTGCCCTAGACTTTGGTGCAATGCAACTTATGAACTAACTTAAGTCACTTCTGTCTTAAAAAACACAAACAAACTTCAAACCTTTTTGTCCTTCAGGATTGTAAAACTAAAGGCTATTTTCAAAAAGGGCACGTTACCCTCCGTCTGAGTCGTAAATAGGCATCGACCCTAACTGCCGGACGCGAACTTAACGTCGCTAATAAAAAACACAAAAAGAACTTGGTCCGAACTACGTTGACTCTGAATTCCCCATTGCACAAAGGGGATACGTAGGCCTAGGACGTCGACGTCCTACCGAGTCTGTCTTTGTTTTCCCCTCTCCCGTCTTAGTACAGCCATAGATGATTGGATAACTCACCCTTAGAATAGACAACAAACGTGGATCCCATAGAGTACGATGGACGCGTGGGGTGCTAGCACCTTCCCCTCGCGTAACCGACTCCCGAACCCAGGCTATGGTTGCGATGACCATTCCTTTCCCTCTTCCTAAGGTTTATGCGGTGTTCCCTTTCCCTCTCTTGGGATAAATTTACACGGCTGGCGACTCTGTTTTTCCGCGACACTCTCGCGTTTGTACCTGGATGAAAATCCTAGGAGCGACAGTTCGATCCGGTTGCGATGATCGCATTTTTGCGTTAGCACCATTATTGATTTTTTAGCACGCTAAATTTACTTTTTCTATGCATTTTATATTTTATAAATTTATATCCGACGATTTGGATTTAGATTGCGATGATCACGTTAACTGTAGCAAGCTATCGATTGACTTTATCGGTTTGTGTGCGATTTTTTATTTTACTCTTTTAAATTGATTATCGATGTGTGTTTCGATGTTGTGTACACGTCCGATGGTTTGGCCTAGCGGCAATCCGCTTCTTATGCGCCGACCAATTCGTGTTACGATTTGCAACTTTGTGTCTTAATTTGATTTTATTATGTTGTTGCTTATTGATTCGACTTGCGATGACTGTTTATGCGGTAGCAATTTGCTATTTCAAATTGTGTTATTTTTCAATGATTCAATGTCGTTATCTTCACATCGAATCTAATTTGTTGTGGTAGGCTTTGCACTTTTTCGCGCATGCGACTTTGATTCGCGTATTTGCGTCATGATTTTAATCCGTACACTTTTCTTTTCAATTTACGTGTTGATTCATTTGATGTGTGATGTTTGTATTGTGTATGTATTTTATTCCCCTTCAGCCTAATTTTAGGATCAATTAGTTGCATGACAACATTAAGTTAGCTCCCTCCTAACCTCAACTATAGGACCATTTGACATGACAACATCTAGGACCAAGTCTCCCTTAGATATTTTCTTTTATCCTTTAAGTCTCTCTCCTCCCTCTCTTAATACAAGTAAAATACTTAATAAGTACGATGTGTATTGTGCGTCACGAGGCTTAAGCACATTGGAAAAGATGAGCGGATGCATTTCTAACCTCATCTTAGGATACTTTGTGCGCGAGACGCTTGGATCGTTAGCGCAAAGTATTCAATCCTATGTTATAGACTTTAGTGCGAAACACGTCACAAACAAAGTTAATTCATATTCTCTAAAATTTTTGAACAAATGCAAACCATTTTTGTCCTTTGGGATTTTCTGTCAAACCTTTTCAGAAAGGGCATGTTACCTCCGTTATACCGCAAACAGGCATCGACCCTAACTGCTGGAATGTGAGCTTAGCATCACCCATAAAAGACACCTAACCAACCCTGGTAGGTCGAACTACGTTGGCTCTGATTTCCTCATTCTCGTCCGAATGAGGATACATAGGCACAAGACGGCGATGTCTTGGCGAGCACCCCTCTCCTATTTCCGTAGATCGAACTACGATTGCTCTGATTTCCTCTTTCTCGTCTGAATGAGGATACGTAGGCACAAGACAGCGAAGTCTTGGCAAGAACAATTCCCTTCCCTCTATTTCATTCTTAGGTCGAACTATGATTGCTCTGACTTCCTCATTCTCGTCCGAATGAGGATACGTAGGCACAAGACGACGAAGTCTTGGCAAGCACCCTTCACCTTTTTCCGTAGCCCACAAACTACGAACGCTCTGACTTCTTCATTCTCGTCCGAATGAGGATACGTAGGCACAAGACGGCGAAGTCTTGGCGAGCACTCTTCCCACCCTTTTTCCGTAGTCCCACGAACTACGAACACTCTGACTTCTTCATTCTTGTCCGAATGAGGATACGTAGGCACAAGACGACGATGTCTTGGCGAGCACAATCCCCTCATTCACCCGTAGTCCTCTGAACTACGTTGACTCTGACTTTCCCATCACACGAGAGAATACGTAGGCATAGGACGGCGATGTCCTATCGAGTCTCCTTTTGTTTTTCCCTTTCCGTTTTTGTTTATCAAGTAGGCTTTAGATAAACACACCCTTTGATTTGAACAACAAGAGTGGATCTCGTTGAGTACAATGGACAGGAGGGGGTGCTAATACCTTCCTCTCACGTAATCGACTCCCGAACCCCGAGACTTGGTTGCGATGACCATGTCTTCTCCCTTTTTGAGGTTTTCTTCGATCGTTTCCTTTCCCCCGTCGGGATAAATAACGTTCGGTGGCGACTCTGTTTTTCCACCGGTTGTTTTTTGCGTTGCGACAGCTGGCGACTCTGCTGGGGACTTTGGTTCCCTATATGAGTCATACCTAGCGCTTGTCTATTTCTGTTTCATCGAGTGTTTTATTTTTGTGCTCTTATTTGCTTTATTTGTATATTATTGCATTTACCTTCATTTTATTATCACTGTCATACTATTCTGTTGTGTTGTTAAGTTGGATGGTTTCATGAGAGATAAGCCAATTACCTAGGCTTGAGTACACACATAGGATTAGAGTGGGCTTGTGTTGGCATGCGTAGCGCTTGATACGTATTATTGACATGAGATCCTCATTCAGATGAGGTTTTCTTGGGAGATGCTCTGTCCTGTATGCCTATACAGTAGCCAGATTGTTCCCTCAAGGACTCATGACTCTGGAGACCGTTCATGGGAAATCAGTTGAGGCCTCCTTGATTGATGATGATGCCAAACCAGAAATGGTGAACGTATCATCATTTCTCGACCTGAGAGTCTGTGATACTGAGGACCTGCTAGGATGCCTCAGTCCAAGACTAGAACCCACATGTGAGAGGGGATGGGTTTTTGCAGGAAACCTTGACTTTCAACCAACCCAGTTTTCTAGTTTTCTTATTAATGTGGACTTATCAACCTGGTACTCTAATTATTCTGGACTTCTGGTATTCTGGTTATTCTGGTATTCTGGTACTCTCGTCCGAGCAGAATTTTGAATCTATTTAGTCAGCAGCACAACATTTATTTTGAGATTACTGAAGCTTTGATCCCATGTCTATTGCATTG
Organism: Lathyrus tuberosus; assembly: GCA_022829125.1. Lineage (NCBI taxonomy): Eukaryota > Viridiplantae > Streptophyta > Magnoliopsida > Fabales > Fabaceae > Lathyrus > Lathyrus tuberosus. The sequence continues at coordinate 6,262,042 of JALAZF010000264.1, forward strand.
CATAATATAACATAAGCATTTATGCATCATTTTTCATATCATTCTTCAACCTTCTGGAACTCTCATTCAACCTTTGTCCATGACCAGCCAGTTGATTCCCTAATACTCGTTCTGAACAAGTGGTGACTGTTGAAAGACGACAAAGTGTTTGAAGCAAGATCAAGCAGTAAGGTTAAGTTGGAAGCTGTTGGTAGCTATAGTAAAAGATAATTCCCCAACAGAAGAGTGAGGTCAGTATCGTCTTCCCAAGCAGAGTTAGTTATTAATTTCCTCAGCAGGTAAACCAATAGTGATTGGTTTCCCCAACAAGTCAAAGCCCAATAATCATTGGCATTTACCCGACAGGGGTGGTGTTCTCCCCTCAGAATGATGAAGTCTTCCTCAGCAGTTGCTTGTTGTCCTCCCCGGAAGGATCTCTTTGCATTTTGCATATAGAAATCATCACATTGCATCCAGTAAATGCGTAGCATTTCCATTAAATATAGAGCATTACGCCATAGAAAAATTCAAACATGCATGCAGAGCATAAGCCAAGTTTGGTACTTTATGGTTGGAAAAATGAGTTAACCCTCAGTCAAGGCAAAATTGTGCCCTCGTCCGGCCCGCATTCTCAGAGTCCTATCCTCGTCTGATAGACCTTAAAGCATTAAGTCTTAACACTCGTTCGTGTATATTCTTTTCAATACCCGTCCGTATTGACCTAAACACTCGTCTGTGTATTCTTTTCGACCTAAACACTCGTTCGTGTTTGTTTCACTTATTTTCAACACTCGTCCGTATTGATCTTCGACACTCGTCTGTGTTTATCAATTGATTTTCGAACACTCGTCTGTGTTTATTCTTTTCAATACCCGTCCGTATTTACCTAAATGCTCGTCCGTGTTTCATTTCCTTTCAATACTCGTCTGTATTGATCTTTGACACCCGTCCGTGTTCATGTATCGATTCAAGCACTCGTCTGTGTTTATTCTCTTCAGTACTCGTCCGTATTGACCGAAACACTCGTCCGTGTTTGCTTCACTCCTTCTCAATACTCGTCCGTATTGATCATAACACTCGTCCGTGTTTATTCTTTTTAATACTCGTCCGTATTGACCTAAACAATCATCTGTGCTCCTTTAATTTTTAATACTCGTCTGTATCGATCGTCAACACTCGTCCGTGTTTATCCACTTTCTCAATACTCGTCTGTATTGATCTTCGACGCTCGTCCGTGTTTAACCACTTTCTCAGTACTCGTCTGTATTGATCTCGACACTCGTCTGTGTTTATCCCTTAGCGCGGTCGACACTCATCTGTGTTCACCTCTTTTGCTTCAATACTCGTCCGTATTAATCTCAGCACTCGTCGTGTTCATTTCTTAACACTCGTCCGTGTTCATCCCAGTGAAGTCTCACTCGTCTGTGTTGAACCCATCTTCCGGCACACTTAATCATACCTTTTATTTCATATTCCCCAGCGGAGTCGTCTCTCCCCCTGCAGTTTGCAAATTTTACGGTTACTTTAGTATTCAATCTCCTTCCACCTCGAATGTCTAAAGCTGTTGATATCCATACCTTCAGGTTTAAGTTGATTGAATAGGGGCAGCTGTAACACCCCAAAATTTGCCCTCTCTTTTCCTAACCTTAAATGGCTTTCGCTTTGCATTTCCATTTGTTCATAACAATTAATCATGCATTGCATTGAGCTCTCGAGACATGGGATCACGGTGTCCTTGTGGCTCAGGACTTCTTTTATTCTAAGCAGCAAGCATCAGAGTGCCCCAATATTTATTTTGCTCGGTAATTTGGTACCAGATTATTCTTTTTTCAGCAGGGTATTTTGAGGAGTTCATAACTTATTCCAGACATTTTTTAATATTTTCATTCATTTGACTGTATTTCCACTCTGCATCATCTGCATAGCATAAAGTACTTTTCATCTCGCATGGTGCCTAAAATGTCACCCGGAACAATTTCTCGGATTTACGGGCAGATTGGTCAAACTAAATCTCAACGGTGCGTAAAGTCGGTCGACGGAAAATTTTTAAAATCGAGCTTGCAGACGTCAATTATATTGATCTACGTTTCGCGTAGTTTTACCTGACGTCTCCGTTTTAATTTTTTGACCATTTTTCGTCGCTTTTTTTTTCTTTCAATTTTAGCGTTTTAGCGGGTCAAAATTTATTTTAATATCTGACCAAAAGCTGTATTTTTCCGAGTCCTATATTTCGTACTGGTCATTTTGGTGTACTCGGTTTATTTTTCGAGCGCTTAAGCGTCTGTTTATTTTTACATTTTTTTGTCTAAATATTTATAGTAAATAAATAAAATTATTAGTTTTTTTTATTTTATTTATTTTAATTGTTTAAATTTTATTTAGTTTTAATTAATATTATTTAAATTGGGCTTTAGAATAAATATTAGGACAACACTTTAGGGTGTGTTTGTTTGAGAGATTAAAATTATATTCCCAGGAATATCATTCCTAGGAATGTTAATCCTAGGAATTTTATTCTCATCAATTTGTTTAGTAAATAATTAAGATTCTAAAGAATAATTTTGAAATTGATTTAATTATAATTTTAAAATTTTAAAAATATAAAATAATGTGTTGAAATAATATGAAAGTGGGTAGTTTTAGTTGGTTATTTTTTATTCCCATAGGAATATATGATTTCCACCCTTTAACATGAAAATAAATATTCATAAGTTCATAAATAAATTTTATTCCTAAAAATTATTTATGTCAGGACATTTTTTTTCTTTCCCCTCTACCAAACAATGGGGAGACCGAAAAAGTATACGAAAGCTGCTGGTGCTTCAATAACACCACCAGTAACGATTCCCTTACGATTTCAATTATTCTGCTACTAGTATTCTCACATATATATTATTGTTTCAATTAAGTTATCAGGATGTTACTTTCTGCTGCTACTATAAGGTGCCGCGACCGATCCTAGCTTTTTAATGCCGGTACCGTGCGTATGGACTTCTAACTTATACATATATATGTTCATTACTGTTACCATTTGCTGCTATGCGTAAAATCTTGTTTATGTTAGCTACTTACATATGTATATATAAATAAGTAAATGTTAACACGTTAGTTTTGATATATATATATATATATATATATTTATTTATTTATTTATTTATTTTTATTGTATATTTTGTATATATAATCATTAGCGTTTGTATTTCATTGTATATTTTATATACATCGTATATTTTGTATTGTTAGTTTATATATATATATATATATATATATATATATATATATATATATATATATATATATAATCATTAGCATGGTTTATATATATAATGATACAAAATATACAATGTATATAAAATATACAATGAAACACAAACGCTAATGATTATATATACAAAATATACAATATATATATATATATATATATATATATATATATATATATATATATATATATATATATATATATATATATATATATATATATATATATATTTATTTATTTATTGTATATTGTTAAGTTTTCTTTTTTTTATTTAGATTTTTTGGATCGAATCGTGTAGATACGCTATTTGCATATTGGTGTGCATGATGCGTGACATTCATTTTGGTTCGATCCGGTTGCGATGATTGCATTTTTGCGTTAGCACCATTGTTGATTTTTTAGCACGCTAAATTGACTTTTTCTATGCATTTTATACTTTATAAATTTAGATCCGACGATTTGGATTCAGATTGCGATGATCACGTTAAGTGTAGCAAGCTATTGATTGACTTTATCGGTTTGTGTGCGATTTTTTATTTTACTCTTTTAAATTGATTATCAATGCGTTTCGATGTTGTGTGTGTAACGCCCCGTTTTGCCAATTTTATATTATTGAGTCTTTTTGGATTATTTTATTATTATTTTATTTTATTCTCGACTTTTATGTGAAAATATGTTATTTTTCGTCGTGATTATATTTTATCGCGTTTTGGGAACATTTGCGGGATATTTGAGTGTGGGGGTATTTTGGACATTTCATAGATATTTTTACTAAGTTAGTAAGAAAGAAAAGAAAATAGAAAAGAAAAGGGAAAGAAAAATAGAGAGAAAGAAAGAAGGAAGAAGGAAAAAGAGAAGAAAAGAGGAGAAGAGAGAAAATTGGAGAAAGAGTGGAAAAATCATCAAGAACAATTTCTAGGAATCGATTAATCGGGTAAGGGTGCGAAACTCGATCATTCTATGATTGTATACGATTATGTATGTGTTTTGTTGTTGTTTTTGGATTGATTTGGAGAATATTAGTAAAACCTAGATTGTGTAAAAATTGATTAGAAATGAATTTGATTGTGGTAAAAATCTTGTTGAATGCATTGTTGATTGTTCATACATGTTTGTGGTATGCTATTACACTTCAAATTGCTGTTTTTCTGAGTTTTAGGTGAAGAAATTGGTTGATGTTGGGTTGGAAAACGCAGAAATTGTTCTGCAGAATTTTTCTGGGTATGCTCTGGCCATACGCGTAAGGGGCATGTCCATACGCGTATGAGCCAAGGCGATACGCGTATCATTGGCTTGTTTTTGGGCCAATACGCGTATGAATCTTGGCATTACGCGTAACATGGGCGAGCCATGGGCCAATACGCGTATGGGTTTTGGAACGAGGATTTTGTGAAGGAAATGGGTTCTGTCCGTATGCGTATGGACATGAGTGATACGCGTATGGACATGAGAATGTCAAAAATGTGATTTTTCAAAATGTTGTTTTCGGTTTTGTCCGTAACTTTGGTTCCGATTATCCGATTTTTGAATTCTTGGTGTCGTTAGAAAGGTATCGAGTTGTACTTTATGATTATGAGGTTTTGAGAATTGTTAGCCGATTAAATTTTGTCGGGAAATGTGAATAGTGTCGGTTATCGATTTTTGTCATTTTAATGGCGTGGAATTGACGTGTATTATGCCGTATGTTGTTGTTTTGTACGTGAGATGACTTATGTGCTGTTGTGATGATGCTTTGTGGCCGAAAGGCAAGAAAATGCTAAGTGTGGTATTTGATAAATGTGCATGATTATGAATATGTGCATGGATGCAATGTGAGTGTCATGAGTCATTGTATGCCAAGCATCATAATGTGCATTGTGGAAACGTCCTGAGAGACGGTTTGATTCCCGAGGGGAATATGCTATACCATCGTGTGCCTCGAAAATATGAGGCGCTGCCTGAGGACTTAAAGCGATGGGTATAGACGATTGTGGGCTCCTTTGGAGACTTAAAGCAATCCTTAACGTCGTGTGCCTCGAAAATATGAGGCGATGCCTGAGGACCTAAAGCAACGGGTGAACATCGTAGGCCCGACGGGGAGTTACTTGAGATTCTCAGTAACGAGCGATGGTTCCAATAGTTCCTGAGTGAACTGATGATGAGACAAGAGACATTGGAAGTCGGTACCGCATGGCATGTGCATAGAGTCGTCGTGTCGGTCTATGTGCATTGCATAAATCATGAATTAATTGTGTGTGAATTTGTGACTGTGATTGATGATTGTATGGTATATGTGTGGTGTGTAATGGTATTTGATGCTTGAGAATTGTGCGGTATTATGTTATATGTGGTTGTGGTGAGAATGTGTTACTTGTACAATTCTGTGTTATTATATATAATTTTATTCAATTATATTATGGTTGTTTTTCTCACCCTTCTGCTGTTTTATAACGCTCTATGAGGCGTTGCAGATTAGAGTAGCTGGAGGTATTCTTTTTGTGAAGCTTTGCGTCTTCATTCTTTTGTCGGTCGGCTCTGATATGTGACTCCGGGTAGCTAGGGTGGCCGTTTGCGATTATTTTGTATATCCGATGATATATTGTGGTTGTATATGTATAACTGGATGTATGATGGACACGTTTATATGTTTATATGTATATATGTATATATGTTGATCAGATTTTAGATCTTCCGCTTTAATTCTAATTTCTGAAAAGTGGGTGTAAGGAACAAAGTTTCCTCTGTTTGATTGCTACCCCACAGTTGCATATCATTATGGGCAGGTGTTGCATGTTATGCTATGTTTGGGTACAGTTGATGTGATTCCTCCCTTTCTATGCCGCGAATTCAAATGTACTCTGACGAAATTTCGAATTTTCTTTTAGTGCTTTAATTGACTGTTAATTGGGGGTATAGATTGGGGGCGTCACATTAAGTGGTATCAGAGCAGTCCGTGTCAGTTGTGTCTGTTGTGTCTGTTGTGTCTGGCATATTGGGCGAGTTGAGTTGGACGAGTTGTTGTTTAACCATAGTTTCTGTATTTGGACGAACAGAATATGGCTGGTCGTAATGATGCTGCTTTGGCTGTTGCGATGGAGGCTATGGCACGAGCTGTGCAGGGTGCACCGAATGCTGCAGGTAATGATGAGTTTAGAAAGAATAAGCCGCCGGTCTTTAAAGGGAAACATGATCCGGATGGTGCGCAGTTGTGGTTGAAAGAGATTGAGAGGATTTTTAGGGTAATGGAATGTGATGACGATGATGATAAAGTGAGGCTGGGTACTCATATGCTGCACGAAGAGGCTGATGACTGGTGGGTCAGTACTCGTCAGGTGTTGGAAGCTGAGGAGGAGGAAGAAGAGATTACTTGGGAAGTGTTTAGCCGAGAGTTTCTAAGGAAGTATTTTCCGGAGGATGTCCGAGGAAAGAAAGAGATTGAGTTTTTAGAGCTAAAACAAGGTAATATGTCGGTTATTGACTATACTGCTAAGTTTGTGGAACTTGTGCAGTTTTATCCTCATTATTTGGAAGCGACTGCTGAATTTCAAAGTGTGTGAAGTATGAAAGTGGCTTGCGTCTTGAGATAAAACAGGCTATTGGTTATCAGAGGATCCGAAGGTTTGCTGATTTGGTGGAATGCTGTAGGATTTATGATGAAGATAGTAAGGCCCGTTCTGCTCACTATAAAAGTGTAAGTGACAGGAAAGGGAAACAACAGTTTCGTGGTGGTCCGTATGTGTCACCGGCTGATAAAGGTAAACAAAGGGGTAATTTTGATCGAAGGTCAAGTGGAGGAGGTATGTCTAATGCTCCTAGGTGTTTTAAATGTGGTGAATTGGGTCATCGCCAGATGGAATGTAGGAAGAAAGTGGATAAGTGTTCTAATTGTGGTGGTATCGGACATGTTTTAGCTGATTGTAAAAGGAAGAATGTAGTGAAGTGTTATAACTGTGGGGAACCTGGTCACATTAGCTCGAAGTGTCCGAATCAGAAGAAAGCTCCGACTAGTGGGAAAGTGTTTTCATTGGCGGGAACTCAGACCTCAAGTGCAGATCGTCTGATAAGAGGTACTTGCTTTATTAATAATACGCCTTTAATTGCTATTATTGATACTGGAGCGACTCATTCGTTTATTTCGTCTGAGTGCGCGGAACGTTTGAATCTTGGGTTGTCTTCGATGGGTGGTGAGATGGTTATTGATACTCCAGCGATGGGGTCAGTAACTACTTCTTTAGTGTGTTTGAGTTGTCCTTTGACCATTTATGGCAAGGACTTTGCGATGGATTTGGTGTGTTTACCGTTGGAAGGTTTAGATGTGGTGTTGGGAATGAATTGGTTACAATTTAATCGGGTACACATTGATTGTTATCATAAGCTTGTAAGGTTTCCTTCTCTTGAGGAAGACGAAGACTCGAGTTTCTTATCTACCAAAGAGTTGAAGAAACTTCTGGCGGATGAAGCTCAGTTGTTTGGTTTGTTTGCATCTTTGACTGTGGATAGTCAAGTTTCATTGGAGGTGTTTCCTGTTGTGTGCGAATTTCCTGAGGTGTTTCCTGATGATATTTCAGATGTACCGCCAGAGAGAGAAGTTGAATTTTCTATAGATCTAGTTCCTGGTACTAGACCTGTTTCTATGGCACCTTATAGAATGTCGGCATTTGAATTGGTGGAGTTGAAAAAGCAGTTAAGTGACTTATTGGAGAAGAGGTTCGTGAGACCAAGTGTTTCTCCTTGGGGTGCTCCAGTTTTGTTAGTGAAAAAGAAAGATGGGAGTATGCGATTATGTATTGATTATCGCCAGTTGAACAAAGTGACGATTAAGAATAAGTATCCGCTTCCGAGGATTGATGATCTGATGGATCAGTTGGTTGGTGCTTGTGTATTTAGTAAGATTGATTTGAGATCGGGGTACCATCAGATAAGGGTGAAGGAAGAGGATATTCAGAAGACGGCCTTTAGAACACGGTACGGTCATTATGAATATTCGGTGATGCCGTTCGGGGTTTCTAATGCGCCTGGTGTGTTTATGGAATACATGAATCGGATTTTCCACGAGCATTTGGATCGTTTTGTGGTGGTGTTTATTGATGATATTTTAATCTATTCTAAGTCTCGTGAGGAACATGCAGAGCATTTGCGTATTGTTTTGCAGGTGTTGAAGGAAAGGAAGCTTTTTGCCAAATTGTCCAAGTGTGAATTCTGGTTGTCTGAGGTGAGTTTTCTTGGGCACGTAATTTCAGGTAATGGTATTGCTGTGGATCCCTCTAAAGTAGTAGCAGTTCTACAATGGGAGGCTCCTAGATCCGTTACTGAAATTCGAAGCTTTTCGGGTTTGGCTGGTTATTACCGGAGGTTCATTGAAGGTTTTTCTAAGCTAGCTCTTCCTTTGACGCAGTTGACTTGTAAGGGCAAAGCATTCATTTGGGATATTCAATGTGAAGGAAGTTTTTGTGAGCTGAAGAGAAGATTGACGACAACTCCGATTCTTATTTTACCTGATCCTAATGAACCGTTTGTTGTGTATTGCGATGCTTCTTTAATTGGTTTGGGTGGTGTTCTGATGCAGGAAGGTAAAGTTGTAGCTTATGCTTCAAGGCAGTTAAGAGTTCATGAGAAAAACTATCCTACTCATGATCTTGAATTAGCGGCTGTGGTTTTTGTGTTGAAGATTTAGAGGCACTATCTCTATGGTGCGAGGTTCGAAGTCTTTAGTGATCATAAAAGCTTGAAATATTTATTTGATCAGAAAGAGTTGAACATGAGACAGCGGAGATGGTTGGAATTCTTGAAAGACTACGACTTTGGCTTGAATTACCATCCTGGTAAAGCTAATGTGGTAGCCGATGCATTGAGCCGGAAATCGTTGCATATGTCCGCATTGATGGTGAAAGAGTTGGAACTTTTGGAGTCATTTAGAGACTTGAGTTTGGTATGTGAAGTGACATCGGTTAGTGTAAGGCTTGGAATGTTGAAAGTTACTAATGAATTTTTGTTGTCGGTAAGTGAGAAACAAAAGCTGGATTTGAAATTCGTTGGTTTGATGAGGAATGAGAATGTGGATTTCAAGGTGGATAATTTTGGTGTTTTGAGGTTTCGTGGTCGTATTTGTATTCCAGATGATGCGGAGTTGAAAAGAATGATTTTGGAGGAAGGACACCGGAGTAATTTAAGTATTCATCCGGGTGCGAATAAGATGTACCAAGATTTGAAGAAGATTTTCTGGTGGTCTGGTTTGAAAAAAGATGTGGCTCAGTTTGTGTATGCATGTTTGACTTGTCAGAAATCGAAAGTGGAACATTTGAGACCTAGTGGTTTGTTGCAACCGTTGGATATTCCTGAGTGGAAGTGGGATAGCATTTCGATGGATTTTGTGACGGGATTACCGAACACTCAGCGTGGGCATAATGCTATTTGGGTGATTGTTGACAGGCTGACTAAATCGGCGCATTTTATTCCGATTGACATCAGTTTTTCTTTGGAACGGTTAGCTGAGATCTATATCAGTGTGGTGGTGAAATTGCATGGGATTCCATTGAGTATTGTTTCTGATCGAGATCCTAGATTTACATCTAGATTTTGGGAAAGTTTACAAAAGGCTTTGGGTTCTAGATTGAGGTTGAGTTCGGCTTATCATCCGCAGACGGATGGTCAGACCGAAAGAACTATTCAGTCGTTGGAGGATTTGTTGAGAGCGTGTGTTTTGGAACAAGGTGGTGCGTGGGACGGTTATCTTGCTTTGGTTGAGTTCACGTATAATAACAGTTTCCATTCTAGTATCGGAATGGTACCTTTTGAGGCTTTATATGGACGAAGATGTAGAACGCCGTTGTGTTGGCACGAAACAGGTGAAAGTTCGGTGGTTGGACCGGATTTGGTGCAACAAACGACGGAAAAGGTAAAGTTTATTCGTGAGAAAATGAAGGCTTCTCAGGGTAGACAAAAGAGTTATCATGATCGGAGACGGAAGGATCTTGAGTTTCAAGAGGGTGATCACGTATTTCTGAGGGTTACGCCGGTAACGGGTGTTGGTCGTGCTTTGAAATCTAAGAAGCTTACTTCTCGATTTATTGGTCCTTACCAGATATCTGCGAGAGTTGGTGCTGTGGCGTATCGTGTGGCGTTACCGCCGAATCTGTCGAATTTGCATGACGTTTTTCATGTTTCACAGCTTCGGAAGTATGTTCCGGACCCTTCACATGTTATTCCAATGGACGAGGTTGAGGTAAGGGATAACCTTACGGTCGAGACTTTACCAGTTAGTATTTTGGATCGCGAGGTGAAGCGGTTGAGGGGTAAAGAGATTGCACTTGTGAAAGTGGCGTGGGGAGGCGCTGCTGATGGTAATCTGACGTGGGAGTTGGAAAGTAGGATGCGGGAGTCGTATCCAGAGTTGTTTGTATCAGGTAAGATTTTCGAGGACGAAAATTTCTAAGTGGGGGAGAATTGTAACGCCCCGTTTTGCCAATTTTATATTATTGAGTCTTTTTGGATTATTTTATTATTATTTTATTTTATTCTCGACTTTTATGTGAAAATATGTTATTTTTCGTCGTGATTATATTTTATCGCGTTTTGGGAACATTTGCGGGATATTTGAGTGTGGGGGTATTTTGGACATTTCATAGATATTTTTACTAAGTTAGTAAGAAAGAAAAGAAAATAGAAAAGAAAAGGGAAAGAAAAATAGAGAGAAAGAAAGAAGGAAGAAGGAAAAAGAGAAGAAAAGAGGAGAAGAGAGAAAATTGGAGAAAGAGTGGAAAAATCATCAAGAACAATTTCTAGGAATCGATTAATCGGGTAAGGGTGCGAAACTCGATCATTCTATGATTGTATACGATTATGTATGTGTTTTGTTGTTGTTTTTGGATTGATTTGGAGAATATTAGTAAAACCTAGATTGTGTAAAAATTGATTAGAAATGAATTTGATTGTGGTAAAAATCTTGTTGAATGCATTGTTGATTGTTCATACATGTTTGTGGTATGCTATTACACTTCAAATTGCTGTTTTTCTGAGTTTTAGGTGAAGAAATTGGTTGATGTTGGGTTGGAAAACGCAGAAATTGTTCTGCAGAATTTTTCTGGGTATGCTCTGGCCATACGCGTAAGGGGCATGTCCATACGCGTATGAGCCAAGGCGATACGCGTATCATTGGCTTGTTTTTGGGCCAATACGCGTATGAATCTTGGCATTACGCGTAACATGGGCGAGCCATGGGCCAATACGCGTATGGGTTTTGGAACGAGGATTTTGTGAAGGAAATGGGTTCTGTCCGTACGCGTATGGACATGAGTGATACGCGTATGGACAGGAGAATGTCAAAAATGTGATTTTTCAAAATGTTGTTTTCGGTTTTGTCCGTAACTTTGGTTCCGATTATCCGATTTTTGAATTCTTGGTGTCGTTAGAAAGGTATCGAGTTGTACTTTATGATTATGAGGTTTTGAGAATTGTTAGTCGATTAAATTTTGTCGGGAAATGTGAATAGTGTCGGTTATCGATTTTTGTCATTTTAATGGCGTGGAATTGACGTGTATTATGCCGTATGTTGTTGTTTTGTACGTGAGATGACTTATGTGCTGTTGTGATGATGCTTTGTGGCCGAAAGGCAAGAAAATGCTAAGTGTGGTATTTGATAAATGTGCATGATTATGAATATGTGCATGGATGCAATGTGAGTGTCATGAGTCATTGTATGCCAAGCATCATAATGTGCATTGTGGAAACGTCCTGAGAGACGGTTTGATTCCCGAGGGGAATATGCTATACCATCGTGTGCCTCGAAAATATGAGGCGCTGCCTGAGGACTTAAAGCGATGGGTATAGACGATTGTGGGCTCCTTTGGAGACTTAAAGCAATCCTTAACGTCGTGTGCCTCGAAAATATGAGGCGATGCCTGAGGACCTAAAGCGACGGGTGAACATCGTAGGCCCGACGGGGAGTTACTTGAGATTCTCAGTAACGAGCGATGGTTCCAATAGTTCCTGAGTGAACTGATGATGAGACAAGAGACAATGGAAGTCGGTACCGCATGGCATGTGCATAGAGTCGTCGTGTCGGTCTATGTGCATTGCATAAATCATGAATTAATTGTGTGTGAATTTGTGACTGTGATTGATGATTGTATGATATATGTGTGGTGTGTAATGGTATTTGATGCTTGAGAATTGTGCGGTATTATGTTATATGTGGTTGTGGTGAGAATGTGTTACTTGTACAATTCTGTGTTATTATATATAATTTTATTCAATTATATTATGGTTGTTTTTCTCACCCTTCTGCTGTTTTATAACGCTCTATGAGGCATTGCAGATTAGAGTAGCTGGAGGTATTCTTTTTGTGAAGCTTTGCGTCTTCATTCTTTTGTCGGTCGGCTCTGATATGTGACTCCGGGTAGCTAGGGTGGCCGTTTGCGATTATTTTGTATATCCGATGATATATTGTGGTTGTATATGTATAATTGGATGTATGATGGACACGTTTATATGTTTATATGTATATATGTATATATGTTGATCAGATTTTAGATCTTCCGCTTTAATTCTAATTTCTGAAAAGTGGGTGTAAGGAACAAAGTTTCCTCTGTTTGATTGCTACCCCACAGTTGCATATCATTATGGGCAGGTGTTGCATGTTATGCTATGTTTGGGTACAGTTGATGTGATTCCTCCCTTTCTATGCCGCGAATTCAAATGTACTCTGACGAAATTTCGAATTTTCTTTTAGTGCTTTAATTGACTGTTAATTGGGGGTATAGATTGGGGGCGTCACAGTGTGCACGTCCGATGGTTTGGCCTAGCGGCAATCCGCTTGTTATGCGCCGACCAATTCGTGTTTCGATTTGTAACTTTGTGTCTTAATTTGATTTTATTATGTTGTTGCTTATTGATTCGACTTGTGATGACCGCTGATGCGGTAGCAATTTGCTATTTCAAATTGTGTTATTTTTCAATGATTCAATGTCGTTATCTTCACATCGAATCTAATTTGTTGTGGTAGGCTTTGCACTTTTTCGCGCATGCGACCTTGATTCCCGTATTTGCGTCATGATTTTAATCTGTGCACTTTTCTTTTCAATTTACGTGTTGATTCATTTGATGTGTAATGTTAATATTGTGTATGTATTTTATTCCCCTTCAGCCTAATTTTAGGATCAATTAGTTGCATGACAACATTAAGTTAGCTTCCTCCTAACCTCAACTATAGGACCATTTGACATGACAACATCTAGGACCAAGTCTCCCTTAGATATTTTCTTTTATCCTTTAAGTCTCTCTCCTCTCTCTCTTAATACAAGTAAAATACTTAATAACTACGATGTGTATTGTGCGCCACGAGCCTTAAGCACATGGGAAAAGATGAGCGGATGCATTTCTAACCTCATCTTAGGGTACTTTGTTCGCGAGACGCTTGGATCGTTAGCGCAAAGTATTTTATCATATGTCATAGACTTTAGTGCGAAACACGTCACAAACAAAGTCAATTAACCTTCTCTAAAATACTTGAACAAATGCAAACCATTTTTGTCATTTGGGATTTTCTCTCAAACCTTTTTAGAAAGAGCATGTTACCTCCGTTCTACCGCAAACAAACATCGACCCTAACTGCTGGAATGTGAGCTTAGCATCGCCTATAAAATACACCTAACCAACCCTGGTAGGTCGAACTACGTTGGCTCTTATTTCCTCCTTCTCATCCGAATGAGTATACGTAGGCACAAGACGGCGATGTCTTGGCGAGCACCCTTCTCCTATTTCCGTAGATCGAACTACGATTGCTCTGATTTCCTCTTTCTCATCTGAATGAGGATACGTAGGCACAAGACGACGAAGTCTTGGAGAGCACAATTCCCTTCCCTCTATTTCATTCGTAGGTCGAACTATGATTGCTATGACTTCCTCATTCTCGTTCGAATGAGGATACGTAGGCACAAGACGGCGAAGTCTTGGCGAGCACCCTTCACCCTTTTTCGTAGCCCACAGACTACAAACGCTCTGACTTCTTCATTCTCGTCCGAATGAGGAAACGTAGGCACAAGACGACGAAGTCTTGGCTAGCACTCTTCCCACCTTTTTTCCGTAGTCCCACGAACTATGGACGCTCTGACTTCTTCATTCTCGTCCGAATGAGGATACATAGGCACAAGATGGCGATGTCTTGGCGAGCACAATCCCCCTATTCACAAGTAGTCCTCTGAACTACGTTGACTCTGACTTTCCCATCGCACGAGGGAATACGTAGGCATAGGACGACGAAGTCCTATCGAGTCTCTTTTTTTTTTTCCCTTTCTGTTTTCGTTTAGCAAGTAGGCTTTAGATAAACACACCCTTTGAATAGAACAACAAGAGTGGATCCCGTTGAGTACAACGGACGCGAGGGGGTGCTAATACCTTTCTCTCGCGTAATCGACTCCCGAACCCGGGACTTGGTTGCGATGACCATGTCTTCTCCCTTTTTGAGGTTTTCTTCGATAGTTTCCTTTCCCCCGTCGGGATAAATAACGTTCGGTGGCGACTTTGTTTTTCTGCCGGTTGTTTTTTGCGTTGCGACAACCACACAGTGCAAAGATTTTTGCAAAAGAAGATTACCACCAAAAAAGCCATGAGGTAGGTTATCACATCTTCATTCCCTAATGATGAGTGTTTAAACTTTATATCTCTCTTATATTTCTTATGTTCCTTTATTATTAGACTTAAATTCTAAATGGAAAAGATGCAATGAAGGAAGATAATGTTGACATTTCTGCTGTAAGTTATAAAATTTACAACATGAACAAGTTTCTTATTCATTCAGTCTTATTTTAAGTTTTCCCTGTTTTTCCCCATAACAATATAATAGTGATGATGTGTTAATGTTTTATGTAGCATTCTATGTCAGCGTGCGGAGAGAACGAACCTGAATTTAACAGTCAGGCAACTCCAAAAAAAGTGAATTCAACAGTTTCGAATGAAGAGGATAATGACTATGACATTGTTGGAGCTACACAGTTTTCGGGCAACAAGCCGCACAAGAAAGTGAAGATAGAACCGAACATCTGAAGCAATGTTCATCCTTTCAATTTGGAATTTAACTATTTGCTATTTCCATTTATTCAATCGATATAATTTTATTTTGTTTGCTTAAGCTTTATTAATCGTCGTTTACTTCGGTTATGAACTGATTTGATGCATCATGTACAATGGGTTTAACCCAATATTGATTATATGCGTTTAAATTTGAAATATACCAAGGCCTTTTCTAAATTGTTATGCTATATTATTTCTAATGAGTTTCTTCCATTATTATATTGTTGATTATTGTTTATTGATATCCATTAATACATTTATAGTATATTTATATACATTTATATCAATACATTTATATCAATATATATATATATATATATATATATATATATATATATATATATATATATATACATTTATAGTATATTAAAAAATAGTACAATTTTGGTCAAAGTTCAGAAAAATAATCCTTTATTTAAAAATAAAGTATAATATTTATAAATACAAAAAATAATATATGTTTAAGATATTTTTAATATTTATCAATAACAAATTTTATTTTAAAATATAATAGTTTATTTAATTCTAAGCAAATTTTATTATTTTTTATTCAAATAATATTATATTATATTTATTTTAATATATATATATATATATATATATATATATATATATATATATATATATATATATATATATATATATATATATATATATATATATATATATATATATATATATTCGGTTTAATCAGTACTCATATTCCATTAATATTTTGAATAGACGTAAGAATTTTTTTTAAATATAAGATTTGCTTAAAGTTCAGAAAAAAAAAAAATTCTTTATATAAAAATAAATATTTATATTTATAAATATTAAGAATAAAATATTTTAAAGAAATTTTAATTATTTATTAATAACAACATGGAAATTATATTTTTTTTATATTTAATTATATCTATATCTATTGTATGTCCAGTTATCTAATATATTTTTATGTCCATTATTATATTGTTGATTATTGTTTATTGATATTCATATCCATTAATACATTTACAGTATATTTATATACATATACATACATATATATATATATATATATATATATATATATATATATATATATATATATATATATATATATATATATATATATATATATATATCTATTTATAGTAAACTTTAAATATATTAATGTTTATACATATTTATATATTTATACATAATTTAAATATATTTGTATTTGATATTTCTATGTTTTTACACCGAAATAAGATATATCTTGAATCATTCTAAAATATAAAACAAAGCAATTTCTTAAGTTAAAAAAAATATTCTTTATATAATAATAAAGATTTATATTTATAAATATTAAAAATATATTTTAAAAAATTTTTGATTATTTATTAATAACAACATGAAAATTATATTGATTTATATCTAATTATATCTATATTGTATGTCCAGTTATCTAATATTTTTTTATATCCATTATTATATTGTTGATTATTGTTTAAATATATATATATATATATATATATATATATATACATTTATAGTATACTTATATATTTATAGTAAACTTAAAAATATTAATGTTTATACATATTTATATATTTATATATAATTTAAATATATTTGTATTTAATTATTATGTTGTTACACCGAAATAAGATATATCTTGAATCATACTAAAATATACAAAAATAAAAAATTTTTAATTAAAAAATAGTAAAATTTTGGTCAAAGTTCATAAAATTAGTCCTTTATTTAAAAATAAAGTTTAATATTTATAAATATAAAAAAATAATAGATTTGTAAGAAATTTTTAATATTTATTAATAACAAATTTTATTTTAAAATATAATAGTTTATTGAATTCTAAGCAAATTTTATTATTTTTTATTCAAACAAAATTATATTATATTTATTTTAATATATATATTTTCGGTTTAATCAGTACTCATATTCCATTAATATTTTAAATAGACGTAAGAATTTTTATAAAATATAAGATTTGTTTAAAGACCGGAAAAAAAATATATTCTTTATATAAAAATAAAGTTTTATATTTATAAATATTAAAAATAATATTTTTAAAGAAATTTTGATTATTTATTAATAACATGTAAATTATATTTTTTTATATTTAATTGTATCTATATTGTATGTCCAGTTATCTAATGTATTTTTATGTCCATTATTATATTGTTGATTATTATTTATTGATATCCATTAATACATTTATAGTATATATATATATATATATATATATATATATATATATATATATATATATATATATATATTTATCTATTTATAGTAAACTTTAAATATATTAATGTTTATACATATTTATATATTTATGCATAATTTAAATATATTTGTATTTAATATTTCTATGTTGTTACACCGAAATAAGATATATCTTGAATCATACTAAAATATAAAATAAAGCAATTTTTTAAGTTAAAAAATATATTCTTTATATAATAATAAAGTTTTATATTTATAAATATTAAGAATAATATATTTTAAAGAATTTTTGATTATTTATTAATAAATATACTCCTCCTTCAATGCATTATATGGTTTTTTGTGAATATGAAATATTCTGTAATAAATCATATTCTATTTCCCGATGGAAAGTTAATAAAAGATATAATGTTAATGTAGTACCCTAAATTTTGACCAGTGATTTTTCACCGTTTAGGAATTTTTGTGCTATCAGGGGTGTCACTTAGATGTCATTGGGCTTCCGAGATTATTAGCACTCTTAGGCCCATTTTAGTTTTTAAGGTTTTATTTTGGGGTTTAGGATTTTTGTTTATTTTTGGGGGTTACTTTATTTTTAAGGTATTGTTGGAGTAATACCATTTTGGGCTAAAGGGTTAATTTTAGGGAGAAATATTAAGGATTTTTTTATTGGCTTTGTTTAATTTTATTAGTTTTTATCTATTAATTTGGTTTGAATTTTATTATTAAAATTGAGAGAAAATTTGTTATTTAGAGATTAAATTATTAGTATTGCATAATTGTTAGTTAAAAGCTATTATTTAAAACATTAAGTTTTTACTTTAGTTACATTAATCTAATTATTAGGTTATTAGATTTTGGGTTTTATGTTAGTAGTAGGGTTTAATTTTGTTAATCAAGTCAGTAAAGGTTGTTTAGTATGGTTTTGGTTTTATCATTAATAATATTATTTTAAGGTTATTATTATTTTAAGATTATTATTATTATTATTACTATTATTATTATTATTATTATTATTATTTTAAGATTATTATTATTTTAAGATTATTATTGTTTTAAGATTATTATTATTATTATTATTATTTATTTTATTTTACGGTCAAATTTGTTGATCCAAGGTGGGGTTGTCTTCCCCAAAGTGAAACCCTAATTCTACGTTTAGAGGTGAATCAAATTGGATTTGGACTTCTGGAAAATAGAATCAATAACATTCAATTCCCATTTAATTCACAATTAAATTACATCAGAAACCCTAAACAAAATCAATCATAATACAATCAAAATCCAAAAATTACAACAAATTAAATCTCAAATTACATCAAATCTGATCGAAAAATACAACCTAATTAATCCTAAACCTAATTTCTAATTCCTATGTAAACAAGATAGTAATTCAGAAAAAAAAAACCCCGAAGCCTAAGCGAACACTTGCAGCTGCGCAAATTCCCACCCATTACTGAAAGCTCTCACGGATAAGGACTTAGGGCTCATCATTAGAGCCCTAAGATTCCTTGAGCTAAACCTGCAAGCAAAAAGGAAAAGGATTAGTGAATCGGAAACAGAGAAAAAAGGAAGGAAAACAGCTTAATCGGTCACGGCAAGGGAGGTAAACATAATAATCACTTAGCTTGTGACTGTTTGATTATTGTTTGTTGTGTGTTTAAGGTTTCTTGGGTTTCTAGAAATTTTTTAGGGTTAGGGTTCTAAGGTATTAGGGTTAGGGTTCTTCGCTTTGCAGGTTAGGGTTCATAGGAACCCTAGGATTCTTGAGGGTTTTGCTAGGTTTGGGGTTAGGGTTCTTCATGAACCCTAAAGAACTGGTGTGTTTTTGGGTTTTGGGATAAATGTTGGGGTTAGGGTTCTTAGGGTTCTTCACGAACCCTAAAGAACCATGTTGTTTCTGGGTTTAAAGGGTGTTAGGGTTCTTGGGGGATGCGTTTCCCTGTTGAATCTCAACCGGATTCTGGGTTTGGTGGTGGTTTGGAGGGTGGTGCACGGTGGCCAGAGGCCCACCGACGACGGAAAGGAAGAGAGAGGCGAGAGAGAATTGAGAGATAGAGAGAAGGAGAAGTGAAGAGAGAGAAAGAAAATGGGAAATGAGAGAGGGACTGAAGAGAAGTGGGGTCTTATACCCCCTCTGCATGCCCTGGGATTCACGCCAAGTGGCGTCCCTTGGTCCATGTGGATGGATTGACTTTCCAGTCAACCAGAGGATCTAACGCTTGTGTACTTACCATGAGTCTGCATTGACTCTCAATCTTGGTCGTCCACTCATCATACTTGGAGATCAATGGTTGATGTCAGCTTCAAAGAAATCCACGTGATCTCCATCCAACGTACAGGAGAAAGTCAAAGTCAGACTCTCTCCACCATGGACTTTTTTTCTTTTTTTTTTCTCAAACCTGGGTTTAGTAATTGGGCCTTGCGCCCAGATTACTATTAGCACCCCCATCCCCATAAGCCCATTACTTCTTAAGTTGGAAAACGCACCCCCTGGGTGTTAGTTAATTAATTAAATTAATTACTTAATTTAATTATTTAATTATATTTTAAATATTTAATTAGGATTTATAAAAATAGGATTTTAGGATTATTATTATTAGGGAAATATAATTAGGAATTTTTTTGGTTTATTTTAGTTTTTTAGGATTTGGGGATTTTTAATATTGTTTGTTTATTTAAGTTATTTGTGTTTATTTTTAATAAGGATAAAAATTTTACAAATGGGATTTATTTCTTGGATTTTTGGGATGATATATTTTGGGGAACTTGAATTTCTATAAAATTTAATTTATTTATATTTTAAATAGGAATAATTTTTTAGGATTTTTATTCATGTCTTTTTTTTGGGATGACATTTTGGGAGATTGGAATTTATTAAAAAAATTAAGTTTATGATTTGTTATAAGGAACATTTATATTTTTGGGATTTTTTTATTTTTATGGGGTTTAAATTTGGTTTTTGGGGAATAAAAATATCAAATTAAATCTATTTCATTTTTTTTTATATTTTTCTTTTTGGATTTAAATTCTTTTATGTAGGGAGCATTTTAAATTTCAAAAATTATATTTTTGAATTGGAGCAGTTTTCTTTGGGATTGATTCTGCTATTTTTGGCATGAGGGAGTTCTGGAATTTATTCATAAAAAAAATTATCAAATTCTATGGAATTTTAGGGATTCATTTTTTTTATAAGGGATATAAAAAGGATTTTTTAAGGATTTAAAATTTGGGATAAAACTCTTTGTCCGAGAGTCTAAATAAGGGATGGGATTTAGGGATAGCACTCTTAGGTTCCAAGAGTATAAATATAGGCCAAGGGATAAGGGATTTTGGGATAAAACTCTTAGGTTCCAAGAGTATAAACATAGGCTAAGGGATAAGGATTTAGGGATAAAACTCTCCATCCGAGAGTATAAACAATGGATAAGGATTTTGGGATAAAACTCTTCCTCCGAGAGTATAAATAAACGGATCGGGATTAAGGGATAGAACTCTTTATCTAGGAGTATAAACAATAGATTTAAGGGATAGAACTCTTTATACAAGAGTATAAATAGTGGATTGGGTTTGGGATTAGGGTTAGGAATAGGATTAGGGGGTAGGAATAGGGGAGGTGAACTACGGTTACTCTGATCCTTCAAAAATTGAAGGTACGTAGGCATAGGGTTGTAAGCCCTAGCGAGTACAATAATAATAAACTTAGGATTCTTTTGTAAATAAGTAGAAAGACAACAAACAAACATACCCTAAAACATAAGGAGGATCCCATTTAGTACAATAGAAGTGAGGGGTGCCTAACACCTTCCCCTCGCTTAACCGACTCCCGAACCTTAGGAATCTCTACCCTTAGGATTAGGATTTTAGGTTTATCATTTATTTTCTTTAAAAAATATGATGGCGACTCGAATATTTTTGCCGGCCGCGACAGCTGGCGACTCTGTTGGGGACGCCTCCCTAAAGAGAGTCCATCCTAACCTTAGGTTGTAGGGTTCTTGTTTATTTGGCTTGGCTGTTTACTGTTTTTGTTATATATTTGCATGATTATTTTATGTTTTATTTTATTATTTATTATATTTGTTCTTCTTATTTATTATATTGTCATCATGCATTGGTTTGGGATATTGTGACGTGTGAAGCTAAAACCCAAGCTTGGAGTATACCCTAAGTTAGGACGTGGAACAGAAATGTTAATGGAAGGGATGTAACATCCCAACTATGCATTGATGCCACACTCAGATAGACCCTCCAAAGTTGTCTTCCTGTTGAGGCTAGCCCTTAACATAGTTGATGATTTGGATGTGGTTTAAGATTCTGAGGACCTTTAGAAAACCCTATCAACTCATGATGATCCAAATATTCAACCCTCAAGGGTCGTTACTAGGGTCTTCCTAGATGAGACTTATCCCAAAGGTTTACCGTAGGAAGGCTTGATCCTTCTCATGGTAAAACGAGGGTATAGTCCATAAATTCTAGAGTCGTTATGCTGTCCAAAGCTATATATCCTACATGTGAGGGGATTGGGTAAATAAGACTTAGATCTAACCTTATTATAGGGAGCCTACCTAGTTAAGGTCACGCTTGCATTTCACCTTACCTTAACCAATTAAAAAATTAATTAAAATATTCATTCATCATGTTCATGATTTTTTTTTGCATCACAGGAATCTTAAGTCTTTTTAAAAAAAAAAAGAGAGCAAAGAAAGGAAATGGACTCCGGAAAAAGAAAGCCTATTCCAATTAGTGTAAGGACATCAGATATTGAAGGGCTAAAAATGTAAGCCATGGGGTTACCTGATGGAAGAAGGAAGTCTATTACCCGAAATTATGGGAAGATCTTGGACCTTGTAACATTTCCCATTCGGGAAGAAGGGTTGACATCACTAGCTCAGCTCTATGACACCGAGTTGAGATGCTTCCAGTTTCAGAATTTCCAAATGGCTCCCACTTTCGAAGAATTTCGTAAGATTCTGGACTTCCCTATAGCAAGAAAACCACCATTCATGGAGATAGGATATTGCCCTTCACTAGGGGGATATTTTCACATCCGTGAAGATATCTTGAAGAACAAAATGAGGTTTCACGAAGGTTTCCATGGCTTCTCAAAGGGTTTTTGGGAAAAGAAAGCCAGTGATTATGCCGTTAATAACGATTGGAAAATGGTGGATAATATTATGGTGCTCCTCATCTTTGGTTTGATCTTATTCCTGAGTGCGAAAGATTTTGTGGATGTAGTTACCATCAATATGTTCTTAGCTATCACTATCGGCGAACAAGATCCTACAACGGCTCTCCTAGCAGATGTTTATTATACCCTCCACCAAAGACATGAAAGGAAGAATGGAGTTATGATATGTTGTGCCCCATTACTATATAAATGGTTCAGTTCACACTTAGCAAAGGGTATAGATGAACTTGGCCAAATGAACAAGCAGGCGTGGTCCCAATACTTGGTCTCCCTCGTCGATACCGATATCATGTGGTTCCCAAACGTCCTCAATCGTGAAGACTTGATCTTAAGTTATGGGGATTATTTTAATGTACCATTAATTGGATCGAGAGGGTGCATAAACTATAACCCTATTTTAGCCATGAGACAATTGGGGCACCCCTTGACATGCAAACCTGAAGATAAACTACTTAAGGGTTTTATTCTGCAGGGTAAGGTAACCAAGGATCATTCCACGGTCGTCGAAATTATTCAGGCATGGAGACATTGTATTAAGGGGAAAGGTAGTCTCAAGAGACCGAGGGAGGAATCCAGGGTGCCCTATGACCAATGGATGAAGGAAAGAGTGCAAATAGTAAAGTTACCTTTCACTTTACAATACCCCACTGAACCAAAAGATTCTACTATGATTTCCATGGAGGAGGTAGAGAAGCTCAAAGAAACTGTCTTACGATTGGAGAAGGAAAAAGAAGAGTCGGAGGGTAAATTCTACCAGGCCACAGGAGAAACCAGTCAATTGAGAAGAAGCCTCAATGAAGCTTTGGAGCAGTCAAGGATTATTGAAGGGATAGCCCAAATAGAGGAAGGGAAGAAGGAACGAGCTTACGCTGACCTTCAAGCCTTAAGTTTAAGTCTCAAGGGCCATAAGGAGGAGTTAGATAGAGTCTGGCGTCAAATAGACGAATGGAAGGACATATGGCTAACATCTACGCAAGGGAGTTCAAGGAGAGACGTGATAGGCGCATCCAAAACCTAGAGGCTGAAGTCCAAAGCTTGGCCAACGCTCTTCTCGAGAGTAAAAGGCAAGCTTTGTATGCAACGTTACAGATAAGATCTACCGAAGAACTTCTTGCCTTACGGCCAGAAGGATAGAGGGAAAATCAGGAGGAGAACCGAGAGCTTAGAAGACTATACGAGGAGCTTGAGGAGTCTTGTGAAGAACTTAGGGAGTGGGGCACCTATGTTGAAGAACATAATCAACAATTAGAGCGTATCACTATGGAGGACAGGGAGATTATGGTAGAATTGCAAAGAAAAGAGGCATATTACCGATAAAGATATCAGAAGTTGGTTATACTATCCAACGATCTGATTCATGAGATCCCTTGAAGCTTAAGAGAGGCGGAATGCATGGCAGACATCTTCAAGCCCAAATAAGAGATCACAGATTTTCTTAGGCTTTGTCGTGAAATGGTAGAGGAGTTTAGAGAGAGGATTAGGAGGCGAATTTAGTTTTTCTATGTAATGGTTTCTTTTGTTAGTTTGTTTATCTTCCAGTTATGAATAATTTAAGGGTTTACCCTTAGTTTGGTTTCCCTATGTAATGAATAGGGCTTTGACCCTCGTACTTTCTTTTTGCAATTAATAAGAGTATTTGAATTTCTATTATTCTTGGCTTTGCTCTCAATAAATAAAGGTTTAAGATTCCTATCACAAAATAATTTCTGCATACTCATACATTCATACATGCATAAAAACATAAATCTTTTTAAATAAAAAAAAGCATCAAACGGAAATCATTTTTTCAATATCTTCTCTCAGAATCATCCTAACAATCTGACATCTCGACCCTACACCCGCGCTCACCAAAAGAAAGCTATGGAACAATTGGAACAGAACCAAGCTACTCTAAGGGGAGATGTGGATGCTGTTAAAGGAAATGTGGAGGAAATGAAGGACAAAATCGACCATCTGACTCGAGCTATTCAAAATTTGATAGTAAGAGACACCGAGACTAGCAACCGTAGGAGTGTCCCTACCCCTCCTCCCCAGTATGAAGATAATAATCCTCTCTTGGGATTTGTGGTTGACTTGGAACGTGAAGCATTGGAGGCTGGTAAAGGGAAGACTAACACTCAGCCTCCTGGAGGGTATGTGCCCCCGCCTGAGCCTAATGGAGAATCACGACCTATACAGATACCTGTCGCTCGTGAAATCTCCGATGACTGGCACCTCTAATATGGTGAGGAAGATTCCAGACACGTGGCTCGTGAGACAAAATTAGCTACCGTGGAAGGAAGAAGGGCTGATGACAAGTATAAAATAATTGAGGAGCGATTAAGAGCGGTGGAAGGATTCAACGTCATAGGGGTTGATGCCTGGGAAATGTGTCTGGTACCCGATATGGTCATACCTCCCAAGTTTAAGACACCTGACTTCGAGAAGTATAAAGGGGTTAGTTGTCCTAAAAACCACATCTGGATGTTCGCCCTAAAGATGGGCGCCCATGCTACTAATGAGAAGCTGATGATACACACTTTCTAAGACAGACTTAGTGGGGTGTCCTTAGACTGGTACATGTAATTGGAGAGGACCCACATTAAGACTTGGGAAGACCTTGCAGGCCCCTTTCTGAAGCAGTACAAATACAATATGGACATGGCGTCTAATCGTATGCAACTACAAAACATGTCTCAAAAAGGGAATGAATCCTTTAAGGAATATGCCCAGAGATGGAGGGAACTAGCCTCTCGTGTGCAACCTCCATTGCTGGAAAGTGAGCTGGTAGATATGTTCATGGGAACACTGCAAGGACTATATTACAAAAAGATGATTAGGTCTGTCTCAACAGGATTTACAGATTTAGTTATCATTGGGGAAAGGATCGAGAATGGATTAAAAAACGGAAAGATTAGAAAGTCGTCTTCCAGTCAACATAACAACAAAAGGTACTCTAGAAACAAATCAAAGAAGGAGGCTAATCAAGCATCTCCTACGCGCCACCTCTGCAAAATCAACAGCAACAGAAGTATCCCCGAAGGGAACAAAGGAGGCCATGGAAGGATTTTGACCCTATACCCACCACATATATTCAGATCTTGCCTATGCTAATCCAAAAGGGATTGGTGGAAATCAAGCCATTAGGGCCCCCTCCTACGCCTCATCCTCGAGGATATGATGCTAATGCTAGATGTGATTATCATGCTGGATCGCCGGGGAATACGACTGAAAAGTGTTTAGCCCTCAAGTTTAGGGTGCAAGATCTGCTGGATCAGAAGGTTATCAATTTCACTCATGACAATTCAAATGTAGGAGATAATCCTTTTCCAGGGCATGCTGGGCCAACTGTCAACTCCATTGAGGGACTGGGAGAGGATGTCCTAATCAAGAGGGTAGACCAAATAAAGACCCCTATGACGAAAATGAGGGAAGTATTAATTGGGAACGAGGAGTTTGAAAAGCTGCACGGTGACTGCAAGGATTGCGCGTTTGATCCCGATAACTGTAGGAAGATGAGGAGGGTCCTCTAACAGTTAATGGACCAAGGGATAGTACATATTGGGTACTTAAGGAGTATGAATGAGGTGGCTGCCTTAGAATCCCAGGGGCAAGTACCTTCTGAGATCCCGTACCAGAAAAGGGGAGTTGCGACTCCTATTCAAATACCAGTTCCAAGGTCTGCACAAGCGCCTATTCAAATACCAATTCCAAGGCCGACGCAAGCACCCATTCAAATACCAGTTTCGAGGCCTTCACAGACTCCCATTCATATATCAATTCCAATACCTACACGAACACCAATTCAAATACCTGTTCCTGCACCAGTCAAAGTTCCAGTGCCTGCAAGGTCAGAAGGCCCCATCACCTTCCATGTTCCAGCACCATTTCCATATGAGAGCACTAAGACGGTACCTTCGAAGTATGACATCACCGCCTCTGTGGGAGGAAAGCTTATAATACCATCACCAGCTGTTACTAACATAGCTGGTATTGGAGGAATGACCCGTAGTGGAAGAGTATACTCCTCGGAACAACCTAAGAAGGATACCCCCGAAAGCTCAAAGGGGGAAAGAAACCACAAATACAGGTGAAGGATCTTCCAAGAAGAATATATCTCAAGAAGACGCCAAGGAATTTTTAAGAATCATAAAGAAAAGTGATTATAGGGTGGTGGACCAACTGAATCAAACACCGTCCAAGATCTCTATTCTATCCTTGTTATTATGCTCGGAGGCACATAGGGAATCCCTGCTGAAGGTCCTGAATGAAGCACATGTCACCAAAGATATATCAGTGGTTCAGTTCGACGAAGTAGTCGCCAATATCGCCGCCAGCACCTGTCTGGGTTTCAGTAGTGATGAATTACCTCCCGAGGGGAAAGCACATAATAAGGTCTTTCATATATCAGTCAAATGTCAAGACACTGTCCTCTCAAGAGTGCTAGTGGATACGGGGTCTGCTTTAAATGTCATGCCTAAGGATACCCTTATGAAATTAACATCTGTAAGGACCTTTATGAAGACTAGTTCCCTGATTTTTAGGGCTTTCGACGATTCGAAGAGAATGGTAATTGGGGAGGTGGATATACCTACAGTGGTGACATCAATCCCTCCTACACTTGTCTTCTAGGACGACCGTGGATTCATGCTGCGGGCGCAGTTACTTCCACACTTCATCAAAAATTGAAGTTCATATCCGGGGATAAATTAATAATTGTCTATGGGGAAGAAGACATGTTCATCAGCCATCTCTCATCGTTCAGATACATAGAAGTGGATGGGGAGACATTTGAAATACCTTTTCAAGCTTTGGAGATTGCAACGGTCAGTCGTAAACAGGTCGCTCGACAAGAGGAAAAGCCAAGAAGGATCACAGACTTAATCCAGAATGGGGATACTAGGGGCTGGGGCAAAGTGATAGAGATACCTGAAAAGAAGGATCGGTTCGAGCTGGGTTACAAATCGGCTAAAAAAGGGGTTCACAAGATTGGTCAGATGACATTTCCTCTGCTCGAAGAAACTTTCCATAATGCCGGATTCAGAGATGAAGATCAAGTGGCTACAATTGAAGAGGAAAATAAAGGGATACCAGATTGGGTGTGCCATTGCTCACCAGATACAGTTCTCAACAATTGGAAGGCCATCGAGATTCCTGAGATGATTTCTGTTTCGAAGTAATTTACTTTTTTTTATCAAAACAATAATAAGTCCCTTATTATGCCCAAGGCAAGTGGACAAAGCTTTGTAGGGCCACCTTTTGTTTCATTGAATTATTTAATAATAAAATCGCATTTTTGTTTTCAATCAAGATTTTTTTCTTTCTTATTTATTTCTTTTTTCAAATGGCAATACACCTTCTTTCAATACTTTCATTCCCATCAATTCAAAAAAATAATAAACAATAAAAATCTTCCTTCTACAGATTTAAAAATGAACCTATTGAAAACGACACGACTATAATTCCTTACAACTTCGAGTTCCCGATTAACCAAGCGGAAGAGGGTGATGAGGACGATTGTGAACTCCTTGAAGAGCTAGCCAGACTGTTAAAGCAAGAAGACAAAGTAATACAACCTCATCAGGAACCAGTGGATGTGATCAATCTGGGGGCTGAAGAGGACAAGAAGGAGGTTAAGGTTGGTGCTTCTTTAAACAGGGACGTAAAGGAAAAGTTGATCAAATTACTACAAGAGTATGTAGATGTGTTTGCTTGGTCTTACCAAGATATGCCTGGGTTGGATACAGATATTGTTGAACATAAGCTACCGCTCAAACCTGAATGCTCGCCGGTTAAACAAAAGTTAAGGCGAACCAGACCGGATATGAGTCTCAAAATCAAGGAAGAAGTTAAAAAGCAGTTTGACGCCGGGTTCTTAGCTGCAGTAAAGTATCCAGAATGGGTGGCCAACATTGTGCCCGTGCCAAAGAAGGATGGAAAGGTCAGAATTTGTGTAGACTACCGAGATCTCAATAGAGCAAGTCCTAAAGACAATTTTCCACTATCCCACATTGACGTGTTGGTGGATAACACTGCCCAATTTTCAGTCTTCTCATTCATGGATGGGTTTTCCGGATATAATCAGATCAAGATGGCTCCCTCCGACATGGAAAAAACTACCTTTATTACTCCGTGGGGAACCTTCTGTTACAAGGTAATGCCCTTCGGGTTAAAGAACGCATGGGCAACTTATCAAAGGGCAATGGTCACTCTCTTTCATGACATGATGCACAAGGAAATAGAAGTTTACGTAGATGATATGGTTGCCAAATCACAAACTGAGGAAGATCACATAGTCAATTTACAAAAGTTGTTTGAACGACTGAGAAAGTTCAAGCTACGACTAAATCCTGCGAAGTGCACTTTTGGGGTCAGATCTGGGAAGTTGTTGGGTTCATAGTCAGTCAAAGAGGTATAGAAGTTGATCCTGATAAAGTAAGGGCCATTCAAGAAATGCCAGCTCCGAGGACTGAAAAAGAAGTATGTGGATTCCTGGGGAGATTAAATTACATTGCTAGGTTCATCTCCCACCTTACTGCTACTTGTGAGCCAATCTTCAAGCTGTTGAGGAAAGCTCAAACCATCGAGTGGGGTGAAATCTGTCAAAAGGCCTTTGATCAAATTAAAGAATATTTGTAAGAACCACCCATATTGGTGCTACCAGTACTTGGAAGACCGCTCATAATGTACTTAACGGTGCTTGACAATTCGATGGGCTGTGTACTCGGGCAACAAGACGAAACAGGGAGAAAAGAGCACGCAATTTATTACCTGAGTAAGAAATTCACAGATTGCGAATCCAGATACTCACTCTTGGAGAAGACTTGTTGTGCTCTTGTATGGGCCGCCCGCCGATTAAGACAATACATGGTGTGCCATACTACTTTATTGATATTAAGAATGAACCCCATCAAGTATATATTCGAGAAGCCTGCAGTGACTGGGAGAGTGGCTCGGTGGCAGATGTTACTGACTGAATATGACATCCAGTATGTCACCCAAAAGGCTATAAAAGGGAGTGTATTAGCCGATCATCTCGCTCATCAACTAGTGGACGACTATCAACCTATGCAATATGATTTTCCCGATGAGGATATGATGGCTGTAAGAGATGACGATATTCCAGATTCCTAAGAAGGACCTGAGCCCGGATCTCGATGGAAGCTTATATTCGATGGTGCCTCAAATGCAGAAGGACATGGGGTGGGGGCTGTTATAACTTCTCCCACGGGATTTCACATACCTTTTACTGCGAGGATATGCTTCACATGCACTAACAATATGGCGGAATATGAGGCGTGCATCTTGGGGATTAGCGAAGCCATTAACCTCGGAATCAAGATCTTAGAGGTATATGGAGATTCGGCTCTCATCATCAACCAAGTCAAGGGAGAATGCAGAACACTTAATGCTAAACTAACTCGATATCGAGAGTGTGTTTGGAAAATGATAACATACTTTGATGAGATCACTTTCCATCATATTCCTAGAGACGAGAATCAATTGGCAGACGCCTTGGAAACTTTGGCATCCATGTTCAAAGTCAGATGGTATAATGAAGCACCGGCTATAAGAATCAATCGCCTAGATGAACCAGCTTATTGTGCAACAGTGGAGGCCGAAGTAGATGATAAACTGTGGTTTCACGATATCAAACAATTCCTCCAGAATAAGAATATCCAGCAAATGCCTCAAGTGGGGATAAGAAAACGCTTAGAAGACTGGCTGCCCAATTTTTCCTCAACGAAGATGTACTTTATAAAAGGAATCATGACATGGTGTTGCTCCGGTGTTTAGATGGACATGAACAGAACATGCTTATCAAAGAAATCCATGAGGGATCCTTCGGAGCTCATGCGAATGGGCATGCGATGGCTAAAAAGATTCTCCGAGCAGGGTATTATTGGTTGACTATGGAATCGGACTGCTTCAAGTACGTTAAGAAGTGCCATAAATGTCAAATCTACACGGATAAAATTCATGTGCCACCAACCCCTTTGAACGTCTTAACTGCTATGTGGCCTTTCTCTATGTGGGGAATAGACATAATTGGGATGATCGAGCCAAAAGCATCGAATGGACACCGATTCATTCTAGTTGCTATTGACTACTTCACTAAATGGGTAGAGGCTGCTTCCTACACTAATGTGACAAGGTAAGTAATCACATGATTCATCAAGAAAGATATAATCTGTCGCAATGGGGTTCCTAACAAGATCATCACGGATAATGGGCTTAATCTAAATAACAAAGTGATGGATGAGCTGTGTGAGAGCTTCAAAATCGATCACCATAACTCGTCGCCTTATCGACCAAAGATGAACGGCGCGGTAGAGGCAGCCAATAAGAATATCAAGAAGATTATCCAGAAAATGGTGAAGACCTACAAATATTGGCACAAAATGCTCCCTTTCGCACTACATGGTTACAGAACCTCAGTTCGTACTTCAACAGGAGCTACTCCTTTTTCCATGGTATATGGCACAGAAGCGGTACTTCCTATTGAAGTAGAAATTCCTTCACTAAGGGTCATAATGGAGACTAAGCTAGATGAAGCAAAATGGATACAAAACAGATTTGATCAACTGAATCTCATAGAGGAAAAACACATGGTTGTTGTACGTCATGGTCAATTATATCAGCGGAGACTCAAAAAGGCATTCGACAAGAAAGTTCATCCTCGCCTATTTGAAGAAGAAGACTTGGTGTTAAGAAAAGTGCTACCCATCTATAAAGATCCCCGTGGCAAATGGGCCCCAAACTATGAAGGACCATATGTCGTAAAGAGCGCTTTCTCTAGTGGAGCTTTAATGTTGACTACTATGGATGGAGCGGATTTGCCACGACCGGTATATTCCGATTCAGTAAAAAAAATACTATGCCTAGAAAAAGAGAATAAAAGCCCGCTAAGTTAGGCAAAAATTAGGGCGTCCCGGTGGATTGAAAACTCGAAAGAGCAATCCAGGCAAAAATTAGGGACTTAAATAAAAAATGATACCTGACAAGTCGAAAACCCTAAAGGGCGGCTTAGTTAAAAAAATGGTATATCATCCTGGTGGACTAAGACTCAAAAAGAGCAGTCCAGGCAAAATTAAGGATATCCAAAAGGCATATGACTGATAGTACTTATGGTCACACAACGGGAATTCAGAAAGGAATGATCAATCCAGTCGTCATCTTCAGAAGCGAAGTGTCATGGCCTCGGAGACTTAGGGATATTAGTTTGTGTTTGAATTCAATAGGGACATAAATAAATTTGTTTTTTCTTATTGCCATTTTTCAAATTTGTAGTAATTTCTCCTTATGAGGATTACTTTCCTTATGTACTATTGCCTGTTTATGGGCCCATTTCAATGAATAATATTTTCTCTGCTTTCCAATTATTCCGCTTGATTACAAAATGTTGATTAATTATAGAATAATGCAGTGAAACATTGGGTATAATCAAAAGCTTTTAAAAACGGTAAAGGGATCATACTCTTCCAATTTAAATACAGGGTCTATATATTAACAGTCACGATTCAATCATTATGGGAGTTTCTTTAAAGGAATAATACGCATCTCCAGATATCAAGAGCATATGAATTGCTACACTCATCAAGGGGTCAAAAGGTTTAAGGGTCGGGAAATCGGAATGTTACAGAAGATATTGGTTTCTGCAAATACATGCACTACATATCATAAAAGAGGCATTAGCCTAAATAATGCATCATGCATAAGAGCACATATACTTTTAAACATGCATACATGGCATAAGATTATAATTACTTTCAAGATACTAGGGCTTAATCGGATATTTCACAACGGGATTATTACTAGGGATCTTAGTATAATCAGCGTAGTACCTATCAGACTCTGCGGTCAAAATTAGGGTCCTTCGTATATTTAATCGTCTCCTCTTTAAAAGAGGAGGACACATCAACATCCTCTTTCTGATTCGAAGAAGATTAAATAAGGGCAGCTGTAGTACCCTAAATTTTGACTAGTGGATTTTCACATTTTAGGGATTTTTGTGCTATCAAGGGTATCACTTAGATGTCATTGGGCTTCTGAGATTATTAGCACTCTTACGCCCATTTTAGTTTTTAAGGTTTTATTTTGGGGTTTAGGATTTTTGTTTATTTTTGGGGGTTAATTTATTTTTAAGGTATTGTTGGAGTAATACCATTTTGGGCTAAGGGTTAACTTTAGGGAGAAATATTAAGGATTTTTTTTATTGGCTTTGTTTAATTTTATTAGTTTTTATCTATTAATTTGGTTTGAATTTTATTATTAAAATTGAGAGAAAATTTGTTATTTAGAGATTAAATTATTAGTATTGCATAATTGTTATTTAAAAGCTATTATTTAAAACATTAAGTTTTTACTTTAGTTACATTAATCTAATTATTAGGTTATTAGATTTTGGGTTTTACGTTAGTAGCAGGGTTTAATTTTGTTAATCAAGTCAGTAAAGGTTGTTTAGTATGGTTTTGGTTTTATCATTAATAATATTATTTTAAGGTTATTATTATTGTAAGATTATTAATAATATTATTATTTTAAGATTATTATTATTTTAAGATTATTATTATTATTATTTTTATTTATTTTATTTTACGGTCAAATTTGTTGACCCAAGGTGGGGTTGTCTTCCCCAAAGTGAAACCCTAATTCTGCGTTTAGAGGTGAATCAAATTGGATTTGGACTTCTGGAAAATAGAATCAATAACATTCAATTCCCATTTAATTCACAATCAAATTACATCAGAAACCCTAAACAAAATAAATCATAATACAATCAAAATCCAAAAATTACAACAAATCAAATCTCAAATTACATCAAATCTGATCTAAAAATACAACCTAATTAATCCTAAACCTAATTTCTAATTCCAATATAAACAAGATACTAATTCAGAAAAATGAACCCGAAGCCTAAGCGAACACTTGCAGCTGCGCAAATTCCCACCCATTACTGAAAGCTCTCACGGATAAGGACTTAGGGCTCATCATTAGAACCCTAAGATTCCTTGAGCTAAACCTGCAAGCAAAAAGGAAAAGGATTAGTGAATCTAAAACAGAGAAAAGAGGAAGGAAAGAAGCTTAATCGGTCACGGCAAGGGAGGTAAACATAATAATCACTTAGCTTGTGACTGTTTGATTGTTGTTTATTGTGTGTTTAAGGTTGCTTGGGTTTCTGGAAATTTTTTAGGGTTATGGTTCTAAGGTATTAGGGTTAGGGTTCTTCGCGTTGCAGGTTAAGGTTCATAGGAACCCTAGGATTCTTGAGGGTTTTGCTGGGTTTGGGTTAGGGTTCTTAGGGTTCTTCACGAACCCAAAAGAACTGGGGTGTTTCTGGGTTTTGGGATGAATGTTGGGGTTAGGGTTCTTAGGGTTCTTCACGAACCCTAAAGAACCATGTTGTTTCTGGGTTTGAAGGGTGTTAGGGTTCTTGGGGGATGCGTTTCCCAGTTGAATCTCAACTGGATTCTGGGTTTGGTGGTGGTTTGGAGGGTGGTGCACGGTGGCCGAAGGCCCACCGACGACGGAAAGGAAGAGAGGGGCGAGAGAGAATTGAGAGATTGACAGAGAAGGAGAAGTGAAGAGAGAGAAAGAAAGTGGGAAATGAGAGAGGGACTAAAGAGAAGTGGGGTCTTATACCCCCTCTGCATGCCCTGGGATTCACGCCAAGTGGCGTCCCTTAGTCCCTTTGGATGGATTGACTTTCCAGTCAACCAGAGGATATAATGCTTGTGTACTTACCATGAGTATGCATTGACTCTCAATCTTGGCCATCCACTCATCATACTTGGAGATCAACGGTTGATGTCAGCTTCAAAGAAATCCACGTGATCTCCATCCAACGTACAAGAGAGAGTCAAAGTCAGACTCTCTCCACCATGGACCTTTTTTTTCTTTTTTTTTTTCTCAAACCTGGGTTTAGTAATTGGGCCTTGCGCCCAGATTACTATTAGCACCCCCACCCCCATAAGCCCATTACTTCTTAAGTAGGAAAACGCACCCCCTGGGTGTTAGTTAATTAATTAAATTAGTTACTTAATTTAATTATTTAATTAGGTTTTAAATATTTAATTAGGATTTATAAAAATAGGATTTTAGGATTATTATTATTATGGAAATATAATTAGGAATTTTTTTGGTTTATTTTAGTTTTTGGGATTTATTTCTTGGATTTTTGGGGTGATATATTTTGGGGAACTTGAATTTCTATATGTAGCACCCCAAAATTTGCCCTCCTTACTTTATTACTAACTGGCTTATGTTTCATCTCATTTTTGCATTATCATGTGTGCATATCATTGGTTCTTAGCATGGGGTCAAGGTGCCTGAGGCAGTTCTTCAGAGGGTCAAGCAAGAGTCCAGGTATTGTCCAAGAGAGCTCAAGTGGATCACTCTCTCCTAACCAGTGCAAAGATTAGGGTTTTGAGATTCTTGGGTTTATTGCTCCTATGGGCAAGCTCCTTGGGTTTTTATCATCACCAAATGGCATATCTTATCTTTGTTGGAGAGGATACACATCATATTCAGAGGAATTGGGATTTGGAGACTGTGCTATTTCCTCCTAGCCTGAGGGTACCAAAACTAGGGTTTGCTATAAAGTCAGTTTATTTCTGATTTTTTGGGCAAGAATTGATTCTATGGTATTCCTTGGGTCCCTAAGTATCTAGGAATGGAAGATTTTCCATCAGTTTGGTTCAGGAGAAGTTCAATTGGCCAATGGATTGGGAATTAGGTGAATGGGGGTAAAAGTCAACAGTGAGAGGAGAAGTCAACTGTGGAATTTTGAGGTTCTCTCCAAGGTTTTCAAGGTCTCACATCCTCATATGGTCTTCAAGAGTCAAGTTTCATGCCATTTATCAAGAATCAGGAGTTGGTGCAAAAGTTACTAAATTTGGAAATGACCTATAATTTGAAAGTTTCCTTTTTGGGCAAGTCCCCACACTGCATTCAACTTGACTTTTCATCATCAGGGAAGCTTCAAATGAATTTTTCTCCAACATGAAAGTTGAAGATCTTTTTCTCCACTTTCCAACAAGTACTAGTGGGTCTCCATATCATTTGTGAAACTCAACTTATGATCAAAAGAAGGCAAAGTGATTTTTAGGGTTTCTCATGATTTCATTTTCACAAACTTTGGCATAGTGACCTATAATTAATTCCATTGCTTCATGTCACATGCTAATATCAAAGGACACTCCTCAAGGATCATTTTAGGCTTTTGAATCAAGTGAATCCATGACATATTTATCATTTATGCTCCATTATCCAAAATTGCCAAGTTATTAAAAACTCATGAATCAAAATGTTTCAAGGCCCAATTTCAATGTGGGTGTGATTAGCAATTAGAAGTTAAGTGATCCATCATGAAATGTTTGAATATCTATGCATGGGAGGAGGTGTATCTCACATAATGCAAAATTCCAAATTTGTCCAAAACTCACTAAACAAAGAATTGCCCAAGCCCAAACCATTATCAGTGAGAAACCCTAGAGTATTTAAACTTATGCATGCACTGGTTAGGTCAGATTTCACGTGCCTTTGTGGAGAACAAGAACTTGAACCCTAAAGCATCTCACATTCATATCTCTCAATCTACAAGGAGTTTTCAAGAAATTCTTAAACCAACAGCACCCTTGTGATCTCTAGAGCACGAACCAATCACCCTTTGAAGCTAATAGTGGAGACACGTGTTGTGCCATCTCAGGTTAGCCATTCTTTTGACCATCATAAAACTCAGCTTTTAAGTGCGCAAATTGATGTGTGGTTGTCACTGATTACTCTGATGTAATTTGTTTGGTGTTTGGACGTATGTATTGCTTGTATCGTGAGTTTTAAGTTTTGAGCCCTAATATATTTCTCTTCGTTTTTCATTATGCGTTGGTTATTAGTGGTTTTTGATTGCATATTTGGAACCCTCACAATTTTCTGATCAAAATGATGTAGTCGCATGAAATTTCTGGGTAAGTTTGAGCTACAGGTGACCGGAGAAGGGAGCGGAACCCTAGTTCCGGCGGCGGTGGTCAAACCAGTCCGGCGAAGGTGGCTGGAGGTAGATGATGAGGTTTTAGCCGTTGGATCTAGAGATCTGACGGTCCTTGGTGTGCCACGTTTTATTTTTTTTTGTTTTTATTTTATGTAATCTGGTGTTTATTACCCCACCATAGCTATCGTGTTCCACCAATCAGGTTTTTTATTTTATTTACTTTTTATCTATGTTGACTAAACGTGGATCGTCTGATGGATCATGTGGCCACAATGTTGCCAACGAATAAAAATGACCATGTGCTGATCACGTGGCACGTGCATGGTGTGTTGACCAGTTTAGTGTGTGCATGATCACCTCTTTACCATGTGCGTGTTAATCCTGGCCACAGATCTTCAATACTTTTGATCCTGTTGACTAACTGCAGAGCGTGTGATCAATCCAAGGGACCGTGTTGAGTCAATTCGTTGACTAAGGCCTTTGTATTCCTTTTTTTATTTTATTTCTTTTTTCTGATGGACTGGGCTCGCTATTAACACCCCCACCCTTCAGCCCATATTCTCTTTCAACGTGTTTGGATCACTATTTACACCCCCTTGCATTTTCTTTCTATTTTTATTTTATTTAAATCATTACATTTCATTT
This sequence comes from Lathyrus tuberosus, assembly GCA_022829125.1. Taxonomy (NCBI): domain Eukaryota; kingdom Viridiplantae; phylum Streptophyta; class Magnoliopsida; order Fabales; family Fabaceae; genus Lathyrus; species Lathyrus tuberosus. Next base: position 6,299,323 of record JALAZF010000264.1, read on the forward strand.
TTAATTTTTAAAACTAGTTATATGCATTAAAAAATTCTAATAAAATTCATGAAACATATTTGTCATTTTATAAAATTTTCCAAATTTTATTTTTTATTTTTATTATATTTTTTATCATCTAAATTAATTATTTAGTTTATTTTCTTTTTGCATTACTCATATCATGCATACTTAAATTTGTTTATTTTATTTCTCTGCATCCATAAAACATTTTCAATCCATTCCTTTTGCATTCATTCACCAACACACTGAAGTGCATTAAAATATTTTTCTTTCATTTTTAAAATTATTGCATATTGCATTTTAGTCCTTCCCTTTGGCACATTGAACCCTACTTCTCACCTGAGCTTTGCCTAATTGTTTAAGTGACTAACATCTTGATTTTTTGCAGGATTTTTTGGTATTTGGTTTGTCTCTGGTTGAGAAACTGTGATATTTAATTTGGTGATTTTAGAAGTTGTTTTACTATTTGTTTAATGGCTCTTTGTGTGAGGTTTTCTTGTATGCGTATCCTTGATCTTGTCTGATTATCTGTTTGAAAAGGCACTTGTGCCATTGTCTTGGGGTTGTTTATTTGACTTCTTAATTCATGTTTGGATTGTTATCACTATTATATGCCATTGTTTGGTTTTCATTTGCCTTAATATTACTTGTGTCTGTTTCTCACTAACCTTTTATGCAGGGACTAAGGTAAGTTATTTGAGGGTATGAATAAGTATCCATGGTCACCCTTACTCTTTCCTTCTCTCATCTTGTTCCTTTAGGTTTAGGTTGTCGTCAAACCTCACTAATCATAGGTCACCCATGCATGATAACATTAGGACTCTTAGTTCCCCTTAGAATTTCCTTTGTGTCTTCTCTCTTCTCATCTCAAAACTTCTTGAAAATACTTAATAAGGATAAATTGTATTGTGCACGAGCCTTAAGCGTGAGGAATGAGAAATGAGGGGCTTCCTCTCATCTTTCTAGAGTGCTTAGCGAGCGTCCTGTCTTGGGATGATGCGTTAAGTATTCGCCTCTGTGCCCTAGACTTTGGTGCAATGCAAGTTATGAACTAACTTAAGTCACTTCTGTCTTAAAAAATACAAACAAACTTCAAACCTTTTTGTCCTTCGGGATCGTCAACCTAAAGGCTATTTTCAAAAAGGGCACGTTACCTTCCATTTGAGTCGTAAACAGGCATTGACCCTAACTGCCGGACGCGAACTTAACGTCGCTCATAAAAAACACAAAAAGAACTTGGTCCGAACTACGTTGACTCTGAATTCCCTATTGCACAAAAGGGGTACGTAGGCTTAGGACGTCGACGTCCTACCGAGTCTGTCTTTGTTTTTCCCCTCCCCGTCTTAGTACAGCCATAGATGATAGGATAGCTCACCCTTAGAATAGACAACAAGCGTGGATCCCATTGAGTACGATGGACGTGTGGGGTGCTAGCACCTTCCCCTCGCGTAACCGACTCCCGAACCCAGGCTATGGTTGCGATGACCATTCCTTTCCCTCTTCCTCAGGTTTATGCGGTGTTCCCTTTCCCTCTCTTGGGATAAATTTACACGGCTGGCGACTCTGTTTTCCGCGCCACTCTCGCGTTTGTACCTGGATGAAAATCCTGGGAGCGACAACTTGCGACTCTGTTGGGGACTCTGGTTGACCTATGCTGGTCCATCCCTAAGCGAGTCAATCCTAGCGCTTGCTTGTCTTTTTTCTCTTTGGGTGTTTTGTGTTTGTTTTGCTTTATTTGTTGTATTTTATTTTTACCGCATTTTCTGCATTGCATTTCGTTTTTATTACTGTCATACTGCTGTGTTGTGCTGGCTTTTCTTATTTTGCAGGTTGGGTTGTTTTGAGAGATAAGCCCAATACCCAGGCTTGAGTACACCCTAGGACTAGAGTGGAAAGTAGTGGAACCTACGTGCCCGCTTGGTACGTTTGTGTGTTCATGAAATTCACAACCAGACGAGGCTATCTTGGGACGCATTCTGACGTGTGTGTCTTGCGCATGTTAGGGTGTTGACCTAGAGAGCTGTCGACTCTGGTGACCGATCATCGAGGACCTTAGTGGAAACATCCCTCTTTAGTGGTGACAGTGGCAGACCACATCCTGTGGTAAACCCATTCGCACCCGAGGGCCCACTTTGGAACTCGCATAGGATGGCCCCTATTTTTTGAAGAGAATCAGTTGAGGCACTCCTCGATTGACGATAGTACTGTACCCCGAGGGATGAATGTATTATTGTTTCTCGACCTTAGTGCCAAAGCTGAGGACCTTCCGCTTTGGAGAATCAGTTGAGGCCTCCTCGATTGATGATGATGCCAAACCAGAAATGGTGAACGTATCATCATTTCTCGACCTGAGAGCCCGGGATACTGAACATCCTAGTACCCACACGTGAGAGGGGATGGGTGTTTGCAGGTTTGCAGGTAACCGAAACCTTCAACCTACCCTATTTTTTTGGATTTCTCATTAATGTCTGATTATTTGGGTTCATGGTTATCTCATTGGTTCGGAATTCTGGTTTTCTGGGTTGTGGTCCTCGTTCAGTTAACAGCACAGTACATCCAGCAGTGTCGCCTTGATCCCATGTTTGCATGAGCATATCATTTTCTGGCATTCTAACATGTTTGACATTTTTCAGGGCTTGCATCTTACTCTTGATTCCGGTTTTCTGAGGTTACCTTGGCATGGATGTCCCGAGAAAGAAGACTGTTGCCCATTCGTTCCCAGATCCGACCTTGACATTGATTCACAAAGTGATTAATATGGCTGGTCCCGGAGTTCGTACAGAGTTCAGTGGAGGGTATGGGAGACTTCTGAAGTTTGTTTATAATATCTCCAAGTATGAGAAGGATGCCATTCATACACTTCTCCAGTTTTACGATCCGTCTTTGCGTTGCTTCACTTTCCCAGACTACATCTTGGCCCCAACGTTGGAGAAGTTCTCATTTATTTTGGGAATCCCTATCAGGCATGACATAGTATTCTTTTCTGAAGAACACCCCGGGGTAAGAGAAATGGCTGCTGCTCTTCATATTAGTGAATCCGTTCTGAACAGTAATATTGAGGAAAAACAAGGAGCTAAGGGTTTCTTATTGAAGTTCTTGTTCGATCAAGCATGCATACACGTTAAAGAGAAGAACTGGACTGCTTTCCAAGCTATTTTGGCTATGTGCATCTATGGGATTGTGTTGTTTCCCAATGTTCCTGATATGGTGGATATGCATGTTGTCAGAATCTTTATGTCAAAGAATCCTATACCTACCTTGCTAGGTGATGTATATCATTCAGTTCACTACAAGAATGAAAATAGGCGCTCTTATCTACTTGGTTTCTGAGCCATCTCCCTGAAACTGGCGCCTTTATTGATATGAAAGATTCTCTGAAGTGGTCAAAGAGGTTAATGGGCTTGACTGCTGACAACATTGTTTGGTTCAATCATGACTTGCTAGGAATGGAGATTATTTGCAAGTGTGGAGAATTCCCTAATGTACCCTTGATAGGGAGAAAAGGTGGAATTAACTATAATCCTTCCCTTGTTATCAGGCAGTTTGGTTATCCTTTGAGAGGTCCACCTGAAGAGAGAGATGTCAGAGAGTCCTTATTCTTCAATGGTATTGAGGATCAAGAGATGATGAGGAAGATTGTGAATGCTTGGAAACAGGTGACCAAGAAGGGTAAAACTTCGTTCGGGAAATGTAATAACCGGGCTTTTCCTTCCTATAAAGAGTGGATTAAGAAGAGAGCAGAAGAGGAGCTTCTTCCCTTCCCGGTGGAACCACCTTTGTATCCTTTGACGATCGAGCCTCCTACCACAGTTGAGATAGAGAAGTTTGACAAGTTATGGGCTGAAAAGGAAAGCCTGCGGGAAGAAAATAGTGAGCTAAAAAGGGAGATTTATCAGTGGAAACATGAGCGGGGTGAAGCTGTTCATACCGCCAAGTTGAAGACAGAGCTTCTTGCTAAGGCAGAAAAAGAGCTAGCTGACATGGTCGCATCCAGAAAAAGGATGAAAGAAGCTTTGGATGGTATCAGTAAGGTTCTCAAGTCTAAGAAGGAAGAATTAGACAAGGCTTTGTTGAAAATTCACAGGTTCAATGATCATCGAGAAACTGCAATGGCTGAGAATAAGCAAAAGGAAGACGGTTATCTAGCTCAGATTGATGAATTGAGGTTGAAGCTCAAGAAGAAAGACGCTGAGATCCTATCAGGGATATTCAAGAGACAAGCAGTTGAGGGTCGACTCAATGAAGCCATAGCCTCCATAGAAGAACTGAAGGTCCAAGCTGAAGTGAAGAAGCCTAGACATGAGGGTCCTAGCATGGATGGTGCTTCTGGAGAAGACGCTTGGGAGTTGCATTGCCGATACTTGGAGGGGATCATACATAGAAGAGACGTTCTCATTCAAGAGCTGATTCAGAGATCGAAGCATCCCGACACCAAAAAGCTGTTCAAGGAAATTCAAGACTGGAGCAGAAAGCATAGTGGATGGGGGGGATTGACACTTGTGGACTTTAATGACATGCCGTAGTTTTCTATTCTCTTTTATTGTATTTGGATCACCACCAGGCTTGTTGGTTGGGACCTCTGTGATTTTTATGTTCAGATTTATTATCTTGGATTCGTGGTTGTTGACATTTGGTTTTCCTCTGGTTTTCTTAATATATGAGCAGAAGTTCCGTTCTATCTTATTGTTAAACTGGAATCAAGGGGTGGATCGCCCTGCGAATGTTCAAACATGTTCACTTGCATTTGCATATTCATAATCATTTTGCATAATCATTTTGCATGACAGGTGTTTATCTCCGGTATTCTTATCTTGTTCTAATCTCAGGATTGCAGATCAGCACATTCACCGGTATCCTACTAGACAAAATCAGAAGAGACTCATGGATCAGCTACAGAATGAGATCATTGAGATGCGGACTCGTATGAACCAATTCATGGAATTAATGCAAGGGGTTGCTCAAGGACAAGAGCAGTTGAGGACTCTCGTTCAGCCACTGATTGCGAGGGTTGATGATGACGGTGTCCTTCATGGAGGACTTCATACTGGTGTTACTGGTAATAATGGTCAGAATGGCCCTACTGGCAGAGGTATTCCTGTTTCTGGTGTTGTGATTCCTCCGGGCGGAGCTGAAAATCCTGGGGGAGGTGGTGTTGGTGCTGGCGCAGGTCATGGCCGTCAGTATGATGATGTTCAAGATGATGCATTTTCTCTGCCAGGTGGGGATGCTGGTCCCCAGATTGACAATGATTAGAGAATCAGGTTGATTGAGGAACAGCTAAGGGGTGTTGTGAATCAGGATTCTCTGGGTATGGATCTAGAGGATTTGGGGCTGGTTCCAGGCGTTGTTATTCCGCACAAGTTTCAGACTCCCACTTTCGAGAAGTATAATGGTATGTCTTGTCCAAGGACACATGTCAGGGCTTACGCAAGTAAGATGGTTGCGCATGCGAAGAATGAGAAGCTGATGATGCATTGCTTCCAGGATAGCCTATCTGGGGTATCCCTGGAGTGGTATATGCAACTAGAAAGGAAGGATGTGCGTAGTTGGAGAGATCTGGCAGGAGCATTCATTAGACACTATCAATATAACACTGATATGGCTCCTAACCGAACACAGCTGCAGAATCTGTCACAGAAGAACAATGAGAGTTTCAAGGAGTACGCTCAGAGGTGGTGTGAACTGGAAGCTAGGGTTCAACCTCCCATGTTGGAACGTGAAATGATAACTATGTTTATGGCCACCTTGCAGGGTCATTACTATGAAAAGCTGGTACCGTGTATGACTGGAAAGTTTGCTGATTTGATCTTGGTGGGAGAGATGGTAGAAAGCGGAATTAAGGCGGGGAAAATATCAGGCGGTGATGGGTCCTCATCTGGAGGAAGTAAGAAGCCTTATGCCAGTGGTTACAAGAAGAAGGAGGGGGATACAAACTCTGTGTCATCATATCGTGGTAGAGAAGGACCTCATCAGAACTTCAATCAGCAGGTGGCTTCTGTAACCATCCCAGTAGCACCTCAGCAGCCAGCAGCGTCTCAATGACAAAATCAGGCTCCTCGCAGACCACAGCCTAGGCAGGATAGGCATCTTGACACTCCACCTCTTCCCTACGCTCAATTATTTCAGTACTTGTTAAAGCTATAGTTAATTCAGAAGAGAACATTGGCTCCACCTACTGGTAATCCACCTCCCGGTTATGATGCCAACGCCCACTGTGAGTTTCATTCTGGGGCACCCGGACATTATATTGAGAACTGTAGAGCTTTTAAGCATCAGGTTCAAGATTTGGTGGATTCCAAGGCCATCAATTTCTCTAATGACGTTCCAAATGTGAATCAGAACCCGATGCCAAATCACGGTGGGCCGGGGGTTAATGCCATTATTAAAGACTATGAAGACTTGAGTTTGATTTCAGATGTGAACGAAGTCCAAACTCCCTTGGGTATGGTGAAGGAAAGACTGTTGAAGGGAGGGGTATTTCCCGGTTGTGATGAAGGTTGTGTAGGATGTGTGTCGCAGCCAGGCGGTTGTGATTTATTGAAAGCAGGTATTCAGAAAATGATCAGCGAAGGGGTATTACAGTTTGACAGAGGTTGTAAGCAGAGTAATGTTACTGACAGAGAGATTGATGTTGCCACGATAACGATTCCATTCAAGACAGTAACTATATCAGCGCCAGCGAGACCAGCGCCGGTCACTATCACTGTTCCTGGACCAGTCCCGTATGAGAGTACCAAGGCCATCCCATGGAACTATGGGGCCGAGGTGTTTGTTAATGGTAAGAAGCTGGAATTGGAAGAGTCATCAGCTGTGAATACAGGGGTTGAAAATCTTGTTGAAGTAGGGGCTATCACTAGGAGTGGTAGAGTCTTTATTCCGTCCGAGAATCAAGCCGGCAGTTCAAGACAAGACAAAGGTAAACAGATGATGGATGAGTCTGCACAGAGACAAGAAGCAAATAATTCTATGACAAAGCCAGGTAGGGATACTTTCTCAGAAGACGTAGAAGAGTTTATGAGGTTGATTAGGAAGAGTGATTACAAGATTGTCGATCAACTTCACCAAACTCCATCGAAGATCTCCATTCTATCCTTACTGTTGTGCTCAGAGGCGCACCGAAATGCATTGCTGAAGGTTCTGAATATGACTTATGTACCACAGGAAATATCTGTCAACCAATTAGAAGGGGTTGTGGCTCATGTGAATGCTGGTAATGGTTTGGGTTTCACCGATTTAGATCTGACTCCGGCTGGGAGGAATCACAACAACGCTTTACATATTTCAGTGGAATGTCGTGGTTCTTTAATGTCGCATGTATTAGTTGATACTGGGTCGTCTTTGAATGTGTTACCAAAGAAGGATTTGATGAAGTTGGATACTCGGGGATTGATTTGTACACCAAGTGACTTAGTGGTACGTGCTTTTGATGGCTCTAAGAGGTCAGTGTTTGGAGAGTTAGTTCTGCCGATCAAGGTGGGTCCTGAGATTTTCAACACCACCTTTTACATAATGGATATTCAGCTTGCCTATAGTTGTTTGTCGGGTCGCCCTTGGATCCATGGTGCTGGGGCAGTAACTTCTACGCTGCACCAGAAGTTGAAGTATATGGTGGATGGCCATGTTGTGACTGTTTGTGGTGAAGAAGATATCATGGTGAGTCACCTATCGACCTTCAAGTATGTAGAGGTAGATTGTGAGATACAGGAAACTTTGTGCCAAGCCTTTGAAGCTGTGAAAATTCCCGAGGAACCCCCAAAGGCAGCCAGTCAGCCTGAGGTGGTTGCCCAACCTGAAGTTGTCAGACAACCAGAGGTTCCAATGTCCTCCTTCAAAGAGGCACGTGCTATAGTTGAAGCTGGTGGTTCTCAGAAGTGGGGCAGTGTTATTGATGTTCAAAGAAAGCAAGATACTCATGGACTGGGTTACAAGCCACCTAGGTATTCTGAAGAGCCTCCCAAGTTCTATGGTCTAGTCCGTTTCGCGCCGGTGTTTTCTTCGACAGAGTCAATGCTATTGAGGATGAAGGAGATAGTGATTGTGACATGGACGAGTGGATTCATCCTTGCATTCCTGGTCAGAGTCTAGGCAACTGGTCCTCCGAGGAAGTTATCTAAGTGACGCGCCCAGAGTAATTTACTTTTGTTTTCTGTTATGTTGAGTCCTACGTTCTGCCCAAGATGTAGTGATATTTATTTGTAGGGCTTGGATGTTTTATTTGCTACTTTTATCATCAATAAAGGACGTTTTTTCATTCAAATATTTTGATCCCTGTCTTTCTGTTTTTACTTTTTGCATTAACCTACATCAAAATGGCAATGTGTTTTCTTGTTTGTTGCACTCATAATGAACATAAAACATCCATCATGCAGGTTCCTTTGTTCAGATTCCACCCAGGACTTAGCTATGGCTCGATATGACTTCGACAATCCTATCTATCAGGCTGAAGAAGAGACTGACGAAGACTGTGACTTACCAGAAGAATTAGCCAGGTTACTGAAACAAGAGGAAAGGGTTATTCTACCTCATCAGGAGGAGGTTAAGACTGTTAATCTGGGAACCGAGGATGTTAAGCGAGAAGTAAAGGTTGAGGCTGCCCTGGAAGACACCGTTAAGGGGAGATTGATTGAGTTGCTTCGAGAGTACGTGGATATCTTAGCCTGGTCCTACCAAGACATGCCTGGGCTTGACATTGACATTGTTTCACACCGGCTGCCACTTAAAGAGGGTTGTACTCCAGTCAAACAGAAATTAAGAAGGACGAAACCAGATATGGCTGTCAAGATCAAGGAAGAGGTTCAGAAATAGTTGGACGCCGAATTTCTTGCTGTGACAAATTATCCTCCGTGGGTTGCTAATATTGTACCTGTACCTAAGAAGGATGGGAAGGTCAGGATGTGTGTTGATTACCGAGATTTGAATAGGGCGAGCCCGAAGGATGATTTCCCGCTCCCCCACATTGACGTGTTAGTGGACAATACTGCTCAATATTCTGTGTTTTCCTTCATGGATGGCTTCTCTGGGTATAACCAAATCAAAATGGCCCCAGAGGACATGGAGAAGACTACTTTCATAACACCGTGGGGAACATTTTGCTACAAGGTAATGACCTTTGGATTGAAGAATGCTGGGGCAACCTATCAGCGGGCAATGGTGACTCTCTTTCATGATATGATTCACAAGGAGATTGAAGTTTATGTTGATGACATGATTGTGAAGTCATAAATAGTGGAAGAACACTTGGTAAACCTCCAGAAGCTGTTTGAAAGGTCGAGGAAGTTCAGGTTGAGATTGAATCCGAACAAGTGCACTTTCGGCGTGAGGTCTGGTAACTTGCTGGGTTTCATTGTTAGTGAAAGGGGTATAGAGGTTGATCCTGCAAAGATAAGAGCCATACAGGAGATGCCTGAGCCAAGGACAGAGAAAGAGGTTTGTGGATTCTTGGGAAGGTTGAATTACATTGCCAGGTTCATCTCTCATCTGACAGCCACGTGTGAACCATTTTTCAAGCTGTTAAGGAAAGATCAAGAGGTCAGGTGGAATGAAAATTGTCGAGAGGCGTTCGAAAGGATAAAGACGTATTTGCAGGAACCTCCAGTCCTTATGCCACCGGTGTCTGGGAGACCATTGATTATGTACCTTACGGTTCTTGAGAATTCGATGGGTTGTGTGCTCGGTCAACACGATGAGACAGGTAGGAAAGAGCACGCCATTTACTACCTGAGTAAGAAGTTCACTGATTGCAAATCAAGATACTCTATGCTAGAAAAGACATGTTGTGCACTCGCTTGGGCAGCCAAGCGCCTAAGGCAGTATATGTTAAACCACACAACCTTGTTAATTTCGAAGATGGATCCGATTAAGTACGTGTTTGAGAAGCAAGCACTTTCTGGAAGGATAGCCCATTGGCAGATGGTTTGACGGAGCATGATATTCAGTATATTTCTCGGAAGGCCATTAAGGGAAGTGTTCTGTCAGAATATCTTGCTGAACAGCCGGTCGAGGATTATCAGCCTATGAAGTTTGAGTTTCCGGACGAGCATGTTATGTTTCTAAAAATGAAGGATTGTGAAGAGCCTCTGCCTGACGAAGGACCTAAGATTGGGTCTCAGTGGAAGATGATTTTTGATGGGGCTGTCAACTCATATGGTAATGGAATTGGGGCAATCATTACAACCCGGAGGGTTCTCATATACCTTTCACAGCCCGGTTAGCGTTCGTATGTACCAACAACGAGGCGGAGTATGAAGCATGCATCATGGGGTTAGAGGAGGCAATTGATTTGAGAATTAAGAACCTCGATGTCTATGGTGATTCCGCGTTGGTAGTTAATCAGATTATAGGAGAGTGGGAGACTCGTCAGGCAAATTTGGTACCTTATAACAACTATGCCAGAAGGTTGTTACCTTTCTTTGATAGGGTGGATTTTCATCATGTGCCCCGAGCTGAGAACCAGATGGCTGATGCGTTGGTGACATTGGCATCCATGTATAAGGTGAACCATTGGAATGAAACTCCCTCAATTAGAATCATGTGCTTGGATAGACCGGCTTTTGTGTTTGCAATTGAAGATGTGTCGGATGGCAAACCGTGGTATCATGATATTAAGGTCTTTCTGAAGAGACAGGAGTATCCAGAGGGTGCCTCCACCAAAGATAAGAAGACTCTGAGGAGGTTGGCAGGAAACTTCTTTCAGAACAAGGATGATGTGTTATATAAGAGGAACTTCGATATGGTCTTGCTACATTGTATTGATGAACACGAGGCAGGTTTGTTGATGGAGGAAGTTCATGAGGGCTCTTTTGGTACTCACTCCAGTGGACACACCATGGCTAGAAAGTTGTTGAGAGCAGGATATTATTGGATGACTATGGAGTCTGATTGTTTCAAGTACGCTCGAAAGTGCCATAAATGCCATATTTATGCAGATAAGATGCACGTACCGCCCACTCCTCTAAACGTGTTGTCGTCTCCTTGGCCTTTTGCAATGTGTGGCATAGATATGATTGGAAAGATTGAGCCTACTGCTTCCAATGGGCATCGTTTCATTTTGGTTGCCATTGACTATTTCACAAAGTGGGTGGAAGCAGCCTCGTACGCCAACGTCACCAAGCAAGTGGTAGCCCGGTTTATAAAGAAGGATATCATCTGTCATTATGGGGTCCAGGAGAGAATCATTACTGATAATGGCTCGAATTTGAACAATAAGATGATGAAGGAACTATGTCAGAGTTTTAAGATCGAGCATCATAATTCTTATCCATATCGTCCGAAGATGAATGGTGCTATTGAGGCGGCGAATAAGAATATCAAGAAGATTGTACAGAAGATGGTGGTGACGTATAAAGACTGGCATGAGATGTTACCTTATGCTCTACATGGTTATCGTACTTCGGTGCGTATGTCAACTGGGGCAACCCCTTTCTCATTGGTGTACGGTATGGAAGCAGTTTTACCCTTAGAGGTCGAGATTCCGTCTTTGAGAGTTCTGGCAGATGTGAAACTTGATGAAGCTGAATGGGTGCGTTCCAGGTTGGATCAGTTGAACCTTATTGAAGAAAAGAGATTGGCAGCCATCGCACATGGTCGTTTGTATCAGAGTAGGATGAAGCACGCCTTTGACCAGAAAGTGCGTCCTCGGAATTTTCAGACAGGTGAATTGGTTTTGAAAAGGATCCTTCCTCCCCAGACAGATCACAGGGGCAAATGGACTCCAAACTACGAAGGGCCGTATGTAGTCAGAAAGGTTTTCTCTGGTGGAGCCTTACTACTTTCAACTATGGATAGCGAAGATTTTACATCCCCTGTGAACGCAGACGTAGTCAAAAAATACTTCGCATAAAAGAGACCCGCTGGACATAAAAAGAGAGTCCAGGCAAAAAAGGGGCATCCCGACGAACCATAAAAAGGAAAAGGTTCGGGCAAAAGTTAGGGATAAAATGTAAAAAGAAACGTGTAAACCCGCAAAGTTGAAAACTTGAAAAGGCGACTTTGGCAAAAATGGGTATCCCGATGGATTGAAAACCCGAAAAGGGCGATCCAGGCAAAAGTTAGGGATTTATAAGCGAAAGGCTATGATCTGCGTTCGATCTATGAGCACTTTCAATACCGGGAAATTCTGAAAGAAAGAAATCAGTACAGTTGGTCTCTTCAAAGGTCAAGACATTTGTGGATGATCAAGACATATGGGTCATAGCTGAGTCGAATCATGGTGGATATATGTTCCCACATTGCCGACATGTGTATTTTCTTTTTGCTTTTGCGCAATTACCTCTTTTTAGGAATTGCTTCCTATTGTAAATGCCTATTTACAGGCCACTCTTCTAAATAAAATATTCATTTCACTCAAAGAGCTTTCTATTGTTTGTTTTACTTTTACTTTTACTGTTTTGTTTGCAAAAAACGTCCGATATTTTTGATAAACATTGCATATAAAATTTCGAGCTTTGCGAAGCATAACAAAAAGCAGTAGAAATTATTTAGGTGTTAACGGTGGTAGCCAGGTTGTGGCATATTCTTTTGTTGTTATTTGACTTGCAGGGCAACAGGATTGTACTCCCCTAGCAGGTTGCTCTCCCCAACATTGAGATTGCACTTTCCTCAGCAGAGAAGACCTTCCCCAGCAGAAGACCTGGAAAGTATTTTCTCTGGATCAAGACGTTATTTCCCCACAGAATCAGGGTGTTCACTTCCCCCAGCCAGCCAGGAAGCGTGCTCTCACCAACGATGTCATATTCTAATCCCCAGCAAGATGGGAGTAAAGTCATCCTCCCCATCAGTAGGCTAAGATCAGCGGTATCCCCAAGCAGGATGGTATTATGGGCTGGTATCCCCCAGCAGGTTCTGAGTCCAATTGGTTATTAGCAATCTTCAGTAACAGACTTCCGGTTCCGTTATTGGCGTTCATTCTTAAATCCCCCAGCAGAGGAGGAATCTCGGGTCCTATGTTACCTTTAGCAAAGGACAGGTGTAGCCCAGGTAGTTCTTTCGGGATTTCATCCCCAGCAGAAGTTGTTGATCCGAAGAGTCGATCAGTATGACCCTTCTCAGCAGAGTTCCTGGATTTAGAGGATAATTTATTTTTGTCATCCCCAGCTGAATCAATCTTTTCTCTCCGGCATTTATTTTGCTGGAGGGACCCCTTTTGCATATCATAAGCACTTGCATTGTATCCTCAAACGCGTAGCATTTCCACTTTGTGTGGAGCATCACGGCAAAATTCAAACATTGGCATTCGAAGCATAAGCCAGGTTTGATACTTTCTTTGCCAGTTCTCTTTCTCAGCAGAGATGGCATAACTCAGGAGATTTTGGAGGGATGCGTTCCTCATACTTGTGCTCCCCGGCTGAGTCTTTTATTTAGACTTCTCCTTTCCCCAGCGGAGCCATCTTATCTGTGGATCATGGGCCCGTTAGAAGTTTGTCTGGCCTTTCTCTTTTGTGAAATCCCGTTCTTACCTGACATATTTTGTTTGCCAGAGGTGATTTAAACCAGAAGTTTTGTTTCACGTTATCCCCAGTGAAGTCGCCGTTTGTCTTGCTAGTTTCTCTTTATCAAAAATGTTTCAAGGCCCAATTTCAATGTGGGTGTGATTAGCAATTAGAAGTTAAGTGATCCATCATGAAATGTTTGAATATCTATGCATGGGAGGAGGTGTATCTCACATAATGTAAAATTCCAAATTTGTCCAAAACTCACTAAACAAAGAATTGCCCAAGCCCAAACCATTATCAGTGAGAAACCCTAGAGTATTTAAACTCATGCATGCACTGGTTAGGTCAGATTTCACGTGCCTTTGTGGAGAACAAGAACTTGAACCCTAAAGCATCTCACATTTATATCTCTCAATCTACAAGGAGTTTTCAAGAAATTCTCACCAACAACACCCTTGTGATCTCTAGAGCACGAACCAATCACCCTTTGAAGCTAATAGTGGAGACACGTGTTGTGCCATCTCAGGTTAGCCATTCTTTTGACCATCATAAAACTCAGTTTTTAAGCGCGCAAATTGATGTGTGGTTGTCACTGATAACTCTGATGTAATTTGTTTGGTGTTTGGACGTATGTATTGCTTGTATCGTGAGTTTTAAGTTTTGAGCCCTAATATATTTCTCTTCGTTTTTCATTATGCGTTGGTTATTAGTGGTTTTTGATTGCATATTTGGAACCCTCATAATTTTCTGATCAAAATGATGTAGTCGCATGAAATTTATGGGTAAGTTTGAGTTGCAGGTGACCGGAGAAGGGAGCGGAACCCTAGTTCCGGCGGCGGTGGTCAAACCAGTCCGGCGAAGGTGGCTGGAGGTAGATGATGAGGTTTTGGCTGTTGGATCTAGAGATCTGACGGTCCTTGGTGTGCCACGTTTTATTTTTTTTGGTTTTTATTTTATGTAATCTGGTGTTTATTACCCCACCATAGCTATCGTGTTCCACCAATCAGGTTTTTTATTTTATTTACTTTTTATCTATGTTGACTAAACGTGGATCGTCTGATGGATCATGTGGCCACAATGTTGCCAACGAATAAAAATGACAATGTGTTGATCACGTGGCGCGTGCATGGTGTGTTGACCAGTTTAGTGTGTGCGTGATCACCTCTTTACCATGTGCGTGTTAATCCTGGCCACAGATCTTCAATACTTTTGATCCTGTTGACTAACTGCAGAGCGTGTGATCAATCCAAGGGACCGTGTTGAGTCAATTCGTTGACTAAGGCCTTTGTATTCCTTTATTTTATTTTATTTCTTTTTTCTGATGGACTGGGCTCGCTATTAACACCCCCACCCTTCAGCCCATATTCTCTTTCAACGTGTTTGGATCACTATTTACACCCCCTTGCATTTTCTTTCTATTTTTATTTTATTTAAATCATTACATTTCATTTTTAATTTTTAAAACTAGTTATATGCATTAAAAAATTCTAATAAAATTCATGAAACATATTTGTCATTTTATAAAATTTTCCCATTTTTTATTTATTTTATTTTTTATCATCTAAATTAATTATTTAGTTTATTTTCTTTTTGCATTACTCATATCATGCATACTTAAATTTGTTTATTTTATTTCTCTGCATCCATAAAACATTTTCAATCCATTCCTTTTGCATTCATTCACCAACACACTAAAGTGCATTAAAATATTTTTCTTTCATTTTTAAAATTATTGCATATTGCATTTTAGTCCTTCCCTTTGGCACATTGAACCCTACTTCTCACCTGAGCTTTGCCTAATTGTTTAAGTGACTAACATCTTGATTTTTTGCAGGAGTTTTTGGTATTTGGTTTGTCTCTGGTTGAGCAACTGTGATATTTAATTTGGTGATTTTAGAAGTTGTTTTACTATTTGTTTAATGGCTCTTTGTGTGAGGTTTTCTTATATGCGTATCCTTGATCTTGTCTGATTATCTGTTTGAAAAGGCACTTGTGCCATTGTCTTGGGGTTGTTTATTTGACTTCTTAATTCATGTTTGGATTGTTATCACTATTATATGCCATTGTTTGGTTTTCATTTTCCTTAATATTACTTGTGTTTGTTTCTCACTAACCTTTTATGCAGGGACTAAGGTAAGTTATTTGAGGGTATGGATAAGTATCCATGGTCACCCTTACTCTTTCCTTCTCTCATCTTGTTCCTTTAGGTTTAGGTTGTCGTCAAACCTCACTAACCGTAGGTCACCCATGCATGATAACATTAGGACTCTTAGTTCCCCTTATAGTTTCCTTTGTGTCTTCTCTCTTCTCATCTCAAAACTTCTTGAAAATACTTAATAAGGATAAATTGTATTGCGCACGAGCCTTAAGCGTGGGGAATGAGAAATGAGGGGCTTCCTCTCATCTTTCTAGAGTGCTTAGCGAGCGTCTTGTCTTGGGACGATGCGTTAAGTATTCGCCCCTGTGCCCTAGACTTTGGTGCAATGCAAGTTATGAACTAACTTAAGTCACTTCTGTCTTAAAAAATACAAACAAACTTCAAACCTTTTTGTCCTTCGGGATCGTCAACCTAAAGGCTATTTTCAAAAAGGGCATGTTACCTTCCGTCTGAGTCGCAAACAGACATCGACCCTAACTGCCGAACGCGAACTTAACGTCGCTCATAAAAAACACAAAAAGAACTTGGTCCGAACTACGTTGACTCTGAATTCCCCATTGCACAAAGGGGGTACGTAGGCCTAGGACGTCGACGTCCTACCGAGTCTGTATTTGTTTTTCCCCTCTCTCGTCTTAGTACAGCCATAGATGATAGGATAGCTCACCCTTAGAATAGACAACAAGCATGGATCCCATCGAGTACGATGGACGCGTGGGGTGCTAGCACCTTCCCCTCGCGTAACCGACTCCTGAACCCAGGCTATGGTTGCGATGACCATTCCTTTCCCTCTTCCTCAGGTTTATGCGGTGTTCCCTTTCCCTCTCTTGGGATAAATTTACACGGCTGGCGACTCTGTTTTCCGCGCCACTCTCGCGTTTGTACCTGGATGAAAATCCTGGGAGCGACACTATAAAATTTAATTAATTTATATTTTAAATAGGAATAATTTTTTAGGATTTTTATTCATGTTTTTTTTTTGGGATGACATTTTGGGAGATTGGAATTTATTAAAAAAATTAAGTTTATGATTTGTTATAAGGAAAATTTATATTTTTGGGTTTTATTTTTATTTTTATGGGGTTTAAATTTGGTTTTTGGGGAATAAAAATATCAAATTAAATCTATTTCATTTTTTTTCTATTTTTCTTTTTGGATTTAAATTCTTTTATGTAGGGAACATTTTAAATTTCAAAAATTATATTTTTGAATTGGAGCAATTTTCTTTGGGATTGATTCTGCTATTTTTGGCATGAGGGAGTTCTGGAATTTATTCATAAAAAAAATTATCAAATTCTATGGCATTTTAGGGATTCATTTTTTTATAAGGGATATAAAAAGGATTTTTTAAGGATTTAAAATTTGGGATAAAACTCTTTGTCCGAGAGTCTAAATAAGGGATGGGATTTAGGGATAGCACTCTTAGGTTTCAAGAGTATAAATATAGGCCAAGGGATAAGAAATATAGGCCAAGGGATAAGAGATTATGGCATAAAACTCTTTGGTTCCAAGAGTATAAACATAGCCCAAGGGATAAGGATTTAGGGATAAAACTCTCCATCCGAGAGTATAAACAATGAATAAGGATTTTGGGATAAAACTCTTCCTCCGAGAGTATAAATAAACGGATCGGGATTAAGGGATAGAATTCTTTATCTAGGAGTATAAATAATAGATTTAAGGGAAATGACTCTTTATCCAAGAGTATAAATAGTGGATTGGGTTTGGGATTACGGTTAGGAATAGGATTAGGGGGTAGGAATAGGGGAGGTGAACTACAGTTACTCCGATCCTTCAAAAATTGAAGGTACGTAGGCATAGGGTTGTAAACCCTAGCGAGTACAATAATAATAAACTTAGGATTCTTTTGTAAATAAGTAGAAAGACAACAAACTAACATACCCTAAAACATAAGGAGGATCCCATTGAGTACAATGGAAGTGAGGGGTGCCTAACACCTTCCCCTCGCTTAACCGACCCCCGAACCTTAGGAGTCTCTACCCATAGGATTAGGATTTTAGGTTTATCATTTATTTTCCTTAAAAAAATATGATGGCGACTCGAATATTTTTACCGGCCGCGACAGTTAATAACAGATATAATGGCTCCAATTATCATTTAATGATTGCGTGAACATAACAAAATAAAATTTTAATGCTTTTGCATCTAAAATTAATGGCGTAGATTGTATTTCCAAGGTAAGTAATTATAACTTATAATGAAATATCTCATCTTCATGCGCAAATGGTAGCATAAATCATGAACATATAAGTATTTGTGTAACCCAACTACCTGCGCCATATAATATACTGTACAATGGATCTTAATGAAGCTGAAGAGCATGCCATTTTTATACGTAAAATCAACAAAGTGTAAGTTGCAGCAGCAAGAGTCAATAGGATGAACGTGCTTAGGCAGAAAAAAAGCAAAGAGGTTAAAGACAACAAATAAGGAAAACGAAATGGTTTTTACCCCACATTTTGTTCAACGATATTCGTAAGTCAGAACTCTATTTTCTAACATTCAATCGAACTGTGCAAATGGTAACAATTCTACTATGAAGTCGTCTATTTCCAAAAAACTACCATCATCTTCTACCCATAATTTTATGCCACATTTGTCTTCCAGAACCCATCCATATACAACTGGAAATTTCAAATTCAAGAAAGTTTCTTCATTGCAAGTAAACAGACTGGGTGTGAATTTAACAAAGAGGTTTGAAAGCACTCTGCCAAGTGCGAGTGTTGTTCCTGAGCCCAACATAACATCTGTTACAGGATCGGAACCTAATGATCTGTTTATGGATTCAGAAGATAGTAGCACCGAAGGTTAATTTAATCTGTACACTACTTATATTTAATAAGAAATTTTCTATTTGTACAACAATTTTTCGATTGTTACAAATGAAAAATTATTTCAAACAGGTTATGGTACTGAGTCAGACAGTGAATCCTGTGATGAAGCTGATAATAATCCAACATATTTTACAATTTCAAGTTCTTCTATGACAGGTATTCTTTTTATAGAAGTATTATGGACTTATAATAATAATTCAGATCGTATTTACTGGAATGCTTGAGTTTTTTTTTTTTTTTTTACATTATTTGTTATCATTTTGTTATATAGGTTAATATGACATAGGTGTTTACTCGGAAAATAGTAAACAACCTCTGGTCTATCAATTTTATGTAAAAATGAGTATCTTACAGGATCGACCAAACTAAATCCTAGGACATGTGCTAATTGTTTTTCTGTATAAGTTTCCGGAAAATAACAAGAACACTCCGACTGCGTTCATAAGTAAAAAAGGGTCTATTTTAAGAAATATAAAGCAAAACTAGAATGTAAAAGAGATTCAAGTTGAAAAGACTGGAAAAATGCAGAAGTTAACTTGCATGAATAAAGAGAGATTTTAAAGAAAAAAACTTATCATATTGCATTGAATTGTAAAAGTGGTGTTACATCAACATCCATTCTCCCACGCTCTTTTCTCTTCACACGGGTACTTTGAGTACACTGAGTATTTGTATACAATTAAACACCTACGAATCCTAACACTAGAACTCGCTATTTATAACAATAAAAAATAACTGCCATTAACGGCCTATAAACTAAAATACGACAAGTGTCGCTCTGCATGTCTTCGCTTCTTGGATATACGCCACATGTCTTTCTTTAGAAACGGATAAGAACAAATGTTCCCTCCTATTTTTGAATTTGAATCTCCAAATTGAATGGCGCTCCTTAGCCTTCTGTCGAAGAATACTTCCAAATTCTTAGAAATATTTCTAAGTCCTTCAACCCTCTCTTCTCTACAGAAAGATACTTTTCGACTAGACTTTTTGATAACGACATTTCTGTCGAAGTCTAATAGAACTTCAGAAATCCTATCTCTTAAAAAAACTCTTAATCCAACCTCAGGCGTCGAAATTAGGAGCTAACAAATTGCCCCCCCCCCCCCAAAAATGTCATTTTCAACATTATTGCAGAAAAAGGCATTTTTTGAAAATGTAATTCGACGCCTCATTTAGACCTTGTATGGTTTTGACCCTTATTAGTGGCTTCAACTATTCACCTTCCTTTCAGCAGACCTATGACGTCGTAGCTATTATTGCTAAATCTGACATGTCTTTTCAAATCACGCAAAATCTCAGTCATCATTACTTCTCCCTAGGGTCTAGGAGATCATGGGGAGGTAGGTACTTATTACCACCGTTTCATCAAGAAACGTGGGGGGAACACGTGTCCCACTATCAGTCCCAATATTTCACAATCTTTTCAAACCGCTTCCACTCCCCCACGTATAAATACCACTTCCCACAATTGTTTTCACTTTTGCATTCTCTCCCTTTCAAATTTCCCAGCAATATCTGCACTTCAAAGCTCAAGCTTCTTCATTTTCCATCAAAATGGCTTCCTCTACACACTCCACTAAAGACGCTGTCAAGGTCACCAAGGATGCTGGCAAACCCACGAGGGCTCCAAAAAATATTTCTCAACTTGACCCATTTGACTCTGTTGCTGGACCTACCATGGTGGGTAACCAACAATATCTACCTGAACCCCTTGATGAAGAAAAGAGGAGAATTTACGCTTCTCGGGTACTTATTCCGTTAACTGTCTCTGATAAACCATTGGCTTTGTTTGACCCTTTAGCTAATTTGAAAGTAGATTCTGCTAGGCTTAAGGAATATTTCCCCTCTTATCATAAATACAAACCTGTAGGGCAATGTAGAAAACCTAAGGCTAGTATTGAAAACCCTGTTGATCCCAACAATCCTTTAACTGAAGAAGCTATCGGCCTTAGATATTTGAACCATTTTAGAGCCTTTAGAGCAAGCCTGACCTTTTAAGGATCCCTCTGATTACTTAGGGTGGTTGAACAAATTAGAAAAAATGAAATCTAATGTTTGGAAGAAAATGGGCATTTATGACCTGATTATGCTATCGAAAATAGGACCTGATTATTGTTCGAATATACTGATTTTGTCCTTATATTTTTGGGATAATATCCACTACACCCTTCATCTCCCGTGCGGCATAATGACACCTACCCTTTTTGACATAGCCGCTATTACAGGGCTTAAACCTACTGGGAATACCTATGATCCTGACTTCATGGCTGAGGATAACATAGGCTTTACTACCTCTAAGGCAGCTTATTTGACCCACATAGCTCACTATCACGATAAGAGCAATGAGGAGGTATCGGATGTCGAACATATAACTTTCTTAGCTTTGTGGTTGTCACGCTGTGCCTTCTGCTCGAAGTCACCGCAGGTCACTAGAAAGTTTCTGACCATGGCGAACCAATTACATGTTGGCCATGACTTATGTTTGAGCGAGTTAATTTTAGCTAGCCTTTACGAATCCATGAGCGAAGGGGTCACCCAGCTCAAAAGCCTAGCTAAAAAAGGAAGTTTACTACTCTCTGGTCCCTTCTGGCTGCTTCAGCTGTGGTTGAATGCTTCGTTCGAAGCCTGTCTCCCCCTCAAAAATCAAATTAATGAAGATGCTGATGATGTGAAAAATCGAAGAGTAGAAGGCCCTCGTTTGGTGAAGTCGACACCTGCTGATGATGGTCGACCTGTCCAAGAGGCTTTCACAAACTTTATCATGATGTTCGCCAAACACTACGATTTTACGCCCAACATGGCTCCTTTTGCTACAAGGAAGTGTGGTCCTGAGTGGTTCACCAGGCCATTCCCAGTGCCATCGAAAGCACAAGCAGCAGAATCTATTTCTATTTGGGAAGCCTTCTTAACCCCTAGGGTCTTAACCCTCAGATTTAACCTCTCAAAAAGCCAAGTTTCCTTGATAACTTACCAACCAAATCTTGTCGCTCGACAATTTGGATTGGTTCAAGTTTTGCCTCGACCGATCTATGTTAAGAAAAGTGTTCTCCTTCTTTACAATGCCAGCCATAGTGAAGCAATGGCCATTAAGCAGATTGCACGATATGCTGGTCGAACGTAGCTTCTTCCAGTAGCTTTTGAACCAAGCTTCCTTTGTACTCAATAATTTGATGACTGGTGGAAGACTTATTATGCTGAAGAATTTTTCGACGTGGCTGCATTTATGCACCACATTAACAAGGTTTTCCTCTCAGTGTAGGAAAAAGTGAAGAAAGGTACTTCGACGCACATTAAAGAAATCCATGCCTTCCAAAAATACTTTGAAACTGTTTATCGACCAAATGATCTTGGTCGAACCGTCCGCAGTGCAGCTATCACTCTTAAGGAGTTTTTTTTAAAGAAAATGGAGAACTTAAAGATACCTTCGTACGTTCCTCCTGAGAAATGATATGAAACGACTTTCAATATGTTTCCTCCCAAATTCCCTCGACTGCCAAGTGCTGATTTTGGAGTGGCCCTTGCCCCTCCATTTCTAGACTGGTTCGTCTGTGGGGATTCTATCAAAATTCTTCGCCAGCAATCAAAACCAAAAGCACAGCGGGTGGTTTCGACCAAGCATACACTAGACAGTTTCAAAGGGCATCTTCATATTGGGATCGAAGATGTTCACATCAAATCTAAAATATATGAAGGTGTGGAATGGGAGGATTCCGACCCAACATTTTCTTGTCTTCTTATTTTCACATATAATGACTGCTTTTCTGTTTGTTTAGCCACGAAGATTCCTCTGAGGAAACCACCAACTAGAAAGCTTGCAGAAGTGAAGGAAGAAGAAGGGAGCAAGACAACAACAACAACAACAAAGGTATTCTCACACCCTTTATTAAATTTGTCATTCTATGTCCATTATTTTCTAACATTTTCTTCTTCAGGGCGCTCGAAAACAACCCCCGACTCCCTAGAAAAGGAAGACCACGAATTATACACTAGTGATCGTTGAATCTGAAGATGAAGACTTATCTCTAACTGCTGAACAACCTCTGAAAAAGAAGAAAAGGCAACCAAAGATAAACGAATCCATCGCTCAATCTCAGGCGAAAGGCGTGAAGGTCGTGATCAAGAAACCCACCAAACTGTCTGTCTTGGAGCCAACACCTGAGGAGATGTCGAAAAATGTTGCAGAGTAACCTGAAAGTGATAACTCAAGTCCTGGGGCAGAAGCCCCTAAGGTACAAAAATGATTCACACATATACATCATTGCCCTTGGTATTTCTTATTAACTTTATTGATGCCTTTCAGGATGACGCAGAAGTTTCGACTCAACCAACCGCCGAATCAACCAACTAAACAATCCTTAATAGTGAAGGTGAACCAACATACCACCCTACTTCAGCAAAGAATTCTGAGAAGAGCTCACTGAGCAAACTCAACCAAGTGGTCGAGAAACAACGTGAAACTTCTTCGCCCAAGACCACCACACAAACTTCTCCCACTAGTGAATCTGATCACGAAAATGACCAAGCAAAGACACACAGGCTGAAACAACTGAGGCTGACATGGAGGTGGATAACCCTAAGGTGCAAATTGAAGAAGAAGCTGATGATAGGTCTCCAAGAGTAGAAACCTCGGATGCCGTTCAAGATGATGTTATGGAAGAAGGAGGTAAACATTTTATGTTCCCTAACCAATCAATGACTATTGGGGAGTTTATGGATGACGATGAAGACATCGAAGATGGTAATGATCACGATGCAGAAGAGGAAGGAGACGTTCAGGAAGAGATAAATGTCAAAATAGCTCCTAACCCTAATTTGCCAACAGCAAAGGATTCGAGCAAAGCCTCCATAACCCTTTCTGCAGAAGAACAAGAGGCCCTGAAAAAGAACAATCCCCGTGAGTACTTAAAATTTTTACTTGGTTTTAGGGGAAGTTCATCTGACAAAACCCTCAGTTCACCCTCTGTATCTGGTGGTCAAACCACTACTGATCCTTCAAGCCAGATATTGTCAAAGATTAAAGAACAGGTTTTCAAGGGTGACTTGTTTCGACTTATTGAGTCTGACCCCACTTCTCCAATTGCTTTGAAGAGTCTCCTCAAAGAGGTTGATATTCTAACTGCTTCTCCAGAAATTGAAAATATCGTCTTGGAGTTGACCTCAATGGTTGATCGAATTGCTGCTTACCTTGCCAAAATCAAACAAATCTCGAAAGATATTGAAAATCAAACTGGCTCAGTCACGGCTGCATGGGATGCTGCCGCAGAATCCACCAATAAACTGGCAAATTTGGAGCAAATGCAAGAACAGAACAAGGCTCAGATTGAGGCCAATGACCAAAGTATCAAATCCTGGGAGGCACAGATAAAAGAGCTGCAAGCGAAGATTTCGAATGCTAAGAAATAGAACGCCGAGCTTGCAAAGTTTGACAACTCCCAGATGGCGAAAGAGCTTAACATAGGTATGGATTTTGCTGACAAAGCTTAGAAACTAGAAGCAGTACTGGAGGCCATGAGGTCGAACCAATCCCTGTGTGAGAGGCGGCTAGAACTCTTGAGGGCGAAATACTCCACCATGAAAGACAACTTGTCGTTCTAATTTACAAATACTTTTTATATCTTTTTTTTTTGTTTCTTTACTGTTCCTTGGATTCTGTAATGCTTGTTCGCTTTTTGATGTAACTAATTTAGCCATGCTGACACTGTGTTTTATTCTATTTTTCCATATTAGCTTCGTTTATTGTGCATGCGTGATTGCTCTCTAGCTATTTTTACTTCTCGAAGAGCAGGCTTGTGCTTCTTTAAATACTTCCCATTTACCCTCAAGATCCTCTTATCTTTATCTAATTCTCTGATCTCATAAGCACCATTCAAAAAAACTTGTATGATTTGAAAAGGACCTTCCCACTTAGGATACCATTTTCCCAAAGACTTATCCTTTTGATCCATAGGAAAAATTACTTTCCAAACCAATTCTTTAGGCGAGAAAGTCTTCACTTTGACTTTCTTATTGTAAGACTGTTCTATTCTCTTCTTCTGCCTTTTCAACAATTCTAAAGCATTGAGCCTTTCCTCATCTAAGTCCACAAATTCATCTAACATCATGTTCTAATACGACTCTGATGGGATCTCATAGTGCCTCTGAATTCTTACCGACTGAAGATAGATTTCAACTGGTAATACCGCGTCATAGCCAAAAGTCAATCGAAAAGGCGTGGAATTCGTCGCCTCCTTGGGGGAAGTTCGACATGCCCAAAGGACTTGGTCCAATGTTTTATGCCAATTTCTAGGCTTCTTTCCAACATGCTTCTTAATTTGGCTAATTACCACTTTATTTGCTGCTTCGATCTGACCATTAGCCTGAGCGTAATAAGGCGTAGAGGTTAAAAATTTGAAACCCATCTCTTTGGCAAATTCTTGCATTTTCCGACCAGTGAACACTGATCCTTGATCTGTCGTAATGATTTCTGGGATTCCAAACCTATAAATAACGTGTTTTTTAATAAATTCGATCACGTCTTCTTGGTCAACATTAGGTAGTGGTATAGCTTCGATCCATTTCGTAAAATAGTCAATGCCTACCAAAATGTACCTTTGATTTTTTTATGAAGCTGGTCGAATCTCACCCACCAAATCCAAAGCCCAACCTCTAAAGGGCCATGGTTTGACTATGGAGTGCAGTTCGCTTGCAGGAACATGCTGTATACCTGCATGCACTTGGCATTCTTGGCATCCCTTACAGGCCAGTACATGCCTTGTCGAAATAAAAGCCATTTCATTTTGTGGCTTACCTGATATGCCCCACATGCCCCACTATGGACAGTCGAAAGGGCTAGGTATGCCTCTGATTCACTAAGGAATTTGAGCAAGACTCTTTTAGGAGTCATTTTAAACAATTCATTGCCCAAAATAACATAACTCAAAGCTCGATACCTGATTTTTCGTTCTGTGGATGTTATTGGATTTTGCAGATATTTTACTATTGGTTTCCTCCAGTCATCGTCCGTCAAACTATCTATGGCTAAGATTTCGAAATTTTCCTTATCAACGTACCCTAGCTTTGTAGCTTCTAAATCTGATGGGGATAATCTAGTTGACATAACTCTACCTCTGACTTCGATTGCGTCTTGCAATTTTTCTTTTGAAATTTTGTACCCAGAAGCAATTTGAGCCAAGTCATTGGCTACATGGTTCTCTAGTCGAGGTATGTGTCTAACATTCACCATCTCGAACTTTTTTAATAATCGATTGACTATTACAAAGTACATGATGATATTTTCTTTCACAAACTTGTACTCCCTTGTAATCTGTTTAATGACTAACTCTGAGTCTCCCATTATTTCGACTCGAGTTGCCCCCAATTCCAACAAAATTTCAAGTCCGACTATTAAGGTTTCATATTCAGCCTCGTTGTTCGAGAAGAGACCTTCGACTTTGTATTTGAATTTTGTTGGGATTTTATTAGGAGAAATAATCATGACTCATACACCTGTACCATCTTTATGACTAGAACCGTCGAAATATAATTTCCAAGGTTCAAGCTCAAGATGGTTCGACACGTTCTCGTTTATAGAGTGGTCGACTATAAAGTCCGCTACCACTTGTCCCTTAACGACCTTCAAAGGTCTATACGTTAGGGAATATTCAGTCAATGCCAATGCCCATTTACCAATTCGACTATGCAAAATAGGATTATATAGCATATGCTTAATGATATCGAAATGAGACGAAACATAAACATCAACTGGCTTTATATAGTGCTTTAATTTCGTACAAGAGAAATACAAGCATAAACACAATTTCTCAATCATGCTATACCTAGGTTCTGCGTCGTTCAAAACCCTACTAAGGTAATAAATGTCTCTTTCAACGCCATTTTCATCCTCTTGAGCCAACATGCTCCCTAAGGTTTTGTCCGACACAGATATGTATAATCTCATGCTCCTACTTCTATAAGGTGGTGCTATGATTGGAGGATGACTCAAATACTCTTTGATTTTATCGAAAGCTTCCTGTTGAGCTTGCCCCCATTCGAATTCTTCCTTGTTTAGTCAGAGTAGAGGTGAGAATGCTTGAGTTTTCCCGCTGAGATTCGAGATAAATCTTCTCAGGAAATTGATCTTTCCCAACAGCGTCTACAGTTC
Organism: Lathyrus tuberosus; assembly: GCA_022829125.1. Taxonomy (NCBI): domain Eukaryota; kingdom Viridiplantae; phylum Streptophyta; class Magnoliopsida; order Fabales; family Fabaceae; genus Lathyrus; species Lathyrus tuberosus. Next base: position 6,325,906 of record JALAZF010000264.1, read on the forward strand.
CTTCTTTGTCAATGGTGCTTTCGCCTCTATAATAGCCTTGGTCTTATTTTGATTTATTTTGATTCCCTTTTTATGGACCACAAAGCCTAAGAAATCTCTCGCCTGCACACAAAAAGCGCATTTGAGAGGGTTCATTTTGAGACCATGTCTTCGCATCCTTTCGAATGACTGTCAAAGATGGTCAATATGACTCTTCCCTGAAACAGAATTTACAACAATATCATCAATGTAAATCAGCATAAAAGTTTCTATAAAATCATGGAAGATTGTATTCATTTCTCTTTGATATGTTGCCCCAACATTTTTTAGGCCAAAAGGCATAATTACCCATTCGTAAGTGCCTAAGGCCCCAGGGCATCGAAATGCCGTCTTGGGATATCATCTTCAGCAATAAATATTTGGTTATACCCAGAATACCCGTCGAGCATGCTAAGGTATTCATGGCCAGTGGCAGAGTCAACTAACATTTCCGCCACAGGCATTGAGTATTCGTCCTTTGGGGTCGCAGCATTCATATCTCTGAAGTCTATGCAAACCTCAAAGTCCCATTCTTTTTTATAACAGGCATAATGTTTGTAAGCCATTCGACATACCTGGCTGTTCGAATAAATCTGCAACGAAGAAGCCTTTCGACTTCCTCTTTGATCTTCGAGAGAATTGCTGGTGCAAACCGCCTTGGATTTTACTTGATCGGCTTCTCTCTAGATTTGATTGGCAGCTTTAATTTGACCAGCTTTCTGCTCAAACCAGGCATCTCATCGTACTCCCATGCGAAACAGTCTTTAAACTCCCTCAGCAATTAGATCACTTCGACTCTGAGTTATGGACTAATGTTGGCGCTGATGTAAGTTGCCTTTTTCACTGCCCATTCTCCTAAGTCGATTTCTTCAAGTGGATCTTGCGCTAGCATTTTAATGTTGGTTGCCAACGAATCCTTCTCGAAACCCAAAGGCTCATCATCATAGATGGCGTCGAGCCTTTGTTCTTCATCCTGAACCTGATCAGGTGGTTCTGGATCGAAGTCCTTACTAGGACCTCCTTTGTGTGAATCATTGTTGGCTTTGTCAGCCATGTTTTTAACTTCAGCCTCTAAGGCCGCTTGCAATTTGTTTTCGGCTATATAAGTCAAAATCTTTTTTAGTACTTCAAATTCAGACATCATCACTGAATTCACTTCCCCAACCTGTCGGGGTTATTCCAGGTACAGAGGCAAGGTATGCAAAATCATCCTCACCTACAACTTCTATATCCCATCTAAACCCATTGACGAGATGCAGATGCAATGAGCTGTATGCTTCATCGTCTGGGGTAAAAGCAAAATCAGCCGGATTGCATGGAGCAATATTGGCTAAATGCTTATCGAACTGGCGCCGGTCGAGATGGTTAATTGGGGCCTTAAAATATCCTTGATCTGCCTCAATATTCTCAATGATGGCGTCTGGCCTCCATATTGTAATCCTCTGGTGCATAGAAGATGGTATAACTTCAATTTCATGTATCCACTCTAGTCCCAACAGCAAATTATAGTTTGCCTTTATTTCGACCACCATAAAAATTGTATGCCTTGTAACCGTCCCAACCGTCAGATCAACCTGTATAACACCAAGAGTGGTGCCAATTTTTCCTTCATAATTCGACAGAACCATGTTGTGTGGCTTAGTGTCTGTATCGAATTTTCCGATCTTTCTCAGCATAAAGTGCGGCATCAAATTCATCGTAGCGCTGCAATCAACCAAAATTTTATTCACCGGAACATTTTCAACTTTACATGTAATAAACAAGGGCTTTAGATGGCTCTTCATCGCCTCATCTGGCCCTTCAAAGAACACATTTTGCTCTTCGACACAGCCATGTTCATTACATAGTAGCACACTGGTTTGTATGCCGCCATTTCAACTTCTGTATAGGCATCAGCCTCTTCGACCTCCGTAATTTGATCAAATTCCCTAGGAACACTGATACCACATTCACAATGATGTCTAATGAGGCCTCTGAATCAAAATCAAAGTTATCCGTCATCATCTCGTCTTCCGCTATGGCTCGATCATGTTTCTCTCTGGCCTCTTCGTCTTGGGTTTTGACCAATTTTTGCCCTACTGGCAACTTTTCGACAACTTCTGTCTTCTCCTTTCCGTTGCTCTTGGTAGGTATGTTTGTACTTGATTCTGCCTTATCTTTCGATTCAGCTTCCCTTTTGGCTTTCCTTTGTCTTTGTTCCCTCCTCCACTGGGACCTAGACATAGGGTTTTTTCCTTTGTAGTTTTTCGAAACGTAAACTGGTTTATTTGAGGCCATCGAAGCGCCTCTCTCTACATCAAAACTCTGCCACTTCTGTTGGTTCTTTTCTTTATTCTCATTTGGTTTCACCCACTTGCCGTTGGAAAGTTCAGCAAATGGTTTAAAAGTAGCGGGCCTTGTCCCTGACACTCTAGCCTTCGACTGTTCCAGTTTCGAAGTAGACTTCCTAGGGTCGAAACTCCGCTGGCCATGACGGGCTTTCTCCTCGCGCCTTTGTTTAGCCTTTCGAACTCCTTCGAGATTCTGTGTTGCCTTCTTGTCAAATACAACGCTACACCTGGGACACAACATGACTTCTGACCTCTTCCTTTGACACCTATGTATAAAGTCAATCAAATTTTCCACCTCTTTTGGGAAGGCCAACTTGTTGTATTCTTCCTGTCGGCGTTCATCGTCAACCTCCATGGGCGTCTTTTGAGAAATCTCCACCATATTGATTTCCATTTTGACATCCTCAGTGACATCAAGCTTATTCAATTCCATCTGAAGGCCCTCAGCAGCCTTGTCCATCTGAACAAAACCATCAGCGGTTTCTTTGGTTACCATCATCCACTGGGAATCCTCAGTAATTCCTTCGTCGACGTCTTCAGCGACCCCTATTTCAACACCATCAGTAGTGCTGTTGGTGAAATTTTCGACAACCTTGCTAGCAAAACTCTTTATGAATTCTTGGTCGAGATCTTCAGTAATCTTGACCATGACTGCTCCATTGTTGAAATCGTCAGCAATTTCAACCATGTTGACTTCTTTGTTGAGGCCTTCAGCAACCTCGACCATATTAACCTCCATTGGATCTGCATAGTGAGCATCAGCCACTGGTAGGGGATCTGAATCGATCTTCATCTGGTTTTTGGACTTCTCACCGAACTTGAGCCTTCCTTCTTGGATTGCATTCTGAACAAGATCCCTGAAAAGAAAACATTGAGAAGTCTTATGGCCCAAGAAATTATGATATTTACAAAATCCTCTCTTTTTTCTTTGTTCTAAAGGAGGCATTTTAGCACCAGGAGGCACTATCATTTGACCGTCCTTAACTAACAAATCAAAAATTTCTTCACATTTAGTAACGTTGAAAGTATAAGTTTTCTTGGGGAATTTATCATTCTTTTCTGGTTTGACAGGACTTTTTCCATTCGAAGGCGCCAACAACTTACAAGAATAAGGTGGGCCTTGTTTCAATTCAGCAAGATCGATCTCGCCTTCGTCAAAACTTACTGGCTCATTATAATATTTTTCATCTTTGTCATTAACTTCGACATAGGCCACCCTTTTATTCTTGTTTACCCTAGCCTTTTCTTCTTTTAGGCATTCTAGTTGTCAAACTCTATCAGCCAATTGAGCCATATCTCTTAGATATTGAGTATCAAATTTATTTCTAATGGAATAATCAAAGCCTCCAGCGGTCATTTCGACTAACTCATGCTCTGGCACTTGTGTAAAGCATCTAGCCTTGAGCAGTCGGAATCGGTTCAAATAGTCATCTATTGGCTCGGTAGATTTTCTTTTTATACTACCCAGTTCCTTCAGACTAATCTTCGTTTGTCCCATATAGAATTGCTCATGAAACAGCCGTTCTAACTGGGTCCAATTGTGGATCGAATTAGGTGGCAAAGTTGTGAACCACGTGAAAGCATTCTTTGTCAGAGAACTTGGGAAATATTTTATCCTAAGATTCTCATTATTCACAATTTCCCCAGTCTCTATCACATATCTGGCCACGTGTTCGACAGTGGATTCAGTGGTGTCCCCAGAAAACTTAGTGAACTTAGGGACTTTCATTCTACGGGGTAACTCCGACTGGAGAATGTATTCTGACAGTGGGGATGTATAATTTGGCCTTTGAAGGCCAAAGTTTACCCCATTTTGGACCATAATCCTTTCGACCTTGGCTGCCAAATTATTGTCTGTTGCCACATCATGACGTCGAACTTGTTGCACAACGTTGTCAGCATCCTGGTTTCTATTTACCAAAACCTCCCTTGGTTGTTCTCCTACAGGAATTTATGGTTGAATCCTAGGGGGTTCGACTATTCCATGGTTCAGTACATTCGCCTGAGGTATGTTTCCTGTATTTTGTTGGTTCTAGTTAATAGTGGGGTCCTCTTCGAGCACCACCCCTTGGTTTCCTGCGATATACTCTCTCTGAGGGTGTCGAGGAGGATTAGGCACACCAAATAAATCTGCAAGGCGCGTCATCTGCGCAGCCATTTGCTGGTTAGTCTGGGTGGTATTTTGAATTAGAGGCTGAAAGATTTCTCCCATAGTTTGGGACATCATTTGGACCATTTGGTGGTTACTTTCATCCATTTGCTGCCTTAAATAGGCTGCAGTGGTATTCGTCAAGCCTGGCATTTGGGTTGAATATCCTATTTCTAAGGATTGGTTATTTTGACCCATATTTACCCCAGATCCTGACCCTTGTAAAGGTGATGATATTAAGAGTTCTGAATACACTAGGGGGCATTTTGTAAGTTTGCCATCATCGAGGTTGGCATCTCATATGGCGGGTCTCGACTAGGCAACGACACAGAAAATCCAGGGGGAAAAATGGTTGGAAGTTGGCATTTCCCACTGGTGGGGGAGTCCTTGGTGGACCCCTTGACCCAACATAACTCAGAATGGGTTGAGTATGGGCGATCGAATGTGTTGGTGTCCAACTTTCCATAGATGGTATAGTTTCAGATACGGACGCAGGAACCGTGGGTCCTCCAGTCAAAGACCCTGGGATTGGTTCTGCATTAACACCCGACATAGTTTGAGGATTCGAACTATTTGGCTGATTAGTACTTGCCATTTTCCTCGTATATTTTCTTCTTGGTCTATCTTCGTTTGCAGTGGCTACTTTTCCACTTCTTAATAACATACAACGAAGTATTCGACACAAAAAAGATAATCAAAATATAGAATTATAAGTTTCTTTTGAAAACACAAGAAATTCGTTTAGCACTGTCCCACTGGCCGTACCAATTTGCTTACTGGGAAAAATAGTAAACAACCTCTGGTCTATCAATTTTATGTAAAAATGAGTAACTTACAGGATCAACCAAACTAAATCCTAGGACATGTGTTAATTGTTTTTCTGTATAAGTTTCCGGAAAATAACAAGAACACTCCGATTGCGTTCATAAGTAAAAAAGGGTATATTTTAAGAAATATAAAGCAAAAGTAGAATGTAACAGAGATTCAAGTCGAAAAGACTGGCAAAATGCAGAAGTTAACTTGCATGAACAAAGAGAGATTTTAAAGAAAAAAACTTATCAAATTGCATTGAATTGTAAAAGTTGTGTTACATCAACATACATTCTCACACGCTCTTTTCTCTTCACATGGGTACTTTGAGGACACTGATTATTTATATACAATTGAACACCCACGAATCTTAACACTAGAACTCGCTATTTATAACAATAGAAAATAACTGCCATTAACGACCTATAAACTAAAATACGACAAGTGTCACTCTGCATGTCTTTGCTTCTTGGATATACGCCACATGTCTTTCTTTAGAAACGGATAAGAACAAATGTTCCCTCCTATTTTTGAATTTGAATCTCTAAATCGAACGGCGCTCCTTAGCCTTCTGTCAAAAAATACTTCCAAATTCTTAGAAATATTTCTAAGTCCTTCAATCCTCTCTTCTCTGCAGAAAGATACCTTTCGACTAGACTTTCTGATAACGACATTTCTGTCAAAGTCTAATAGAACTTCAAAAATCCTATCTCTTGAAAAAAACTCTTAATCCAACCTCAGACGTCGAAATTAGGAGCTAACAATATGAGACGTAATTGTAGAGTGTCAACAATGCAGTGCAAATATGTGGTATCTTAAGAGAAGAGAAAAAAATCATAATAGAACAATTCCTAAATTTTCACTGTGTTGTGGAAATGGAAATATTCAACTCCCTTTGCTAAAGATGCCACCAAAGGTATTGCAAGATCTTTAATTTGGATGTGAAACGGTGGAGTCAAGGTCTTTTCAACAAAACATTAGAATGTACAACATGATGTTTGCGTTTACATCTCCTGGTTCAAAAATGGATAAACGTTTTAATAATGGTAGAGGTCCTCCAACTTTTCATATTCAAGGTCAGTCCTGCCACAAAATCGGCAGCATGTTGCCAATGTCAGGCCAAAATCCCAAATTTTCACAACTCTATATTTACGATACAAAGAACGAAATCCAAAATAGAATTAATTGAATAAGGTACGTTGTAACAAAAAGTTGTTTTTATGCATTTATTTATGCATTTATCATTGTAAACAACTACAGTAATATATTTGCTTTCATTTAAATATATACATCAACAAATTTGTAACAATTTGGTTGTTTTATTCAACTGTAGGTCAAAGATCGGGGTAAACGTTCATATTGTTTCAAAATTGTCTCAAATGTTGTACGTACACAACGTTCATGCTCAATCATTCAGAATGGCGAGGGATATTATGGCCCACAATAATGTCTCTGATTTAAAACTGAAACGTATTTCAGACCGAAAAAGTGATGGAAGGATATATAATCAACCGACTGTATCTGAAGTTGCTTCTTTGATTGTTGGGGATGTTGATACAACAGAAAAAAAGGGTATCATCATGCACAACAGACAGGTGATCTTCAACGAATAGATGAGTATCATACCCCTTATTTAGGATATCAATATCCATTACTTTTTCCATACGGTGAAGATGGCTATAGGCCAAATGTGAAGCATCAAGATAAGAGTTCAGTATCACGTGACAACCAAGAAACCATAAATTTTGATTTGCAGTTTGATGATACTCCATGGGAAGAAGCGACTAAAAGAAACAGACTTACAGTCAGATAATGAATGGCATTTCGAATCCAAACCAGACATAACGAACCACCGACATTGTTGAAATCCCAAAGGCTTTTCAACAGTTTTTGGTAGATGGTTTTACCATGATGGAAACGGAGAGACTTAGGTGGCTTAGAAAATATCAATCAAAACTAAGGGTTGGAAAGTACCACAATTCGAGTAAATTGAACTCAGACCATCAGATCGAAGGTTCAAGCACCGGGAAGAGGGTCGTCTTGCCTTTTTTATATGTTGGTAGTCGTAGATATATGGATCAACTAGATTTCAACGGAATGACAATATGCGGTTATGTTGGTTTTCTAGATCTATTTATTATATTTACATGTAATCCCAACTGGCCTGAGATTCAGCGTTTTCTTGGAAAAATGAATTTGAAACCAGCCGATCGTCCGGACATTATTTCTAGAGTATTTAAAATGAAGTTTGATGAGTTATTGTGCGAATTGACCAAGAAAGGCGTGATAGGTAAGGTTCTTGCATGTAAGTGTATTTTTTATACGTTTTATTACGGCATGCATATTATTTTCGTTTTTTAATTGTTTCCAAAATTTGATTCACTGTCATGTTAGTTAACTTGCAGTATTTTATGTTTGTTGACAGATATGTATACTAGTGAGTTTCAAAAAAGGGGGTTGCCTCATGCCCACATAATAATTTTTCTGCACCCATCCAACAAATATTTGAATCCAGCTGATATTGATAGGATAATTTCTGCTGAAATTCCTGATGCAGAAACCGACACTGAATTATATAACTTGGTCAAGTCCCATATGATACACGGGACATGCAGTGTTGGTAACAAATCTGCGTCGTGTATGAGGGACGGAAAATGTTCCAAGTATTTTCCAAAAGAATTTCGTCCTCAAATAATTGTCGATCATGACAGCTTCCCAGTATACAGAAAAAGAGACAGTGGTCACTCCATGTTAAAAAATGGAATTCAGTTGGATAACTGTCATGTTGTACCATACAATCCAGGATTGTTACGTAAGTTTCAAGCTCATATCAATATGGAATGGTGCAATCAAAGTACTTTAATAAAGTATTTGATCAAGTACATCAACAAAGGATATGATAGAATCACTACTGCCATAGTTCGAAGTGATGATCCAATTCCAGTTGCACAAAGATAGATCGAAGAGATAAAATAGTACATTGATTGTAGATATGTTTCTCCTTGCGAGGCATGTTGGAGAATATATTCTTTTCCTATACATGGTAGAAAACCGATAATTGAAAGATTATTTTTTCATTGTGAAGGAGAGAATTTTGTATTTTACAGGGATGTTAACCGCATAAACACCATGCTGGATAAACCAAGCGTTACGGAATCTATGTTTACTGCTTGGTTTGAAGCAAACAAAAAATATGTTGAAGCTAGAAAGTTAACTTATAGCAAATTTGTTGGAAAGTTTGTTTATGTTAAAAAACAAGAGAATGGAGACACGTAAAAAGGGTTACACAATTGGAAGATTGGTATGGGTTCCTCTGAGCTCGGTGATTTGTATTATCTTAGAATAATGTTAACTCATGTAAAGGGTCCACAGAGTTACGATGAGATAAAAATAGTTAACAACCACAAATACGATTCTTTCCGCGATGCTTGCTTTACTATGAGTTTTATTGGGGACGATAGGGAATACATAGCTGCTATTGAAGAGGCAAGTCAGTGGGGTTTTGGACATTATTTGAGATTACTTTTTATGCATATGTTAGTATCAAGCAGCATGAATAGGCCAACATATGTTTGGAAAAAAACATGGCAATTATTATCGGACGACATTCTTTATTCTCAACAAAGAATTGAAAACAATAGAGGTATATGATTATTATACTTTATAGTTTATTCTCATGTAAAGAATCAAATTATTTAATAATCCCCAGTATGTTTATATGTACGTCTTAACGTAATAATAATACTTTTGTAGAATTGAGATTATCGAATGAAGATATAATCAATTTGACATTGATTGAAATCGAAAAAATGCTTCAGAAGAACCGTAAGAGCTTAACAGATTATGTCGGTTTGCCACGGCCCCTTGGATATGTGGTTCATCAGTTAGGCAATAGGCTAATATAAAATGAGCGAAACTACGACACTAACGAGCAGTTAGTAGAATTCAATAATTTATACCAGAATCTTACAAGTACAGTTGAATTATCATTGCAATGTATAACTATATTATATTTTTGTAATATTTCAGGATGTATTATTCAATATCATGCTCTGTTATAAAGTATAGTCTTAATTATTAAAATGGATCTTATTATATGAATAAATTATATATTGCACTATGGATATTTGTTTCGTTTCAATACAATGTTTGTTATATTTCGAACTAATGCATTAAAACATATATCTCACAGCCTCACCACATTAATATGTTTATTTTCTAAAAATTATTTGGAATAGCAGAAAATCAAACAACAGTACCTTATTTATATGGTATAGGTTGTTTTACACATATGCATTAAATGCTTAAAAAAACAATAATGATTCTTTACTGATTAGTACTAATACTTGGATTTATTATAGATGAACAAAAAGTTGTATTTAACAGTATTGTTGGTGTTGTCAATAACGAAAGAGACGGTGTATTTTTCCTATACGGATACAGTGGAACATGGAAAACATATATCTGGAGGACTTTAGTATCATACACAAGGTCGAGAAAACAAATTTGCTTGACAGTTGCTTCATCAGGTATAGCACCTCTTCTACTTCCTGGAGGTAGAATAACTCATTCTATGTTCAAAATTTCAATACCGACAATGAAGTCGTCTACATGTAATATAGAGAAGAATGTTGATCGTGTTGAACTGTTAAAGCTATCCAAGTTGATTATTTGGTATGAAGCTCCAATGGTGAGTAAGTATTGTTTCGAAGCTTTGGATAAAACACTTAAGGACATCATGTCAGGAACAAAGAATTCTAAGCCGATATTTGGTGGTAAAGTTGTTGTTTTTGGCCGCGATTTTCGACAAATACTTCCTGTTATACCAAGGGGAAGTCGTTCTGATATCATTCATGCAACTATTAATTCTTCATACATATGGGATTATTGCATAGTTCTTAGACTTACAAAGAACATGCGTCTTCAGCAATCCACCATCCCTTCCAGTGCTTATGAATTAGAACAATTTTGAAATTGGATATTACAGGTTGGAGATGGAAAATTGGCTGACCCGAATGATGGCAATGCAGATATTGACATACCAAAGGATATGTTAATCACAGAATACGACGATCCCCTAAAAGCCATTGTTCAATCAACGTATCCTAAATTTCTCCAAAACTATAAAAACCATGAATTCCTTCAGTGTTGAGCAATTTTGGCTGGAACATTGGAAACAGTTGATGTTATCAATCAGTATGCGTTAGATATTATTCCAGGTAATTGAATTTACATTTTCAAACTATTTATTTATAACTTAGTCCATATTATACATACCTTTTATATACTATATTGATGTTTTTGACATACATATGTAGGAGATGAAAAGGAGTATTTAAGTTCTGATTTCGTTGACAGAATGGATGTTGATGCCAATGAATCATTTGATGTATTAACTTCTGAATTTTTGAATACACTTACAACATCTGGTCTTCCACATCACAAAATTATATTAAAAGTTGGTACACCAATAATGCTTTTAAGAAATATTGATCAATCCAAAGGATTATGCAACGGTACAAGACTTATTGTTTCAAGATTGGCAGACCATGTGATTGAAGCAAATATAATTGTCCGTAAAAAACATCGATTGTACAATTTGCATTCCAAGGATGGATATCACTCCTACACAATCATCGTGGCCTTTTAAGCAAACAAGAAGGCAGTTTCCAATTATTGTGTCTTATGCTATGACAATTAACAAATCACAAGGTCAGTCATTAGACTATGTCGGATTGTATTTGCCTAGGAGTGTCTTTAGCCATGGTCAATTGTATGTTGCAATATCGAGAGTAAAAAGCAAAAAGGGCCTTAAGATACTAATCCATGACAAAGAAAATAAAGAATCGCACACTATCATCAATGTTGTCTTCAAAGAAGTCTTCAAAAACGTGTAACATGCAACTCACAAATTATTCATTATGTGCCCCTTTTTGCTTATTTTTTTTATAATTATCTGAAAATTAGAATGATTTCAACATCTTTATTTAAATCATGCATTGTGTCTTTATGTTTGTCGTTTATGAATAGTTGATTTATAAAATAATCAAGTAATAAGGTAATAAAATTTATTTAGTAAGCATATAACTAAGAGATAGTCATACATTAAACTTAAACATTCATTAGTACATAACACCATAGAGCATTTTTTTCTTAAATTTAATACAAACCATATGACACACATGTGAACATGAATGTTATTCAGCACACGTTGCAACATATGAAGAACAATACATAATGCAATTCTGGCATAGCAGACATCAGATGTCCTAACACACGCCTACCTATCACTACCCAATGAAGACTTTATCATTAAAAGTCACATCTAATTCATAAGAGAACCACATCTCACTCCCTAAATCATAACCTGTGATTATCTAACAGTTAATACCCCATAACTGTATCAGCCCTATTGAAAGACACCCCTTCTAATACAAAGTTCAGTCAAGCATCCTTGACTAACAAGTTAACTTGGATTTGCTTCAAAGCTTCATCTAAGAACAATACATGATTCATTACCTACGGGTTTCTGAATCTGTACAAGTACCTATGTCTACCACACTGCATCAAATCGATACAGAGAGAGACTAGCAAGAAAGCCTACGACTCTCAAAACCCTAAACCCTATTTTCTACTTTATAAAAGTGTTACAATAGGTTCGGTTCTTCAGTCCTAGGTCTTGGTCTTCTTTTATACTCTTCTGCTTCTTTGGGCTTCAAATCTTCTGTTTATTAACCCCTTGATCCACTGCTGTAATCATTCCTTGATTCTTGCACCAGATTTAAAACCTGCTATATTTGTCAGGTTAAAATGTCAGGACATTGTCTTCGACATCTTTTTGTGCAGCATTCTTGATTAAGTTTTAACCAAAATTTAGTCAAACCTCAGGAGCTTCCAATCTCCCCCTTTTGACAAATTTTGGCTAAAACTTTAATTTGGACAATAAACCCAGGGTGCTCCCAACGTGTCTTCACCCTTAGTGGCGGTTATGATTGGAATACTGATATGACTCCAATCATGTGGGTGTACATGAGGAAGAGGGTGACATTCATTCTCCCTTTCCCCATGAATCTATACTTCCTCACCTGGTGGGAAGAATTTTGCTACTGAAGCAACCAAACACCAACCTGGGTAACTCAGAACACAGGGCACGACTGTGTTCATAACTCAGATCATAGGACACGAAGAAAGGACTCAGAACATATGGGAAACTTGAAACTTAGTCAAAATGTCATAACATTCTGACCAATATCCTTGAAACCAACTGCAAGGACAGACTCAACCCATGTACTTTTCTTCCCCTTTTTAGCCAAAAATTGACAATCATGTTCAAAATAGACCCATACCCAAACTAAGGAAACTCACAAATGAATAAACCCCATGAGAACTCAGCACAATAGAAAAGACAACCTGCGACAAGATGACGACAAGAACACCCTTTATATACAAGAGTGTTTCTCTTAGGATGTAACAACCATTGGAAGTAACACATGTCCATTCAATATGAGCATTAAATGACATTGTGTATTTTCAGAGACAAAAGTGCACTGGCCAAACCGTATTTGACTATTTCTTCCCTTTAGCCACGACCATTCAAAGAATGCGCATTTTCCAAAACACATGTTTAACACGCGTTCCCTAAGACACAAATTCGCCACCGTCCAAAGTAATTAAGTGTACATCCATACATCCTAACCAATGTTCTGACATCTTGTCAAACTTTGTTCAGTCCACCTGAAGCGTAGTCACTTTACCTTTCAGCAAGCCCCAAGAATAACTAGAAGACCAAGAATAACTGGTGAAGATGTTCAGACACTTCTCCAAATATCTCTCAGTTAGCAGCGAAAACTCAGAGATACTTGTACCATTAGAGCAATGTCATGACATCTCGTCTGACATATCAACCTCACCTGAGGCAATCTATCACAGACTGCTTAAAACCCCAAACAACCTTGATAAACAATTTGCACCTCTGCAGTCATATATCCAGAACAGAAGTCTAACTCCCCCCCTGTCGTAGATAACCAGTGCTCCTTTACAAGAAGAACACCCTAAATGAATGGAAAACATTAGACGCGTCTTCATGTCTTCAAGAGCGCACCCTCTATTCAACACACCTGTTGAATGCATTCACCTACTGCTTGACCCTTAAGCAAACCATGTATACCACATCAGTACATAAATCAGATAGAAGTCCTCCCCTATCTTTCTTAACTGATGCTTCTCCAGCAAGAAACACCTCAAAATCACCACATGATATCCCATGACAACTCCATGATCATATAGTGAGAGTACTAGGAACATATCCTTGTACCATAACTAACAAACTCTTCGATTGAGACCAAAGCTCCATTGATCCCTCTCATCCAGAATCTATCCATACACCACACGAATTCCTCCTGAATTCTCATGTATAGATCTCCTTGTTCCCTGAGATACAACCCAATTGAATCTGGAATACTTTACATTCCTCAAAGAGACACACAGGGCCCCTTAGTTTGCTAGCTTGCCCATATGTTCTTCACACTTGAAGGACATGAAACACATGCTCCAGAAATCTTCAGCCCATTTGCTCCACAAGCACCAAACTGATCCACTTCTAGCATGTCCAATTCACATCAGACTTCCAAGACAATCCTTTACCCATCATTCTCCCGTATGACAAGATAAATACTTCTTAGACAAGATGTGAGTGTCAAGTTCCACACTCAGAACTTAGCATTCTACTCCAAGAATAACCAACCCAGAAGATGTTCTAACATCAGATAGGACATCCTTCACATATCACGGACACCAATCAACATAGTTCTTGATATGCTCCACCACAGGACTTACTATCTGCATAGTAATCCAACTGAAGATCTTCAAACAACATTGTGCCAACAGCTTGATCAATAAGAACTCCAGTAACCAAAGATAGAAATAAACTCTAAACTGAGAACTTCTGCCACAAGCTCCAAGATAGAAACACATCAATACCTCCTCAAATCTTCAACCAACCACCCTTCTGCCCAAGAGTAGTTTGTTCCAAGACACTCCTTAGGAGTAATCAAATGCCACTGTTTGATTATCTTGATTTCTCGAATCCACACATGAGAACCACCAAATTCCACTTATGATTGATCTCACCCTTCTTCAGAACTCTCACAAGATACACTGATCCACCAATGAAATATGATCTTCAAGTTACATGAACTACTTGCTCTATAGCAAGACATCTTGGATCCACCAAGCCTTAGACATGTAACATCTTCTCCTTCCACAGCTCCCGCAAACTGCATGAGATAGACCTTTTTGAAGCATCCATAACTTCCATTATCCTGTAGATCAACTTATCTTAAGCTTATGTGCCACATCACCCGTTGAGATCCTGATGTTAAGCTTGATGTCAGAACATTCTGATACAACACCCAGCTACTGAATTCAGCTCCTCCTTCTACCACTTAGAAGAACCTCATCCCTTTAGTAGAACAAGAGTTCCATGCTCTCATAGACTTGATTCATCAACCAAGTTTGAGTAGACAACCTCCATCCTGCTTAAACTTATCACATGTATTCCATTCAAGCTCACACCTTAATGAATATCTGCTTTGAAACTCCAAAGACTTCACACTTGCCACGTCTGAATCTTCAGAAGATAAAGTAGTCATAGACTACATCATAGCCATACCAAAGAATGCCACTTTCCTTAGTAGAGCAATCTGTAGAAATTCAGAGATTACTGCCACTTAACCTTGACCTCCAAGACGAGCAAGATCCCATGCTCCTAGGTACCTAGATCAGAAATAAACTGATCCAAGTTTTGCCATCACCAGCACTCCATTCTGGACAAATCTCTTGCCATGACACTTTCCAGATAAACACCATATACTTCTAGTAACAACTTGAACACACATGCTGCACTCCAATACTCCTAGATCAGAAATAAAATGATCCAAGAACTATCCATCAAGATTATGATGTCTTCTTCTTCATCTTCCACATCACCATTGTCTAGACCAGTTTCTTGCCAGGAAACTTTCCAGAGATCAGATGCTTTTGCCACACCACACTGAAGCAGATTCTTAGGTCAACACCCAAGAAAAAAACCAAAAGCTTATGCAGTACCCCTCCCATGATTCTGCATAAACCAGATGAAGAGATGTTCCAACATCGTGTTGAACATCAGCAATTTTGAACTTCACATACAAGGATAATCAATTAAATACTTGTGAGTAACACAAATAGCAATTGATCTTAAATCATTATTCAATAATCCTGTTTCATTGTTGAAGCCACACTCCACCAGATCACTTATCAAGTATTCAATCTTTTGCAAGTATCTTCTTTGACAACAAATTATTGAGATACCAAGGCTGCCACCCTTGACTCAAGTAATTAAGATTCTCTTTGAACGAACCCTATTTACCTCAACAGTTCTGAAAACTCCATTCAGATTGGATCCACCCTTAGGATTAAGAGAGATGAATCCTTCCTTGCTGTTTTGGATGGTAAAAATAAATCACCTCCACTTTGTTCAGGTTTGTGTTTCACAGAAACACCCTCTAGTCAGAAGAATCACTAGAAGACTCCATATGCACGACTGAGACGCCTTTATGAATGGACTAGAGAGAATTCTCAAGTATCTTTGACAACTTAGCCGATCAATAATTTATCAAACTCCCAGAGCAAGAACTTGATAAACCTAAACTCAACTCCTCTCCTCTTCAACTGACTTCAAACTACACCATGGAACCAAGCTTCCAAGTTCCAAGTCACAATAACAGATATCTTCCAACAACTCTCTCCATTCCATCGCTCCCGACTTTGGAATAAAAAGATGCAGATATCTTCAAATATAGAGGCCGACGATTGAGATATTTCACCATCTGTCTTCAGTAACAACTCCTGAATCCCATAATCCCAGAGCTCTTCCATCAGAAACATATGCAGCGGAACCGCCAAGGAACAAATTCTGCTTGCCCTAATAAGATGTCAGAACATCTTATAAGACACCTCAACAGAAGAACTAGCCATTTCTCCTGCAGTTGTTGTAGAACCTCCTCAACAACATGAACAACCACCGAGTTGTTACCTTTAATCCAAAACATCCATCCCATCCATTAATACCCTTGAGTATGTCTGAGTTGATTGATATGATCTTTAAAACTAGTCCTTGTTTAAACGCTAGAAAGTATCTCCCAAAGATCTCATCCCAAAACAGACAGGATGCCTGCTCTGATACCAATTGAAATTCTAGCATAGCAGATAACAAATGTCCTAACACATGTCAAGACATTGTTCTGCATAATCATTTTAAACAAGAACAGAATAGCAGACTGATACCTTGAATATCAGAACTGCAGAAGCACAGATGTTTCAACATCTGTTCCAACATGTTAATCAAAACTGAACTGTAAATTACATAATGATAAACAACCCTGAATATGATAACCCAGTTCGGTGCAACTCACCTACATCTGGGGGATACCAATCCAGGAAGAAGACTCCACTATCAATAGTATAGTTTTATGTAAATAACCTCAGGTTTACAGTAAACACCCATGCTTACCTATCACTACCTAATGAAGACTTTATCATTAAAAGTCACATCTAATTGATAAGAGAACCTCATATCACTCCCTAAATCACAACCTGTGATTATCTAATAGTTAATGCCCCATAACTGTATCATCCCTATTGAAAGACACCCCTTCTAATACAAAGTTCAGTCAAGCATCCTTGACTAACAAGTTAACTTGGATTTGCTTCAAAGCTTCATCCAAGAACAATACAGATTCATTACCTACGGACTTCTGAATATGTACAAGTACGTATGTCTACCACACTGCATCAAGAGGGAGACTTACAAGAAAGCCTACAACTCTCAAAACCCTAAACCCTATTTTCTACTTTACAAATGTGTTACAATAGGTTTGGTTCTTTAGTCCTAGGTCTTGGTCTTCTTTTATACTCTTCTGCTTCTTTGGGCTTCGAATCTTCTATTTATTAACCCCTTGACCCACTGCTGTAATCATTCCTTGATTCTTGCACCAGATTTAGAACCTGCTATATTTGTCAGGTCAGATTGTCAGGACATTGTCTTTGACATATTTTTCTGCAGCATTTTTCATTAAGTTTTAACCAAAATATAGTCAAACCTCAGGAGCTTTCACATAACTTATAAGTTGATAGATTGAAAATATAACTAAATCACATCTTGATTACATAATATAATAATTCTGAACCGCAACTACATATACATACCATCAACAATTCCTCCGCATCAACGTGATATGAAATCCACTTCCATCACGTTGGAATATGATGTCATGCTAAAAAACAACATATATCCTGCTTTAAGGTTCATCTCTCTTGCATATTCGTACCATCCATGTCCAATTTTTATCTCAAAACTATCTCTTCCAGCCCTATGTGTAACACCCCAAAATTTGCCCTCTCTTTCTTTAACCTTACTGGCTTATGTTTCATTTCATTTGCATCATCAATCATATCATGGCATTGGTACTTGAGACATGGGATCAAGTTGTTTTTATGGCTCAAGACTTCCTTTTATTCTGAGTTTTTAAGCAGCAAGCATTAGAAGCTCCTGCATTTATTTTGCTCAGTGATTTAGTATCGGACCGAATTTTTCCAGCAAGGCATTTTGAGTACAAAAGGAAATTCACGGCTAATTTCAAGAAAAATTCAGGTGCAATATCAAATGACAAGTTCCAGAGGAAAAACTATGCTCAGAACAGGTGTTGACGGTCATTTCTCCAAGATTCCCTCCAAAAAGCGCTAAATTTGAAAATTTGAAGGCGTTAATTGATTAACCATATATGGTTAACCGATTAACCAGAGCGAAATTTGCCCAGAAATTTGAATTTCAGCATTGCATCATTTGCCACGTCATTCCAATAACTTGAATCCACTTTTGCATCACTTGGAAGGATCTAGATTATTTAAGGATTATTAACCTAAGGATTATTTAAACAAATTTGTTCCAAGCCTCACACATTCACCCCAATTTTTCTGAATTTTCTACACTTCACTGAATTCTCTCTCACTTTTTCACTCTCCATTTTCATCTTCAACCTTCACTAGAGTTCCTCCATTAGAATTCTCAAATTCTTCATTGGTATTTGTGAATTCTAGAGCTAAACCTTCATTACTTCCTCTCATCAACACAATTTCTGCAGTTGAAAGGGATTTGGATCTAGATTCAAGGTTTGAAAGCACTTTCTTGAAGCAACTTTGAAGCAAGTTCATCACATTGCATTGTTCTTGAAGTTTCTTGCTAGGAAGTCACTGGATCTCAGATTTTCTTTGCTTGATCTGTCCAATTTCATTTGTAATACTCACCAAAGCAATTCTCCGCTTTGTAGGTTGGTAAATTTCATATCCAAGCTAATTCTAGCTTATTTACAACTTTTACAATGTAGATCTTTGGATTGTTGATATGAATTGATCTATTGTTGGATTTGATTATGGATATTGTTATTTGATTGATGCAACTGGTGTTTGATTACTGATATTTTATGTATTTTTCATGTACAATTGCATACCTATTCATTTGGATGATTGGATAAATGATTTGCTGCTGAAAGTGCTTTTGGAAAGTTGATTTTCTGCCACTGTCACAGTGGTAATCGATTAACCATATATGGTTAATCGATTAACCATTCCTTTTTTTCAGGTTTTCTGAACTTTTCAAGTGGTTAACCGATTAACCATATATGGTTAACCGATTAACACTGTGATAAAATGTGATTTTTGTGAATTTTCAAGTGTGTTTTGATTCCTTTCCACTTTTAAACTTCTTGGATTGATATGATACATATTTGTGGATTGTTTTGAAGCTGTTTCACATCATGCTACAATATGAATGCGATTCTTCGACACACGACATTTGGTTTCCATGATGCATGTTCATGACATATTTGTGTTGCATTCTTGGCGTATTCTTCATGATGTTTTATTGTGCTCTTTGGTTTGCTCATTCTTGATGCTCACTTTGCTGGATATATGATTCATGTTAGTGTTTGCTCTTGATTCTGTGAACGCATGTTCATTTCAAGTGATTAATTGTTGATTTGATGAATTATACATGTTGTTTTTGGGTGAATGCTTGAGTGTGCAATGTCATTGGAGTTTGTTCATGCCTAGTTGCTTGTGTTTAACTGCTCTTACTTGATGTTCTTTCATGTTTGCCATTCATGTGCGTTCGTTTAACTGTGATAACATGCTTTTGCGTATTTCTCGCGGTACATGAGTATGCTTGATTATTGGACATGCTTATTGTGGATTGATTGATCTTTGATGCATGCTCAACTTGATATTGTGTTGTCATATGATCATCCATTCTTGATGCCTATTCATGAGCATTTGTTTTGATGCATTGCATGCTGCCTTGGTGTATACACTGTTGTTGTGCTGAATAGTAGCTGTTAATTGCTGCCTTGCTTGACTTGCTGCCTTTTACACATGTTCTGCCATAAAAGTTAATGCTGTTAAAAGCTGTTTTACTTGGTTCCTGAAATTTACTGTTGTTCTGAACTGAAGTGTTGTTGTAGCTGTTGTTTTTTGGTTTACTTTCTTGGTTTTGGGTTTGCTTTTGCATGTTCCCTTAGGGCTTCCTAGTCCAACTTAAATTTTAATTAAGCTTGGAGTAGGATAGACATTAGGCTCTCAATCCTTTGTATGACAACATTAATGTAGTCTCTTTTTTACCTCAACCTTAGGTCCATCATTTGTATCATAACATTAAGTAGACTTCCCTCTTATCCTCAACTATATGGCCATATTGCATGACAACATCTAGGTGAGTTTCCCCTAGAGTTTCTTTTGCCTTTCGAGTCTTCTTTCTCTTCCCAAAAAAAAAATCAAAACACTTAATAAATACGATGAGTATTGTGCACCATGAGCCTTAAGTATATGGGAAATGATGAGTGAGGAGTCTCTCCTTACTTCGTCTAGAGTGTTTAGCATACGTCCCGTTTGGGCGCGATCTTGCGACACATTCGCTCCTATGTCATAGACTTTTGTGCAATACGAGTCTCAAACCAATTCAATCCACTTTTGTTTAAAACTCACAAATAAAATGCAAACTATTTTATTCTTCGGGATTGTCTATCAAACCTTTTTCAGAAAAGGGCATGTTATTTTCGTTCTACCGCAAACAAGCATCGACCTTAACTGCTGGAATGCAAACTTAACGTCGCTCATAAAAAACACTTGACCAATCTGTGGTCGTATCCACGAAATACAAACGCTCTGATTTCCTCATTCTCGCTCGAATGAGGATATGTATGCACAAGACGGCGAAGTCTTTGCGAGCAACCTTCCCCCATCACCCATAGTCCTTCGAACTACATTGACTCTGACTTTCCCATTGCACGAGGGAATACGTAGGCATAGGATGGCGAAGTCCTATCGAGTATCCTTTTGTTTTTCACCCTTTCTCTTCCGTTAGCAGATAGGCTTTAGGTTAACACACCCTTTGATTAGAACAACAAGCGTGGATCCCATTGAGTACAACGGACGCGAGGGGGTGCTAATACCTTCCTCTCGCGTAATCGACTCCCGAACTCAGGATTTGGTTGCGATGACCATGTCTTTTCCCTTTTGAGGTTTCTTTGATCGTTTTCTTTCCCCGTCGGGATAAATAACGTTCGGTGGCGACTCTGTTTTTTCCGCCGGTTGTTTTTTGCGTTGCGACAGCTGGCGACTCTGTTGGGGACTCTGGTTCCCCATGCGAGTCAATCCTAGTGCTTGTCTATTTCTGTTTCATTGGGTGTTTATTTTTGTGCATTTATTTGTTGTATATTACTGTATTTTACTGCCTTATTTGCATTTGATTATTGTTATTATGATGTTCTGTTGCTGCTGCGCTGTTGGGTGGGTTAGATTCATGAGGGATAAGCCTACTACCCAGGCTTGACTACATATATAGGATTAGAGTGGATAGTCATGTGGCTTGTATGGCGTCTGGCCACGTTTAGTTGACACGAGACCCAAATTCAGACGAGGTTTTCTTTAGAGATATTCTATCCTGCGCATCTGGTGCAGATGAAAGGATGTTGACTTAGAGAGCTTATGACTCTGGAGACCGTTCATGGGAAGTCAGTTGAGGCCTCCTTGATTGATGGTGATGCCAAACTAGAAATGGTGAACGTATCATCATTTCTCGACCTAAGAGTTCGTGATACTGAGGACCTGCTAAGTTGCATTGTCCAAGACTAGAACCCATATGTGAGAGGGGATGGGTTTTGCAGGAAACTTTGACCTTCAACCTACCTGGTTTTCTGGTTTTCTTATCAGTATGAACTTATAAACCTGGTATTATGGTATTCTGATTATTCCAGTATTCTGGTATTCTGGATTTCTCATCAGAGCAGAATTCTGCTCTTATTCAGTCAGCAGTACAACAGTTATTCTGAGCATATTGGAAACCTTGATCCCATGTTTGCATTTGCATAACATCATCTTTGCATTCTAAAATTCATGTTTGTTTACTTCCATGGGTGTATCTTATATTTGATTCTAGTCGTGGAAGATCTTCAGAGATGGACACTGGTCGGAAAAAGATCATCGTGTATAAGTTTCTAGTTCCGTCATTGGATTCTCTTCATGGGATAGTTGCCTTGGCAAATCTGGATATTCTAGAAGATTTCAAAAAGGATTATGAGAGAATTTTGAGTTTTCTACATACCATCACTGAGTACGAATACAAGGCCATACATACTCTGCTACAATTATATAACCCTCCGCTGTGATGCTTCACCTTCCCAGTCTATCAATTGGTTCCAACGCTGGAGGGATATGCTTTCATTTTGGAGGTCCCCAGGAAAGAGCACCTTTTTATTATTCCGAGGAAAGCCCAGATTTGGAAGATGTTGCCACTACTCTTTATTTGAGTAAGTCTATTTTGGCAAATAACGTTGCTAGCAAGGGAGGCTTTCAGGGATTTCATTTGTGTTTTCTGGTGGGTCAAGCTCAAAAATATGATGAAGCTAATAGTTAGACTTTTTTTAATGCTTTATTGGCCATGTGTGTTTATGGAATTGTCTTGTTCCCCAATGTGGCTGATTTTGTGGATATGAGCCTGTTAGAATCTTCATCATGAAAAACCCAGTGCCAACTCTTCTCGGTGATTTATTCCCTTCACTACATCATAAGAACGAGAAGAGGGGGGATGGCTTGTTTCTTGTTGTGCACCACTCTTTCATAAATGGTTCATGGACCATCTCCCTCGTTCTGGGGCCTTTATAGACACTCGGAAGTCGTCAGAGTGGTCTAAAAGACTGATGGGTCTGACTGCAAAGGATATTGTTTGGTTCAATCATGGTTAGCTGCGGAAATTTCCCGAATGTGCCTCTAATAGGGAGAAAATGGGGTATTAATTACAACCTATCTCTCGCCATTAGAAAATTTGGGTATGCCTTGAAAGAGCCACCGAAGGACCGAGATGTTCAGGAATATTTATTCTTCCATGTGGGAGCTGATCCCGACTTGCTGAAAAGAGCTTTGGATGCATGGGGGAAGATCCATAGGAAAGGAAAAACTTCTTTGGGAAAGAGTGACTGCAGAGCCTATGCTCCCTACTTGGAATGGATCCAAAAGAGGGTGAGAGAGAGAGGTGTTTTTGCCTTTCTATGTGGAGGCACCTTTGTATTTGTTGATGATTAAACAACCTACTACGTTGGATGCAGAGAAGTACAATAGACTCTGGGCCGAGAAGGAAGAACTTCACAAGGAGAATGAAGAACTGGAGATGGAGATCTATCAATTAGGGCATGATAAGAATGAGTCAGTATATGCGGTCAAAGTGAAGACATAGTTGTTAACCAAAAGAAAGAAAGACCTAGCAGAGGAGGTCAAGAATAGGGAACAGATAGGTCTAGATCTGAGAAGCGCCAACAGCTTACTCCAACAGAGGAAGAAAGATCTAGACAGAGCCCGTGTTGATATTTCTAAGTTCAATAGTCAATGGAACGCCACGGTGACGTCTCACAAGATAAAATAAGATGAACTTCGAGACCAAATCGAAAAGCTGAAGCTAAAACTTAGAGACAAGGAAAGAGAAGTAAGAGAAGAATCATTCCACAGGTTCAGGAGTGAGAAGCAGCTTAAGGAGACATTGTCAGCCATTGAGGAGCTTAAGATTCAAGCAGAGGTGAAGAAGCCTAAACTTGAAGATGCTTTCGGTGAGGATGATTAGGAGTTGCGGTGTCGCTACTTTGAGGGGATCATGCACAAGCGCGATGTTCTCATTCAGGAGCTGATCCAAAGACCAAAGCATCCTGACACCAAGAAGTTATTCAAGGAGGTTCAAGCCTGGTGCAAGGAGCACAGTGGCTGGGGAGGATTGTCTCTGGTGGACATTGATGATTTTCCTTAGTTGATTTTCTTCTTTTGTATCTAATCACCGTCAGGCTTGTTTGCTGGGATCATTGACTGTTGTATTTGACTATATCTTTTCTGTATGGGCTGTATGTATTGACTAATTGTTATTCTCCTATTAAGTTAATCTATGAGCGGCTTTCACCGGTGTTCTATCCATCTCTTGTGTTTATTATTGTTATAAAACTGGAATCAAGGTGTAGATTACCCTGGAAATACTCGAGCATGACATTTGCAATGCATTTGCATAATCATGTGCATAACAGGTGTTCCTTACTGGATTTTTCTTATCTCTACCTGGTTTTTATCAGCAGGATTGTGGACTCTAACATTCACAGATACTGCACGAGAGGAAACCAAAGAAGAGTGATGGAACAAATCCAACCAGAACTTCTGGAAGTACGAAATTGTATGACTCAGTTTATGGAACTGATGCAGAACATGGTCCAAGGACAAGAACAACTGAGAACTTTGGTCCAACCACTCATTGATACTACTCGAGGCGATGACGATGGTGTGGTCCATTCTGGTGGTGCTGGTGTTATTCCTCCGGGCGGAGGAGTTGTTAGTGGTGCCAATCCTTCGGGCAGAGGTGGTATTGGGGTTGTCATTCCTCCGGGCGGAGGTATTGCTGGTGGAGGTCCTGGTGTAGGTGGTATTGGTGGAGGAAGTGTTTGTGTTGTCCATGGCGCTGGTGGCGCTCATAATCATCATTGGGAGGAGGACCGTCAGGAAGATGCATTCTCTATGCATAACCTGGATGCTGGTCTCCCATCTGAGGCAAATAAGAAATTTAAGATGATTGAAGAAAGAATGTGTGCATATGAGAACCAAAATGCTTTTGGGCTTGACATGACTGATCTCGGGCTGGTTCCTAGAGTAAGAATTCCACACAAGTTCAAATTCTCGGACTTTGATAAATACAAGGGGACGACTTGTCCTAAGACCCACATCAGAGACTACTACCAGAAGATGTCTATGTATTCAAATTATGAAAATCTCCTTATACACTTTTTCCAGGACAGTCTAGCTGGGGCTTCCCTGGAGTGGTATATGGGATTGGAGAGGACCAACATTAAAAGCTAGAGGGATTTGGTGGAGGCTTTCGTCAAACATTACCAGTATAACAATGACATGGCTCCCAATAGAACACAGCTACAGAATCTTTCTCAGAGGTGAAACAAAAGTTTTAAGGAATACACCCAGAGGTGGCGCGAATTGGCGGCGAGAGTTCAACCTACGATGATGGAGCGAGAACTCATTGATATGTTCATGGGTACGCTTCAGGGGCCTTATTTTGAGAAACTGGTTGGGTGTCTATCAGCTGGGTTCTCAGATCTTTTGATGGCTGGAGAAAGAGTAGAGAGTGGGATCAAGGCAGGAAAGATCCAAAGTGGTAATGGCTCCTCATCTGGAGGAGGTAAGAAGCCGTATGCTGGAAATCCCAAGAAGAGGGAGGGAGGCACCAATTCTATTGCTTCTTATCGGGGTAAAGGCATAACTAATCAGAATTCTACACAACAGGTTGCTGTCATACCCTAAATTTTGACCACAAGATTCCACATCATTTTACAAATCATCACCACAATATGGATGTACCTTCATGCCTCATCAACCTTCTCAAAGATTGTTGAGCATTCACCTCAATCAAGAACTAGGATTTTTAGCCCTCTCAGAGCACTTAGACAAAGGATCAATCAGGAATTTACATGATCTTCAACTTGTCAAGCCTATCAAACATCCATGAAGGATCAAGAGGTCTCCCACATGAAGAATCAATCCCAAGAATGCAATATGTCAAGCTGATCAAGCTTCAAGATCACCAGTGTCACCAAATTAGGGTTTTGGTCGACAAAGACCTCCAGAGGAAAATTTTCATCTGGGCATGGGCCCATATCTCAAAACATGATACAAGAAGCTCAAAGGTACCTCATGGATCCAATCATAAGTTCAAAATAGCCTCAAGGGATGCATTCATCAAAAATCAGGAATTAGGGTTTCTTGACCTAATTCACCCTTAAGTTGACTTTTGGAGCAAGGCATGAGCCAAGACCTCAAGAAATGTTTTGGAGACCTCAAATATCTTATATTGATCCTTTCACAAGTTTAAATTGGCACAAAGAACTTGGTACATGAGCAATATAAAGATTCAAATTCATCTGGACCACAAACTTGGGTTTCTGAGAAAAAGTCAACCATACCTTTGACATCTAAAATCTTGGGAAATGATTCAAGATACTCTAAAACACCTATGGAATCCATCCATTAGGTTTAATTTAGCCCAAGAACTTGATTTCATAAAGGATCGTAAAGTTTGAAATTCATCTGATAAAAAGTCAACTGTACCCAAAACCAAGTTTGACTTTTGATATTTTTTGACAAAGATGGTTTTTTTAAGTAAAAAACAATGTTAATTTTTGGTTTGGGTCATCATCCATCAAGAAAAATCAAGAAAAGTGAGGTTACTTGCAAAAGGGGCAACCTTAAGAAACTTAAAATTTCACTAAGTTATGACAAAAATGATTTTTACCCAACTTTGTAAAACCACAACCTGTGATCCAAGCAACCTTTTTCTTCCATCCAAAGATCAAATGAAAGCCCTCATTACATACTACAAGATTTTCAACTACCCTACATTCCAAATCTTCATGGATTTTGAGTTATGGATTGATTAAAATCACCAAAAATTAAGAAATGGACCTTTTCTTGAGACTTAGAAAATTTTGAGGCAGAATATGTCTCATGTTTTGTCCAACTTTGGAGGCATTTTCCATCATGATCCAAGATGAATCAAGACCAAAGTTAAACATCAAAGTTGAAGTATGATATGCGCGCTTTCCAAAAAGTACAAGAACTCGCCCTAATTCAACTTGAGCCAGAAGTTACAAGTCTTGCAACATGACATAAAATTCTGATTTTTCAAGACAACATTGGTGCATGACTTATGCCACACGATTTTCTCCTTCAAATTTTTTCACTTTGCCAACTTTGTCATCTTCCAAAAACACAAAACTCTTGATGACTCACTTGTTACTTGACCAAAGAGGCAAAAATTCCACTTAGCATGTGCAAAACCATCATGACTTGAACCTTGAATTTCAATTTTGGAAATGTTACATTAATGCAATGCATTGAGGTGTCATGAACCAAGCCATACCAATCCAAACCAGTCAAGATTCAGTCTAAAGCTCTAAGTGTTCAAACCTGCAGAAATTGAATTGAGTCAAGCTAGAGGAGACTTGGCACTTTGAAACATCCAAGTCAATGGCTACCTAGCCAGACACTATGATCAGCCTCCATTCACTATTCCTTGCAAAATAAACTTCCTCTACTATAAATAGAGGTCATTTGTGACTGATCAACACACACCAAAACATCAGAATACATGTTTTCCACCATTTCCGTCTTGAACCTCAAAAATCCATTTTCAAAGAAGTGAGAATCGTGTTTTGAAATAGAGAGCAATTCAGCTCAAACCAATGGTTCTAACACCTCACATACATCATATATGAATGATCTACACACTTGAACAACATTTGTAACACCAGATTCATCAAGTTCATACCCCACCCCAAAGCCATCTGCAGTTGGAGTCGTGCCCACCAATCCAGAGGTTTTTAATCCATTCCAAGCTTCTCAACACACTCACTAGGGTCCATTAAAGCTGTCCAGATCATTCAAACACATCTACAACACCTAAAACTAAGGATTCGAATTCCTCTTGCAGAGGTAAGCCTAAACCTCTCAAACTCTATGATTCATGCATCATAAATGTGTTTTCAAGTTACAAACATGTTTCTGCACTTATGTAGAGTGTTCCCCCTCAATTAATTGCTTTGTAGCTATTGAATATGGAATTTCATAGTGTTCTTGCAAAAATTAGGGTTCATCTGTTCTTCACACGATTTCTCACTCCACACTTAAAAGAAATGCAATTAATTGGTATCATTGAAATCCTTGTTAAAAACGAGCAACTGTCATGTTTACAAAAGTCATTTTCATTACGTATTAGTGAGATATGTGAGCTTTTGCAAATCATCCTTGGCGAGCACACACGAGGAAGAAGAAGGAGTCGTTGGCGCCCTTTTTCAAAATTTTGAATTTTTAAATATTTTTTAATATTTTCAATTAATTTCAAAAATTCATATCTCTCTCATTTTTAATCTTTTTCAAATGATTTTTTAAACATAAATCATTTATACATTTTAATATTTAATTCCATAAAAAAATAAAAAAATATTTATTATTTGATATATTTTTTAATTTTTCAAAGAATTTCTTTTTTAATTATTTTAAACATTTTAAATAAATTATTTTTCTTGATTTTTCAAAATAAATTGAGTTCAAATCGTCTTGTGAAATAAAACATCTATTTTCAAACATTTTTCAAAGTTCACAACATGTTTTTGAATATATTTGATATTTTATATCATCTTTTATTTAATTTTCTTTGAAAAAATTATATTTTAATTAAAATTAGGGTTTTCCCTTAATTTTAAAATTTTTAAACTTCATTTGAAACATTTTGGGCCTCTAATAGAGTGTAAGACCCAACCCCTTTTGTAAATAAATAATCTTGGGCCTCTGTCATAGTATAAGTCCCGATACGATTTTCAAAAATAACGGTGCGTCTACTTTTTTTTCATTTGGGCCTCTCCTTGAGTATAATCCCCACTTTTCTTTCTTTACAAACACATTTTTGGGCCTCTAATAGAGTGTAAGACCCAACCTATTTGTACATAAATAAATTTTGGGCCTCTAATGTAGTATAAGTCCCACAACGTCTTTCGGTATCGCAGTGCGATCACTGTTTTCAAAATAAGTCATATGGGCCTCTCTTGGAGTATAATCCCCAATCTTTTGTACATAAACCTTGTTTTAAAACAATAAATAACTTCCACGGGCCTCTCCTTGAGTTGTAAACCCCATACCTCTGCTTTCAAAATCATCTATTTATTTTAAACTAGTACTAAGAGGAGCATTATTCCCGGTGAAACTGCTCTTAGACCACTTGGGCCTCTCTTTGAGTTATAAGCCCCAAAATTTCTTTTCTTTTAAACAACTTTCTTTTAATTCAAATTCAAACTTAAAGTTTTTTCAAAACTTTCTTCAATTTCTTAAAACCCTAATCACACAGTTGTAGTCAATACAGTCAATCACAATACACTTGGGTCTCTTTTCAGAGTGTATTGTCATACCCCAAATTTTTACCACTAATATTTCCCATTTGTGCAAATCATCACCATAATATGGAGAAACCATCATGCCTCATCAATCTCCTTAAAGATGTTTGAGCATTCACCACAATCAAAGAATTAGGGTTTCAAGCCCTCTCAGAGCCTTAGGCAAAGGATCAATCAAGAAATGACATGATCTTCAACTTGTTTAACCTCTCAAAACATCCATAAAGGATCAATAGGACTCCCACATCGAGAATCAAGCACAAAGTTGCAACATTCCAAGTGGATCAAGCCTCAAGATCGCCAGTGTCACCAAATTAGGGTTTTGGTCTACTGAGGCCTCCAGATGGAATTTTTCCTCTGGGAATGAGCCATTACTTAAAAGCACAACTTAAGATACCTCAAGGGACCTCATGAACCCAATCATCATGTCAATTTAACCTCAGGGGAGGCAGTCATCAAAAATCAAGAATTAGGGTTTCTTAACCTAATTCACGCCTAAGTTGACTTTTGGGACAAAACATGAACCAAGACCTCAAGACGTGATTTGAGGGTCTCTAACACACTACATTGATCCATTTGCAACAATGGATTGATCCAAGAAGCTTGATCCACAAGTTTCAATTTCATCAGTACCACAATTAGGGTTTTGAAGAAAAAGTCAACTGTACCTTTGACTTTTGACCTGGACATGCTCCCAAACCTTGGGACATGATTCAATACACCCTATAACACCTATGGAATATATCCATTAGGTTTGATTTAGGTCAAGGACTTGATTTCACCAAGGATCGCACAGTTTGGATTTCATCCGATAAAAAGTCAACTGTGCACAAAATCAAGTTTGACTTTTTGGAATTTTTCACAATTATGGTTCCTTGACCCTAAAATAATGTTAATATGTGATTTAAATCATCATTCATCAAGAAAAATCAAGAAAAGTGAGGTTTCTTGCAAAAGGGGTAACCGTAAAAAACTTAGAATTTTTCTAAGTTATGGAACAAAGTGGCTATGGTACCAACTTCCAAGGACCATAACTTGGGATCCAAGCAACCATTTTGGATGGTCCAAAGTTGGATTTGTAGCTCTCATGGCATACTTTAAAAGTGTCAACTATATCTCATTCCAATTCTTCATGGATTTTTAGTTATGGAGTGATCAAAATGGCTGAAAACATGAAAATGGCATTTTTCCAACACTTAGTGAAATTTTCACTAAGTCAGAATCTGCCTTACCTTTTCCAAAATGTAGGGACAGTTTTCACCTTGATCCAAGTTGAACCAGGTCTAGGGTCAAACATCAAAGTTAAAGTACATCATTCAAGCTTTCCAAAGAGTACTAGAACTCCCTTTAATTCAAATTGAGCTGAGAGGTATGATCATTGAAAGCTGGCTCCAAAACCTGAGTTTTTACAAGTCAGTTTGAGGTTTTTTGCTCGAATTTGGATTTTGTGCATAACCACAAGCATGGTTATCCATCTGCACACCTCAAGGGGGAACAACCAAGGGACAGACACTGATCTACCAGCCTCCCAAGTCCATGGAGCTATGTTTAGGCATGACACTCCTAAATTCAAAGATGCTTCAAATATTCAATTTTGTTTCAAAGTATTTAACTGATGCATAGAGGTGGCATTCATCAAGACAATGTTATCCAAGTTCAGTCAAGACTTATCCTTGAACCAAAGAACCTTAGGCCTGTGCTCTAACCTCAAGTCAATTGCTAGAGGAGACTTGAGATTCCATTTGATCACAATTGGCCACAGACCTGCTGCAGCTGCCATTCACTATTGCTTGCAAAACAAACTTGCTTTACTATAAATAGAGCTCATTTTTGCTCAGTTTGAGTACACCAAAGCACTCAAACTGATGCTTTCCTCAAAATCACCTCTTTCACTCCAAATTTGCCTTCTAACTCAAGTCACCATCGGGTTTTGAGTTTGAGAGCAATTCCAACCAAACCAATCACTCAAACACTTCCCACATAACATATTTGAGTTGATCAAACACTCAAAAACTTTCTGGAAGTCCAAAATCATAGACCTCAAAATCCACTTGAGGCCTATAATCAGTCAACACACCATGAAGTGATCCAGCCATCTCCAAGCAGGTCCAAGGGTCTAAACACACTCCATATGGTGTAGGGAAACTGTTCAGATCATCATAACTCATCTGTAACACCTCCAACTCAAAAATCAAATTGCTCTTGCTGCTACGACATTCAAGTAAGCCTAAACTTGGTCATCTCATGATTCATGCATATTTCCTCGCACAATAATTTTGCCATATGTTCATAATCATGTATGGAGTGTTTCCCCTCCATTGATTGCTTTGTATGAATCATGTATGGAATTTCTTAGCCTTCATGCAGAAATTAGGGTTCTTGAGGTTTCTCTTTGATTTCTCATTCCATACTTAAAATAAATGAAATTAAAGACCATAGACATGATCGTGAGTTGGACAAATTGATATGTGGATTGTGTGATTTCATCAAGTATTCAGTGAGATTGATGAGAAAATGCAAATTAGACAAAAACAGGGCACGCGGCCAAGAACAAGCTGTTCTTGGCGCCCTTTTTCAAACTTTTGAATTTTTGAATTTTTATTATTTTTATTTAATTGATTCAAAAATTAATTTCTCTCTGAATTTTAATGATTTTGAGTTGATTTTTTTTTCAAAATTCAAAAAAATGTTAAAATATTTTATTTTACAAAAATTTCCCAAAAATATTATTTATTTCATATATTTGATATTTTTTCCCAAAAATTTTCTTTCTCTTGATTTTTCAAACTTAAATGGTTTTCAATCATTTTGTAGATAAAAACACGATTTTTGAAACATTGACCCAAAATCACAACTCATTTCTTACATGTTTCCAATGATTTTATTAATTTTTAATAAAAATTAATTCCATTTTTAACAAAATTAGGGTTTTGATTGATTTCACCCTCATCAATCTATTTCAAAACACTCATGGGCCTCTATTAGAGTGTAAGACCCAATCCCCATTGTAAATAAACAACTTTGGGCCTCACACATTGTATAAGTCCCTCTGTATATTTTCAAAAGTTCGGCGCGATCGTCGCCTTTGTAACAAAATCAACTGGGCTTCTCCTTGAGCTATAAGACCCATCTTTATTCATTTTTAAACTCTTCGGGCCTCTAATAGAGTGTAAGACCCAATCCCTTTTTGAAACCAAAATAACTTGGGCCTCAGTTATTGTATAAGACCCACTGTGATTTCAAAATAACGGTGCGATCACTGCTAAACCCTGGGCCTCTCTTTGAGTATAAGCCCCAACAATCTTTTCACAAACAACTTCCTTTTTTATTTAGGTTCAAATATACAGTTGTTATAAAAACTTTCTTTAATTTCTTTGAACAACTAACAATACAGCATGGAGGCTTGCTCACCGGTAAGTTTTAATCGCTTTCATTTACCCGCTTTCGTATATATAACTGTATTGTGGGAAGCTGCGCACTGTAAGTCTTCTTTCATATCCTTTTAAATACTTGTCATATATCAACAGTAGATATACTAGTATAGTTATTTATAGTTTTCCCCGGCAACTAGGTCTAGAACTAGGTAAAGCCATGTTGGTCACTCTTAAATACAGACAAAACTAGATCCTCCATAGGATTTTCAGATACAGTCTTGCCTTCTCTTGGGCTTAAACAATATGGAACAAAGAGAAAGGTAGTATTCTCCGCGAACCTTTTCTCAGGCTGTCACTATTAGAAATTGTCAAAGAAATTCTACTCCCCAGAGTTGATCTATTCTCGGTGAATAGCATCTCTTGAGTTTCTTCAAACCTCAGAACTTTCACTAAATGATCTATTCTCGGTGAATAACATTTCTTGAACTTTTCTTGGTTTGGGACCCACAGGCTTCCTAAAAGCATCCCCGCCTCCTCTTGGACTTTGCACAAGGACCCTTCGGTTTCTTAGAAGTTCTCATGCCTTCTCTTGGGCTTAATATAAGGACCCTGACGACCTCTTAAAGGTATAAGACAGAACTTAGTCATCCTTTGCTAGAGCAGTCTTTCCTGTGTCAAATCTCAGACCAGTGTAGGGTTGATTCACATCCCTCAATACACCCTCCTCCTCTTGGGCATCATAGAAAAGATAAAACTCTTCCACACCAATAGACTTGGACAGTCTAAATCCCCTTGAGTCTCAAAGACATTCTCAAGTTCCCTACAAACATAGGAGAAACCCCAGTCACTTTGGATAAATCTCCAGCCGAGTTAAAACCCATGGGTTCTAAAACCCCAGTCTCTCTCCTAAAAATCCCCAAGCCAGGGTTAGTTTATCATCAGTATAACACTATCCCAAATCAGAACCTCAAGGTATCTGATACTTTAACTCTTCTGTAAACCTTAGCAGGAGTTGAATCCCCATTTTGGACCTGCCTCGGGATCTCAATTATCCCCGGCAGAAAGTTAGCCTCCTCTTAGGCTTTGTATAATGACCTTTCCTCAGCAAAGTCAGCCTCCTCTTGGGCTTTGTACAATGATTCTCCCCAGCGGAGCTAACCTTTTCAGACTCTCTTGTTGAGTCAATCACCTTTTCAGACTCTCTTGTTGAGTCAATCAACTTTTCAAACTCTCTTGTTGAGTCAATCACTTTCTCAGACTCTCTTGTTGAGTCAATCACATTTCAGACTCTCTTGTTGAGTCAACCTTTTTCAGCCTCAATCTTGGGCTTTGTACAAGACATATAAAGATACTCTCTTGTTGAGCCAATCTTTTCCCCGCCTCATCTTAGGCTTGGTATAAAGATTTCCCCTAGCAGGAGCTAGCCTCCTCTCAAGTTGTGTAGAATAATTTCTCCAGCTTGTTCAGCCACAATCCTGGGCTTTGTACAGGATAGATAAAAGCACTCTCTTGTTGAGTCAAACCCTTTTAGCCACAATCTTGGGCTTTGTACAAGACATAAATTTTCATCTCTTAAGCTTGGGACAGAGATCTTCCCCAGCGAAGTCATTTCCTCCCAGCATTCGTTTAGGCTTTGAGGAATAATTTCCCAAGCAGAGTCAAACTCATTTCAACCTCAATCTTGGGCTTTGTACAAGACACATAAAATATCCTCACCAGAGTCAGTTAAAATTCTCATTTCAGCCTCAATCTTGGGCTTTGTACAAGACACATACAAACCCTCCACAACGGAGTCAAAATCCCATTTAGCCTCAATCTTGGGCTTTGTACAAGACAGATAGAACATTTTACCCAGAAAAGTCAAACTTCTAGCCTCCTCTTAGGCTTTGTATAATGATATCCCCAAAGAGTCAGTCTCTTTTTTGCCTCAATCTTGGGCTTTGTACAAGACATATATACACTCTCTTGTTGAGTCGGTCTTTTCCAGCCTCCTCATAGGCTTTGTATAAGGACTTCCCTAGTGAAGTCAATCAACCTCTTAGATTCAACCTTGGGATTTGATCAAGGCACACAAAAATCAACAATACCTCTTTAGAGATGACAAGTTCTCTCTCGGTCAAACCTTTTAGCTTCAATCTTAGGATTCGAACAAGACACCAAAACATCTTTTTTCCTTCCTTAGAATAGGAGGAACTACGAATGCTCTGATTTCCCTATTTCATTTAAACGGGAATACGTAGGCATAAGATTGCGAAATCTTAGAGAGCATACTAACCAAAAACCCTAGGTCCAGTACCTTCATCCAAAGACTTTAGGTTTCATACCTTAGTCATCATTCATCCCCATTTTCCACAGAAAACAAAAACTCACTCACTCATATTTCCCAAGAAACTTTCCCAACCCATTAACAGATAAACTCCATCAAGTACAAAGCGAAACCTAAAGCTAATATCCTGTGGATAACCATATATAGGATGGGTAATTGACAACTCCCCGTTGTATAACCTGACCCCGGACCCCCAATCTCTTTTAAGCGTTTGTTCAGTTAAACATCCGCGTGTAAGGTTAGTTTTAGATAGCTTCCCTTTCCCTTCCAGCTTCATGGGATAAATAAGAAATCAGAAAGTAGCACCCCCTCCTACCATTGCGGTGAGGAAAACCCAGTGATAAGGTGGTCGCGTCACCGACAAAAATCGCTCGCTACAGGAAAATAACGACTCTGCTGGGGATCATTTGTCTGTATAGGACTAGGATTATAGCTCTTAAGAGGTCTAGGATGTTAGTTTTAGAAATAAATATATATATATCGCTTTTCCTAATTGATATCCGTGTTTATTTTTCTGCTAATGGGACTGCGGGTGATGCCTCATCTGGAAAGTTTGAGTGACACCTAAGATAAGTGATGGCATTAGACGGGTAATCTTACAGGGAGTGACTCCCAAATAAGAGATCCCGATAGACAATCGAATCAGTGGAGATACCCTTTGCAGATTCAATGCCTATACAACTTCGGTTGTTGAAAGCAGATTGTTCGATTGTGGTGTCCGTGAAACTGAGGATTTAGTAGGCTGAGACCGTGTTACTATTTTGTAGTGCGGAAGCTATCAGAAATAGTTGTCACGCGATACTTCCCTCATTTGAGATTACTCTAAGATACTGCAGCTCGCTCGGGTGAACCAGCCTGCTGTTATTATCCCAAGGGGGGTCAATGATTTTGAGGACAGGTACAAAAAATACCAGTACAACCTTTGGTGATGGGTAGAGCCATGACTTCATGACACCGAACCTTTGACCCCATGTTTTTTCTATGTTTTTGTGTGCTACATTCATGCATTCATTTCATTAAAAAATTTTAAACAAAGAAAATCTTCTTTTCTAGTCTCTCTTTTTCAAATTAAACTAAGACAATGATTGCAAATATCAGAGAGAAAGATTGCGTTATGGATTTCGATAGAAGGAAGACTCACAAGTATACCTTCAAGGTTCCAAAACTAGAGGATTTAAGAGGGTTGGCAAGGATGATCACCAACCCCGATGCTTTCAGAGCTAAGTACGGAGGACTGCTGTCTCTGTTAAGGGTACATGTAATTGAAGGAATCCTGGCTACGCTCATTCAGTTCTACGATCCGGTCTATCACTGCTTTACCTTCCCGGATTATCAACTTGCACCAACGCTGGAGGAGTACTCTCATCTGACTGATTTACCCATCACAGGCCAAGCTCCCTTTTCTGGACTGGAAGAAATTCCAAAAGATCAAACCATTGCAAGAGCAATCTATTTGGATGAGTCAGAAGTCAGGACTCACATGACCACTAAGGGTGGAATCCAAGGTTTACCAGCCAAGTTTTTAATAAAGAAAGCTTTGTACATTGCTAGTATAGGGAACATGATTGCTTTCGAGAGCGTTTTTGTTCTGCTCACCTACGGGTTGTTTCTGTTTCCCAACATTGATGACTTTGTTGATATCAATGCCATTAAGATTTTTCTGATTGGAAACCATGTACCAACCTTGCTTGCAGATGCTTATCATTCTGTACACTTAAGGAATTTGTACAGCGGAGGAATGATCACATGCTGTGTACCCCTGCTATACAAATGGTTTACTTCCCATTTACCCAAGTCTGCCGCTTTCTGGGATCATAAGAGTACTATGCGTTGGTCACAGAGAATCATGTCTCTTACCAACTCTGACATAGACTGGTACAATCAGATCTATGACGGGATCAAAATCATTGACCGTTGTGGAAACTTCCCTAATGTACCCCTCATAGGAATTAAAGAAGGAATCAATTATCATCCAGTTTTAGTTCGTCGTCAATTTGGATACCCGATGATACATGTCCCGCGTAATGTTCATCTGGAAGGTCTTTTCTTCAAGGAAGGAGAAAATGACAGGGCACTAAAGACAGAAATAGTGCATGCTTGGAAACATGTTCACAGGAAAGGAAGAGAGTCTCTAGGAAAACCAGGTTGTGTCTCCGTGGAACCTTATCTCCACTGGGTACAAACTAGAGCTCTCAAGCTGAGGATGCCTTACCCTCGTCAAGAAGTTATTCTGTTAAAGGAATTTGTCCTTTATTTTATGTCTGATACGGAAAAGCTTCAGGTTACTCTTAACAAAGTTCAACAGGAGAAGAAATCTTGGAAGAACAAGTATCGTATTCTCAGTGTGGAGTGTAACAAAATACAACAACTGTTAAAATAAAAAGATGCTTTGATCAAGATTTTAGAGCAACATGCTGTAGAAAATCAAGAAGACCAATGGAATTTGCTCGCTCCTTTCACTTGGCAAAGGAATGATAACCCGACAACGGCTCAAGAGCCCCGGTCAAAGAAAAGGAAAATACCAGAACCAGCACCCGAGCCCTCCTCAGAGAGGACTCAGGATCCATAAGTTTAGACATTTCCTTTTACAGCACTTTGTAAATTACTGTATTTCCATTTCCGCAATCTTTGAATTCAATAAAACGGGGTTTCCCCACTGTATAAAAAATTTATTAATATAATCATTGCATATCATTCATCATTCTCACATAACGCATTCTTCTTACCTGCGAATCTCACGTTTGTGTCTCGATTCTAGAGTCAAACTGTCTCATTTGTACAATACTCGGACCAATCGACAAAATAAAATGGATAATCTCGAGGAAGAGAACAGAGAGTTGAGAGAAGAACTCGATGCTCTTAAGGAAGATCTGAGGAAACTTCAAAATGACATGCAAGCTCTAGCAGCAACCCAGATACAAAGGACTGTGATCTCAGAGATCACATCGACGCCCATAGTGGAAAAGTATGATCCTCGGTATAACGTGCCTAAAGATCGTCCCTGGGGCATGCCTATTAACTATATCCCGGAAGGATATATTTTGCCAATCACGGAAGATCCGGAAACTGCAGCAGGAACAGCTGGGCCTGAAGGTTATAAACTTCGGGAAAGCGAAGATACAAGGGGCATGACAGCAGCAACTCCTGAAGGTTACAAACTTCGGGATAGGGAAACACCAAGAGTCACTGCCGTAATGACTATACCACCAGCCGTGGTA
The DNA here is from genome assembly GCA_022829125.1 of Lathyrus tuberosus. Classification (NCBI taxonomy): domain Eukaryota; kingdom Viridiplantae; phylum Streptophyta; class Magnoliopsida; order Fabales; family Fabaceae; genus Lathyrus; species Lathyrus tuberosus. Next base: position 6,363,698 of record JALAZF010000264.1, read on the forward strand.
CACACTGTCCTGGAAGGACAGATTCTGCAGATACCTTCTTGTGGAAACGAAAGTATGGATGATAGAATGAATGAGTTCCATGTGTAATTCCTGGAGATGCAGAAGGAACTGCATGCCATTCGCGGTCAGGATCTATTCGGAAAGGACGCCGCAGACCTTTGTTTGGTCCCCAATGTGAAAGTTCCGCACAAATTCAAGGTGCCCGGATTTGAAAAGTACAAGGGCAACTCTTGCCCTCAAAGTCATTTGGTGATGTACGCTCGGAGGATGTCAACTCAAACAGAGAACCAACAGCTACTGATCCACTATTTCTAAGATAGTTTAACCAGTGCCGCACTCAAATGGTACATGGGTTTAAACCTCACAAAGATCGTCACTTTCAGAGATCTTGGTGCTGCCTTCGTTCAGCAGTATAAGTATAACATGGACATGGCACCAGACTGAGATAAACTTAGACCAATGTCCCAGAAGGACAAGGAAACCTTTAAGGAATATGCTCAGAGATGGCGTGAAATTGCCGCCCAGATTTGTCCACCTCTCGAGGAAAAAGAGATGACAAAGATCTTCTTGAAAACCTTGAGCTCATTTTACTACGACCGAATGGTCGCCAGTGCGCCCAACGACTTTACTGAAATGGTGGGCATGGGAGTTCGTCTTGAGGAAGCGGTCCGAGAAGGACGTTTAGTTAAAGATGTTGGACCATCAAGCAGTACCAAAAGATATGGTAGTGCTCTCCCTAAGAAAAAAGAGCAAGATATTGGCAATATCTCTCTTGGAAAGAAAAGGCGACGGTACCAACCAGTAGCAGCTGTAACTCCTGCTATCAACCCTGCGCCTGTTCCTACGTATCAACCTCAGGTTTCTCAGAGCCAACCGAATCAACAACAATATCAACAAAGGACGCAACAACCTCTTCAGCAGTCTCGTCCTCAGTACAACAACAATCGTACGACACGACCACCAGGGTTTGACCCCATGCCGATGTTGTACTTAGAACTATTCCCACTCTTACTGGTCAAGGGGAACGTCCAAACCAGGTCTTCTCTTACAAAACCAGAGAATCCTCATTTTTGGTTCAAAGCGAATCAGACTTGCCCTTACCATCAAGGAGGACCAGGGCATAACATAAAAAACTGTCTCAGCTTCAAAATCTGATGTGCAGAAGCTTGTTAGGAACGAGGTCTTATCCTTCAAGCATACAAATCCAAACGTTCAGACGAACCCGTTGCCTCAACATGAGAAACCTGCGGTAAATTTGATAGAAAAAGAGTCTAAGCACAGCTATCAAATTCACGATGTACTCTTATTGGGAACCAACCTGGTCAAGATGCATTGTAGACAAAGTGGATATGGTCATGTACCGTCTCATAACTATCACCAGTGTGATATCTGCTCTAAAAACGATCAAGGATGTTCTGTGGTGCAGTCAGCTCTACAAGAACAGATGGATCTCGGGTGGATCCAAGATCACCGAATTCGTGAAGTCAACATGACTTATACGAATTCCAACACCATCCAGAACCACAACATTCTAGCAATGAATGTCAACTTGGTGGCAATGCACTCAAGGCAAAGCCAACATTATGATCTTCCACGGCACGATTATGATTCCTGTCATATTTGCTCAATAAACGATCAGGGATGCTCTTTTGTACAAGAGGCCCTCTAGCGCCAGATGGATCTTGGATGGATTTAGGATTACCGTGATAGAAGTCAGTATCAAGTGAATATGATTCAAATCTTTGATATTCGCTTGATGAATACCAGCTTGGTGGAATTACATGCTAAGCAAGTCCAGCTCGGTTTCCTGACTTCGCATGATTATCAAAACTGTAATGTGTGTCGTGGGAGTGACCAAGGATGTGTACTCGTTCAAAGAACACTGCAACACTTGTTGAACCATTGGTGGCTTCTGATCTATCTAGATGAAGACACACAACAAGTCAGTATGATTGACGGGAACCCTACTAGGCATCAAAATCAGGATGTTCGATCAATGGAAACAGACCCAGTGAGGTTACACTGCATATAGAGCGGACGTGGTCGGGTGCCACCACACAACTATGAGCATTGTAGAGTTTGCTCAGAAGATAGCCAAGGATGCTACCCCGTGCGAGCAGCCCTTCAAAGTTAGTTAGACCATAAGGAGATTCAACCAAGGTCAAGCTCTGGTTCAATGTTGGACTATCATCCTAATCAAGGTAAAGATGTTGTCTTGATCCCTAAGCGAGAAATGGCCAAAGATGTGTGCACCATAATCCCTTTACTCCATGAATCAAGAGTTCCTCTTGATGGTGGAAAGGTTCTCAACCTCGAACCAATTGAGGCCGGCTATGATGATCAAAAAAATAAGAAGGCTCCTGTAGTTATTTATCTGCCGGGACCAGTACTGTACAAATCCGATAAGGCTATCCCTTACAAATACGGTGCAACAACAATTGAAAATGGAAAGGAAATTCCATTACCCTCCGTCGTGAATATTGCAGACATCAGTCAAGTAACACGGAGCGGTCGAATCTTCAACCGAGGAGTAGGAGAACCCAACAAAGAAAAGGGACCTCAAACAGAAGTTCCTAATCAATCAGTCGGTCAATCCTGTGATCCTGACCTTTCTAAGAACAACGATGAGATACTGAAGCTCATCCAGAAGAGTGAATACAACATTGTTGATCAACTGTTGCAAACTCCTTAAAAAATCTCTGTGTTATCTCTTTTACTCAGTCCTGAGGCTCACAGGGAAACTCTACAGAAAGTCTTAGAGCAAGCCTTTGTGGAACAAGATGTAACAATAAGACAATTCGACAACATCATCTCCAACATCACTTCCTGAAACAACTTGGGATTCAGTGATGAGGAATTGCCAGAAGAGGGCCAAAATCATAACATGGCACGCAATATTATAGCCAACTACCAGGACGATGCATTAACTAGCGTACTAGTAGATACCGGATCGGCTCTGAATGTTATACCAAAGTCTACTCTGATGCGATTATCATACCAAGGACCTCCGATGAGAGGCAGTGAGGTCATCGTCAAAGCATTTGACGGATCCCAAAAAATAGTTATCGACGAAGTCGACCTTCCCATAACTACCAGTCCTCACACTTTCCAAGTCACTTTCTAGGTCATGGACATCCGGGCAGCATACAATTGTTTGTTAGGAAGACCTTGGATACACGAGGCTGGGGCAGTCACTTCGACACTTCACCAGAAGCTAAAGTTCGTCAAGAATGACCAACTAGTCAAGTCTGTGGAGAGCAAGCCTTGATCGTGAGCAACTTATCGTCATTCACTTGTGTAGAACCAGAGGAGGTTGTAAGAACCCAGTTCCAAGCACTTTCAGTGAGCAATGACAACTAATCAGAAAGAGAAACGTCAATATCCTCATACAAAGATGCTCTCGAAGTGATCAAAAGTAACAATGCAAAAGGATAGGGACAGCTTGTCATTCCTACGAATAACAAGACGAAGAAAGGTCTTGGTTTTTCTTAAAATTATGCCCAGACTGCTACTAACGATGAAAGTCTTCATCCCATTCAGGACTTCTTCCACAGTGAAGGCTTTCTTCTCCCAGTATCTCAAGAAGTACATACCAATGGATGGGTTGCCTATCTGGCAGCCGTACCCAGGAGACTCGGGGAAAGAGAGTCATCCGAACGATGCATATCAGCTGAGCATCATTGAAAATAATACTTGCGTCCCCACCGAATCATGGGATCATCACTCAGGGCATTCAGAAAATATCCAGTACAACGATGAATTTGCGAGGATTGCAGGGCAAGAGTTCCTTAACTATGTTTTTCCCGAGGTCAACGTCATCGAAAAGGATGACTCCTCTAGTTCCAAAGAGGTGTGGGACACATTAGGACAACCGAGTGGCAAGTACGACTTCCTGGTCAGGTACACCGCTCCGGAAAGCTCTCGTATCAGGCTCGAAGACATCCAGCCAACTGGATGAGGAGATATACCTGAGAGTACAAACACTGTGCAAAATACAGCTGAAGAATCCTCCTACGACAGCTCTGCCTGGGAGACAGATTCCAACGATCCTGCTCCACCAGAAAACAGCGTTATTTCTAAAGACAAGCCAAGAAGGAATGTACCAGACTTTGTGATTTACCGAGGAGTTCGCCGCCAGTGGGTTGCAGTCAACGTTCCAAAAGTTGTTCATAAGTCTAAGTAATTGTCGTCTTTGTCTTAACCTTTCACCCTGCCCAAGTGAAACAGATGTTTTGATAGGGCTCACTTTCTGTAAATGTATCTCTTTGCTTTTCCCGAAGCGACAGAGTTTTGTTTTATAGGGTTGTAGTTTCAAGAATCGACCAAATCATAAATAAAATAACGTCGTTCTGTAATTTCCGCATTTATTGCTGTTTTCTCTTTTCGCTTTTTCAGAAAATGGTAATCCTAAAAATAACTCAAATAATAAAAACAAGCAGTTTTCAGAAAATACACTGCACACACTCTCGCATTCTCTCTATCTCTTCTAAAAAACAAATCATCACGTCATGCAGATTGCTTGTTTTAAACCCCATTGAAACATACGATCCAATGTCTTCTCCCAACTTTGAATTCCCGGTATTTGAGGCTGAAGAAGAAAATGACGAAGAAATTCCAGAAGAGATCTCCCGATTACTCAGACAAGAGGAAAGGTCCATTGAACCTCACAAAGAGCCATTGGAAACGGTCAACTTGGGTTTAGAAGAAGAGAGAAAACAAGTCAAGATTGGGGCACTGCTCAGTCCGATTGTCAAAGAAGGTTTAATAAAGCTTCTCAAAGAGTTTCCTAATGTATTCGCTTGGTCCTATCAGGATATGCAGGGTTGGATACTAGCATCGTGGAACATCATCTACCGTTAAGATTAGAATGTTTGCCGGTAAAACAAAGACTAAGACGGACTCATCCGGACATGGCCATCAAAATCAAAGAGAAAGTATAGAAACAGATTGACGCGGGTTTCCACGCCACATCAGAATAACCTCAATGGCTAGCCAACATAGTACTAGTTCCGAAAAAGGATGGAAAGGTCAGAATGTGTGTAGACTATAGGGATCTGAACAAGGCCAGTCCAAAGGATGACTTTCCCTTACCGCACATTGACATGCTGGTAGACAGTACAACAAAGTTCAAGGTATTCTCCTTTATGGATGGATTCTCGGGCTATAATCTGATCAAAATGGCACCAAAATACATGGAGAAAACTTCGTTCATTACCCCATGGGGTACCTTTTATAACAAGGTAATGTCGTTCGGTTTGAAGAACGCCAGGGCAACCTATCAAAGGGCCATGACTACTCTGTTTCATGACATGATACACAAAGAAATAGAAGTGTATGTCGATGATATGATTGCCAAATTTAAGACAGAAGAGGAGCATGTGACCCACCTGTTAAAACTATTCGAGCGGTTGAGAAAGTAAAAACTTCGCTTGAATCCCAATAAGTGCACATTCGGTGTCCGCTCAAGGAAACTGCTAGGGTTCATCGTCATCCAGAAAGGAATTGAGGTTGATCCTAACAAGATCAAGGCCATTCAAGAAATGCCTTCTCCAAAGACTGAAAAACAAGTCAGAGGATTCTTGGGACATTTGAACTACATTTCCAGATTTATATTCCTCATGACCGCGACATGTGCGCCAATCTTTAAATTACTCAAAAAGAATCAGGATTGGGTTTGGACAGAAGTCTGCCAAGCCGCCTTCGACAGTATCAAGGAATATTTATTGAATCCACCGATTCTATCACCTCCAGTGGAAGGAAGACCACTGATCATATCCTTAACAGTCTTGGAAGACTCAATGGGTTGTGTGCTTGGCCAATAAGACGAAACGAAAAGAAAAGAGTATGCCATTTACTATTTGAGCAAGAAATTCACCGACTACGAGACTCGGTACACTATGCTTGAGAAAACTTGCTGTGCTCTGGCTTGGGCAGAAAAACGTCTTCGCCAGTACATGATTTGTCACACTACTTGGTTAATCTCCGAAATGGATCCGATCAAGTATGTCTTTGAAAAACCTGCTCTCATGGGAAGGATTTCTCGCTGGCAGATGTTGTTATCAGAATACGACATCGAGTGCCATGCTCAGAAAGCCATCAAGGGAAGTGTTTTAGCCGATCATTTGGCTCATCAACCGATTGACAATGAGGAATCAGTCGGGTTTGACTTCCCAGACGAAGATGTTATGTACTTGAAAATGAAAGACTGCGATGAACCGCTACCCAGTGAAGGGCCAGAACCAAGTTCCCAATGGGGACTTATCTTTGACGGAGCTGTTAATCATTATGGAAACAGAATTGGGGCAATCATTATAACACCTTAGGGTACCCACATTCCTTTCACCGCCCGACTGGCATTCAAGTGTACAAACAACGAGGCCGAATACGAAGCTTGTATCATGGGTCTCGAAGAAGCAATTGATTTAAGGATTAAGAACTTGGATGTATATGGAGACTTAGCCTTGGTTATCAATCAGATCAAAGGAGATTGAAACACATACCAATCAGGATTGATTCCTTACAAAGATTACGCGAGAAGGTTATTACCATTATTCAATAGAATCGAGTTTCATCATATCCCTCGTGAAGAGAATCACATGGCTGTTGCACTAGCCACTCTCTCTTCCATGATTAGTGTAGGTCAATGGAATGACATACCTAAGATCGACGTAATGCGCCTTGAACGGCCCGCTTACATCTTCGCGATTGAAGCAGTCATAGATGACAAACCTTGGTATCACGATATCAAGTGCTTCCTTCAGAAACAAGAGTACCCACCTGGGGCATTAAGAAAGGACAGAAAGACCCTCAGGAGATTGGTAGGCAGTTTCTTCCTGAGCGGTGATACACTCTATAAGAGAAACTTTGACATGGTATTGCTCTGATGCGTAGACAGACCAGAAGCAAACATGTTGGTGAAAGAGAATCACGAAGGATCCTTTGGCACTCATGCCAACAGACACACAATGACAAGAAAAATTCTGAGAGCAGGGTACTATTGGTTGACAATGGAATCCGATTGCTACAAGTACATGAGGAAGTGTCACAAGTGTCAGATATACTCAGATAAAATCCATGTATCGCCAACACATCTCAAATTTCTTTCTTCCCCATGGCCTTTTTCCATATGGGGAATCAACATGATTGGCATGATCGAACCCAATGCTTCAAACGAACATTAGTTTATCCTGATAGCCATTGACTACTTCACCAAGTGGGTCGAAGTAGCATCATACGCCAATGTAACCCGACAGGTGGTAGTCCGCTTTATAAAAAACAATCTCATTTGCCGTTATGGTGTTCCAAGCCAGATCATTACTAATGATGGATCCAACTTGAACAATAAGATAATGAAGGAGTTTGTGCTGAGTTCAAGATCAAACACCATAACTCATCTCCCTACCGATCCAAGATGAACGGAGCGGTAGAAGCGGCTAACAAGAACATCAAGAAGATCGTTCAAAAGATGGTTGTAACCTACAAAGACTGGCATGAGATGCTACCCTTTGCTCTTCACGGTTATCGTACATCTGTCCGCACTTCAATTGGGGCAACCTCTTTCTCTCTAGTATATGGCATGGAGGTAGTGCTTCCCATAGAAGTAGAGATCTCGTCAATCAGGGTATTGATGGAAGCCAAGTTAACAGAAGCTGAATGGTGTCAAAGTCGACACGACGAACTGAATTTAATCAAAGAAAAGTGAATAACGGCACTATGCCATGGTCAGTTGTATCAACAAAGAATGAAGAAGGCGTTTGATAAAAAGGTCCGACCTTGCATCTTCAGGAAAGGAGACCTCATGCTCAAGAAGATACAGTCATTTCTCACTGATTCCCGGGGCAAATGGACACCGAATTATGACGGCCCCTATGTGGTCAAGAAAGTTTTCTCAGGCGGGGCCTTGAGACTCGCAACCATGGACGGAGAGGATTTTGCCTACCCCACAAATGTTGACGTAGTCAAGAAACACTTCGCCTAAACAAAAAAAAAAGAAAAAAAACGTCTCGGTGGATTGAAAACCCGAAAGGGCGGTCCAGGCAAAAATTTGAGACATGATAAAAAATCATCCCGATGGATTGGAAATCTTAAAGTACAATCCAGACAAAAGTTAGGGATAATGGCAAGTAACTAAGTCTAACAAAGGGGCAAGTCCCTCAGCGGCAGTCATGCCATCCATCAGGAAAACTCCAGTCAAGGTCATCTTCGACAGAAGCTCAGGATGTCCCAGATTCAAAGTTGGTAGAAGGATAGTGGTCGTTATGTTTCAATGTAGCCCTTTTCCCTTAAATTACCATTTTCTAACTTTGTAAATACTCCATGGAATCACGCGTTTGGCTGATTTCCATCCTATCAATAAAATTTGAGCCTTAGTGCTTTTGTTTGCAATTCATATTTGTTTTAGCTTTACAGAACAACATTTTAACATGATTAACGATTCTTGAAATAAAACGAAAATGAATTTACTTGTCAAAATTTTTCTGCTTTTAAAATAAAGATGGAAATTCTTTTGACTGTTGAACATCGAAAGAACACTGATCGCTTCTCCAAAGGTGATTGAACCTCAAAGTGCAGAATCAAAGTACTCCTTCTAAACCAGTACGCCTGAATGAAGGGTCAACTGTGTCAGAGACCGTGTTTCATCTGACATCCCCGACAGAGTTTTTATCTCTTAAGCCCGACCAACGTTGTTCCCCACAGGAACTTTTTCTCCTAGGCAAGGCAGAATTGCTATCTTAAACCGAAGATACTTCTTCGTCCCCTGCAGTGGCCGAGTATCCAGTCGTGTTCATCCACTAGTCTGTATGTCGCGTCAGTTTTGGCAGCATAAACATACATACATCATGCATTATTTACATTCATATTCATATTGCATCACTATCACTCTAGTCGGTCTTATCCCCTAGTGATAAAAGTCCTCTCAATCGAGTTTCAGTTCTATCCTTGTCAAGAAATGTTACGTCTGAACAATCTCTCCTCCAGTTTATTTCTGGATTGGAGACGGTCCTCGACCACTTTGATAACTTGAATCTCTGAAAAGCAAGAAAACTTTCGACGAACATCACTCTTCGCCATTGAAGATGATATCTTCGCTTTCCCGGATTAAGGAAAACCCCCGGAGAAAGCCTATTAATCAAAGATTCGGCAGTACAGCAGTTTTCTCTGGAAAATTCGCTGACGAAAAGGTCATCAGTACCTCCAAGTTAGATTGCATCACATGGCATTTCTTCGAAAAGATCTCAAGGAAAAGTATGATGTAATATCCCCAAGTAGGAGGCAGTCTCTCAAGAGACTCATTTTCCCCAGTGGAGTCAACAATTGGCGTCTCCAACAGAGAAGTTTGTACAACTCTACAACTCAGACGAATGGGTTTCCCCAGCAAGTTTGACATCAAAATTCTTTCCCATCAAATGGCATCTCCCCAGGAAAATTCGGCGAGAAGTTTGAGGAAAACCGCTACGAATAACGTCCCTTGTCAAGAAAGTTTATTGACAAAAGAAACTGAGACCAGTTCCTTGGCTGAAGACCAGGATCGAGGGGAAGTTTATTTCAGAAATTGAGACCAGTTCCTTGGCTGAAAACCAGGATCGAGGGGAAGTTTTTACCTTTTTCTAAGCATCATTGCTTAGCAAAAGAAGATGGATGAGCAAGCTTCCATTCATAACCACCTTCAAAATTTTGGGTATTCCGATATTTAATCCTCTTGCACCCCGAATGCCCGAATACCTTCGCCATTCACACCTTCGGGTCCAAGAAGATTAAATAGGGGCATATGTCATACCCCAAATTTTAACCACTAAGATTTCCCATTTGTGCAAATCATCACCACAATATAGAGAAACCATCATGCCTCATCAATCTCCTCAAAGATGTTTGAGCATTCACCACAATCAAAGAATTAGGGTTTTAAGCCCTCTCAGAGCCTTAGGCAAAGGATCAATCAAGAAATGACATGATCTTCAACTTGTCTAACCTCTCAAAACATCCATAAAGGATCAAGAGGACTCCCACATCGAGAATTAAGCACAAAGTTGCAACATTCCAAGTGGATAAAGCCTCAATATCGCCAGTGTCACCAAATTAGGATTTTGGTCGACTGAGGCCTCTAGATGGAATTTTTCCTCTGGGCATGAGCCATTACTTCAAAGCACAACTTAAGATACCCCAAGGGACCTCATGAACCCAATCATTAATTCAATTTAACCTCCGGGGAGGCAGTCATCAAAAATCAAGAATTAGGGTTTCTTGACCTAATTCACCCCTAAGTTGACTTTTGGGACAAAACATGAACCAAGACCTCAAGACTTGATTTGAGGGTCTTCAATACACTACATTGATCCATTTGCAACAATGGATTAATCCAAGAAGCTTGATCCACAAGTTTCAATTTCATCAGTACCACAATTAGGGTTTCGAGGAAAAAGTCAATTGTACCTTTGACTTTTGACCTGGACATGCTCCCAAACCTTGGGACATGATTCAATACACCCTATAACACCTATGGAATATAGCCATTAGGTTTGATTTAGGTCAAGGACTTGATTTCACCAAGGATCGCACAGTTTGGATTTCATCCGATAAAAAGTGAACTGTGCACAAAATCAAGTTTGACTTTTTGGAAATTTTCACAATTATGGTTCCTTGACCCTAAAACAATGTTAATATTTGATTTGAATCATCATTTATCAAGAAAAATCAAGAAAAGTGAGGTTTCTTGCAAAAGGGGTAACCATAAAAAACTTAGAATTTTTCTAAGTTATGGAACAAAATGGCTAGGGTACCAACTTCCAAGGACCATAACTTGGGATCCAAGCAACCATTTTGGATGGTCCAAAGCTGGATTTGTAACTCTCATGGCATACTTTAAAAGTGTCAACTACATCTCATTCCAATTCTTCATGGATTTTTAGTTATGGAGTGATCAAAATGGCTGAAAACATGAAAATAGCATTTTTCCAACACTTAGTGAAATTTTCACTAAGCAAAATCTGCCTTACTTTTTCCAAAATGTAGGGGCAGTTTTCACCTTTATCCAAGTTGAACCAGGTCTAGGGTCAAACATCAAAGTTAAAGTACATCATTCAAGCTTTCCAAAGAGTACTAGAACTCCCTCTAATTCAAATTGAGCTGAGAGGTATGATCATTGAAAGCTGGCTCCAAAACCTGATTTTTTACAAGTCAGTTTAAGGTTTTTTGCTCGAATTTGGAGTTTGTGCATAACCACAAGCATGGTTATCCATCTGTACACCTCAAGGGGGAACAACCAAGGGACAAGCACTGATCTACCAGCCTCCCAAGTCCATGGTGCTATGTTTAGGCATGACACTCCTAAATTTAAAGATGCTTCAAATATTCAATTTTGTTTCAAAGCATTTAACTGATGCATAGAGGTGACATTCATCAAGACAATGTTATCCAAGTTCAGTCAAGACTTATCTTTGAACCAAAGAACCTTAGGCCTGTGCTCTAACCTTAAGTCAATGGCTAGAGGAGACTTGAGATTCCATTTGATCACAATTGGACACAGACCTGCTGCAGCTGCCATTCACTATTGCTTGCAAAACAAACTTGCTCTACTATAAATAGAGCTCATTTGTGCTCAGTTTGAGTACACCAAAGCACCCAAACTGATGCTTTCCTCAAAATCACCTCTTTCACTCCAAATTTGCCTTCTAACTCAAGTCACCATCGGGTTTTGAGTTTGAGAGCAATTCCAACCAAACCAATCACTCAAACACTTCCCACATAACATATTTGAGCTAATCAAACACAAAAAATTTCTGGAAGTCCAAAATCATAGACCTCAAAATATACTTGAGGCCTATAATCAGTCAACACACCATGAAGTGATCCAGCCATCTCCAAGCAGGTTCAAGGGTCCAAACACACTCCATATGGTGTAGGGAAGCTGTTCAGATCATCATAACTCATCTGTAACACCTCCAACTCAAAAATCAAATTGCTCTTGCTGCCACGACATTCAAGTAAGCCTAAACTTGGTCATCTCACGATTCATGCATATTTCCTCGCACAATAATTTTGCCATATGTTCATAATCATGTATGGAGTGTTTCCCCTCCATTGATTGCTTTGTATGAATCGTGTATGGAATTTCTTAGCCTTCATGCAGAAATTAGGGTTCTTGAGGTTTCTCTTTGATTTCTCATTCCATACTTAAAATAAATGAAATTAAAGACCATAGACATGACCGTGAGTTGGAAACGAGCAGATTGATATGTGGATTGTGTGATTTCATCAAGTATTCAGTGAGATTGGTGAGAAAATGTAAATCAGACAAAAACAGGGCACGCGGGCAAGAACAAGCTGTTCTTGGCGCCCTTTTTCAAACTTTTGAATTTTTGAATTTTTATTATTTTTATTTAATTGATTCAAAAATTAATTTCTCTCTGAATTTTAATGATTTTGAGTTCACTCTTTTTTTCAAAATTCAAAAAAATGTTAAAATATTTTATTTTACAAAAATTTCCCAAAAATATTATTTATTTCATATATTTGATATTTTTGCAAAGAATTAATTTTTATTTGTTTTTTAACATTTTAAAAATTTTCTTCTTCTTGATTTTCCAAACTTAAATGGTTTTCAATAATTTTGTGGATAAAAACATGATTTTTGAAACATTGACCCAAAATCATAACTCATTTCTTACATGTTTCCAATGATTTTATTAATTTTTAATCAAAATTAATTCCATTTTAAACAAAATTAGGGTTTTGACTGATTTCACCCTCATCAATCTTTTTCAAAACACTCATGGGCCTCTAATAGAGTGTAAGACCCAATCCCCTTTGTAAATAAACAACTTTGGGCCTCACACATTGTATAAGTCCCTCTGTATATTTTCAAAAGTTCGGCGCGATCGTCGCCTTTGTAACAAAATCAACTGGGCTTCTCCTTGAGCTATAAGACCCATCTTTATTCATTTTCAAACTCTTTGGGCCTCTAATAGAGTGTAAGACCAAATCCCTTTTTGAAACCAAAATAACTTGGGCCTCAGTTATTGTATAAGACCCACTGTGATTTCAAAACAACGGTGCGATCACTGTTAAACCTTGGTGTCATACCCCAAATTTTGACCACTAAGATTTCCCATCATTGTGCAAATCATCAGCACAATATGGATGTACCTTTGTACCTCATTAGTCCCCCCAAAGGTGGGTGAGCATTCACTACAAACAGGATTTAGGGTTTCAAGCCCTCGCAGAGCTCTTAGACAAAGGATCAATCAAGGAATGACATGATCTTCAACTTGTCTAGCCTCTCAAATATCCACAAAGGATCAAGAGGACTCCCACTTCAAGTATTAAGCACAAGTTCGCTCCCTTCTAGGTGGATCAAGCCTCAGGATCGCCAGTGTCACCAAATTAGGGTTTGGTCGACTAGGGCCTCCAGATGAAAATTTTCCTCTGGGCATGAGCCAATGCTTCAAAGCATAACCTAAAATGCTCCATGAAACATCATAAACTCCATCATCAAGTCAATTTAGCCTCAGGGGATGCATACATCAAAAATCAGGAATTAGGGTTTCTTGACCTAATTCACCCCTAAGTTGACTTTTGGGACAAATCATGAGCCAAGACCTCAAGACATGATTTGAGGGTCTCCAACATACCACGTTGATCCATTTGCAACAATGGATTGACCCAAGAAGCTTGAGCAACAAGTTTCAATTTCATCTGAACCACAGTTAGGGTTTCGCGAGAAAAGTCAACTGCAACTTTGACTTTTGACCAGGACATGCTCCCAAGCCGTGGGACACGATTAAATACACCCTATAACACCCATGGAACATGTCCATCAATTTTTATTTAGGTCAAGGACATGATTTCCTGAAGAATCGCACGGTTTGGAATTCATCTGATAAAAAGTCAACTGTGCACAAAAGTCAAACTTTGACTTTTTGAGATTTTTCATAAAAATGGTTTTTTAACCCTAAAATGATGTTAATGTGTGATTGGAATCATCATTCATCAAGAAAAATCAAAGAAAGTGGGATAACTTGTAAAAGGGGTAACCATAAAAACTTGAAATTTTTCTAAGTTATGAAAAAAAGTGGCAAGGGTACCAACTTTGGAGGATCATAACTCCTAAACCACAAAGCCATTTTTCTCCATCCAAGGCTTGATTTGTAGCCCTCATTACCCTCTACAAAAACTTCAACTAGATCTAAGTCCAATTCATTAAGGATTTTGAGTTATGCTTGGATCAAAATGGCTAAAAAGTTAAAATTGACATTTTTCAGCACAATGTCCCAACTTCAAGGCTGTTTTTCTCCATGATCCAAGTTGAACCAGGTCTAATGTTAAACATCAAAGTTGAAGTACGTCATCTAAGCTTTCCGAAAAGTCCTAGAACGTCCATGTAGCATACTCGAGCAAGGAGTTATGGATCTTACAAAAGGCCTTGCTGAAGCTGAATTTTACAAGGCAGATTTGCACATTTTTTGTGCCACACGAATTTCCAAGCCTTGTCATCAGTTTGGACACATCTAAGGATCAAATCCAAGTGGGATGATCTGATCCATGAACCTCCCAAGTCCAAGGAACAAAGAAAAGCATGCCAAAGCCTAGAAATCCCTAAAAGAGGGACAAAACTCCAATTTTGGTTTGGAGCATTTAATGGATGCTTAGAGGTGGCATGTACTGAGCCATTCTCATATGAAATTAGTCAAGACTTATCCAAGACCAAGGGAACCAGCAACCTGTGCCCTAACCTTTAGTCAATGGCTAGAGGAGACTTGCATTTCCATTGGCCAACATGGAACAAACACCTGCTGCAGTTGACATTCACTGTGGATCCCAAAACAAACTTGCTCTACTATAAATAGAGCTCATTTGTGCTCAGTTTGAGTACACCAAAGCCATCAAACAGATGCTTTCCTCAAATTCTCTCTTTCACTCCAAAATGCCTTCATTAGTAAGGAAATTATGAGTTTTTGAGCTAGAGAGCAATTCCACTCAAACTAATCACACACACACCTCATATATATCATATGTAAGCTGTGCAAACCATCAAAAGTGACCTGTAATCACAACATCACAAAGTCACCTCTCAAAACCTCAAAATGACACTTTTTTGCATTTTTTAAGCCATGTCTTGATTCAGTCACTTTCCAAGCCAGATAAAACCTCAAACACACTCTAAATATCATCCTTGAACTATCCCAAATGGTACCACACATCTGGAACACCATTTGAGAGAGTTGGCATTTTGGCCGTTTTTGACCATTTCGCGAGAAAGTGCACAAACTTGCTCCAGAGGTTTCCAGCTGATTCCAACCATCCTAAAAGCTTCTAAGAGGTCATTTGAGGTTGTCCAAAGCATCAAATCATTTCTGGAACAAAGCACTTGGAAGGTTTCCCAAAATCTCCAAAAAAGAGGTAAAATCCACAACTTGAATTCTTTGAATCATGCTTTCCTTTATTGTCCACATACATGCATCATATTGAACAATTCTTGAGGTAAAAATGTAGTCCTTAATGTGTATGTTGTGATCCTCCCACTGTTTGCATTTTGACATGTTTTTATGTGGAATTTTGGTTGTTTTGAAACCATGTACAGTTCTATCTTGTTTTTATTGGTGTGTTCTATACATTAAGTTTTAGTTTGCATGAGTAACACCATTGGATTCCTTGCGAAAAATCGGTCAAGATAGGTTTTTACGGATTTCAATTTCGATGAAAATTGAGAGAGTTACGCGCGTGGGAAATTTTACGCGAAACGGCGTCGAATTAACGATAGTGGTTCTGTTTTTTTCGCTTTGTACAGTGAGTTTCCGAGTGCGTGAATAATACCATTGGATTCCTTGCGAAAAATCGGTCAAGATAGGTTTTTACGGATTTCAATTCCGATGAAAATTGAGAGAGTTACGCGCGTTGGAAATTTTACGCGAAACGGCGTCGAATTAACGATAGCGGTTCTGTTTTTTTCGCTTTGTACAGTGAGTTTCCGAGTGCGTGAATAATACCATTGGATTCCTTGCGAAAAATCGGTCAAGATAGGTTTTTACGGATTTCAATTCCGATGAAAATTGAGAGAGTTACGCGCGTTGGAAATTTTACGCGAAACGGCGTCGAATTAACGATAGCGGTTCTGTTTTTTTCGCTTTGTACAGTGAGTTTCCAAGTGCGTGAATAATACCATTGGATTCCTTGCGAAAAATCGGTCAAGATAGGATTTTACGGATTTCAATTCCGATGAAAATTGAGAGTTACGCGCGTTGGAAATTTTACGCGAAACGGCGTCGAAAACAACGATAGCAGTTTTTGTTTTTTAATTTCTGCGTTTTGTGCGCCGATTTTCCGTGTGCGTGAGTAATACCATTGGATTCCTTGCAAAAAATCGGTCAAGATAGGCTCTTGCGGATCTTGATTCGGTTAAAAATCGAGAGAGTTACGCGCGTTGGAAATTTTACGCGAAACGATGTTTTTACACGCAACAACTCTGGTTTTTTTATCGCTGCATTTTGTACGTTGAGTTTCGGCGTGCGTGAGCGATACCATTGGATTCCTTGCGAAAAATCGGTCAGGATAGGCTTTTGCGGATCTTGATTCGGTTAAAAATCGAGAGAGTTACGCGTGTTTGAAATTCAATGCGGAACGATGTTTTTAATCGATAGCAGTTTTTGTTTTTTAATTTCTGCATTTTATACGTCGATTTTCCGCGTGCGTGAGTAATACCATCGGATTCCTTGCGAAAAATCAGTCAGGTAGGTACTTTCGGATTTTGATTCCGATAAAAATCGAGAGAGTTACGCGTGTTGGAAATTCGGCGAGGAATGATATTTTTTAATCGATAGCAGTTTTTTCTGCATTTTGTGCGTCGATTTTCCGTGCGCGTGAGTAATACCATCGGATTCCTTGCGAAAAATCGGTCAGGTAGGTACTTCCGGATTTTGATTCCGATAAAAATTGAGAGAGTTATGAGTGTTTGAAATTTGATAAAAACGTGTTGAAAATTAAAGTTTCAGTACTCGTTTTTACCCCAAAAGAAATGTCGGAGATGATATTTTGATATCTTTCCTCTTTTTCTTACTTTTTATTTTCAAAACTCAACTAATTTTTTTCGCATAGCAAAAAATCATCGTTTTCCAATTCGTACCCCATAATATTTTAATCCAAAAAAATCACAAAAAAAGTATTATTTTTAATATATTTAAAAATAGTGTTTTAAATTGTTTTAAATGCTTTTAAAATGATTTCTTTTTTTTTCTTGATTTTTAAAACCAAAATGATTTTAAATATTTATGTTGATAAAATATTTTTTTCATAAACTTTAATCATTATTTAATGATTTTATTTGATATTTTTATCATTTTTTACTTAATTTTTCTTGAAAAAATGCATAAAAAATGAAATTGGGGTTTTCTTTGATTTTCACCCTAACAAATCTTTTTTAAAATTATTGGGCCTCTAATAGAGTGTAAGACCCAATCCTTTTTTGACCAAATTATTTGTGGGCCTCATTCATTGTATAAGCCCCGATACCGTCAAAAACAAACGGCGCGATCGTCGCCTTTTTAAGAAATAACCTTGGGCCTCTCCTCGAGCTATAAGACCCATTCAAAACTTTTGGGCCTCTATTAGAGTGTAAGACCCAATCCCCTTTTAACCAAAACTATTTTGGGTCTCACTTATTGTATAAGTCCCTCTGCGTTAAAAGAAAACTTCGGCGCGATCGCCATTTTCAAACGAAAATCAACTGGGCTTCTCTTTGAGCTGTAAGTCCCATTTCTTTTCATTTTTAAACACTTGGGCCTCTATTAGAGTGTAAGACCCAACCCGTTTTTAACGAAACAATTTTTGGGCCTCAGTTATTGTATAAGTCCCGATACGTTAAAAATCTCGGCGCGATCGCCATTTTCAAACTGAAAATATTTTGGGCCTCTCCCTGAGTTGTAAGCCCCATCTTTTGTACAAAAATACACTTTGGGCCTCTAATAGAGTGTAAGACCCAACCCCTCTTTTTTATATTTTCTTATTATTTTTTTAATAATTTGGAAAATTAATAACTCCTTCAATTTTGATTATTTTTTATTGGTTCTTTTTCTGAAAAATCACAAAAATAGTAAAATATTTTATTCTACAAAAAAATCAAATTTATATTATTTATTTAATATAGTTGGTATTTTTGTGAATAAATTCATTTTTAATTGTTTTTAAGCATTTTAAAAGTGAATATTCATCTTGAAAATAAAGACTATGGGCCTCCCCTCGTGTTGTAAGCCCCATTTCTTTTCTTTAAACTATTTGGGCCTCTAATAGAGTGTAAGACCCAATCCCTTTGTAAATACCAAAATTTTGGGCCTCAGTCACTTGTATAAGTCCCACGGTGTTTCCAAAACCTCGGCGCGACCGTCGCCCTTTTCAAAATTAACCATGGGGCCTACCCTCGGGTAGTAAGACCCATTTCTTTTCTTAAAACTCACTTGGGCCTCTTGATAGAGTGTAAGACCCATCTCTTTGTACAGAAAACCTTTCTTGGGCCTCAGTCACTTGTATAAGTCCCTCTGTACAAATTCAACAGTGCGCTCACTGATAAAACCCTGGGCCTCTCCTTGAGCTGTAAGCCCCAAATCTTTCTTTTTCAAAGCACTTTCTCCTTTGATTTTGAATATACTGTTGTTTTCAATCTTTCTTTGTTGAACAACTAACCAAACAGCATGGAAGCTCTACAACCGAGTAAGTGTTTACCCGCTTTCATTTACCGCTTTCATATGTATATAACTGTATTGTGGGGCTGTTTCACTGTAAGTCTCCTTTCACAAACTCATATATATATAACTGTATTGTGGGGCTGTTTCGCTGTAAGTCTTCTTTCATAAACTCATATCAACTGTGTAATAATAGTATAGATATTTAGAGTTTCCCCGGCAACTACGTCTAGAACTAGGTGACGCCGTTTCGTTTATTCGTAGAAATAGACAACTAGATCCCCAATAGGATCACCAGATACAGTCTTCTCTTCGGCTGTCCTCATTAGGAATTGTCAAGGAACTCTACTCCCAAAGATGAATGTCTTCTCCGTGAATGGCATCTTTGAGTTTCTTCCAAATTCTCGGACTTTCCTGACTTGATCTATTCCTTGTGAATAGCTTACCTTGAATTTCTCGGGGTTTGGGGACCCACGGGCTTCCTAAAAGCATCGGCCTCCTCTTGGGCATCGTACAAGGACCCACAGGCTTCCTAAAAGCAACCCCGCCTCCTCTTGGGCTTCGTACAAGGACCCTACGGCTTCTTAGAAGTATTCACAGCCTCCTCTTAGGCTTCGTATAATGATCTCTTCCTCCGGGAATGATAGCCTCCTCTTGGGCTTAGTACAAGGACCCGTCGGCTTCTTAAAAGTTTCCAGCCTCCTCTTGGGCTTCATACAAATTGTCCCGACGACCTCCTAGAAGTATAGGAACAGAACCTAGTCATTCTCATAGAACAGTCCTTTCATAGAGTCTAATATTGTTTCTCAAAGCATAGTACCAAAGATAAAAACTCTAGACTTGGACAGTCTAATCTCCTTGAGTCTCAAAGACATTCTCAAGTGACCCCTTCGTTAAATAGGAAGGAAACCCGTAGACTCGGACAGTCTCAATACCCTTTGGATTTCCCATTTCCTCAAAGAGAAGGAAATATTCCTGATCCTCAAATCAAATCCCTGAGTACAGTGTTACTCATATAAGAACTGATTTTCTCTTTCAAAATCAGTATATTGGACCTGTCACTCAACTAAAACAGTTACAATAGCCTCCTCTTGGGCTTTGTACAATGATTCTCCCCAACGAAGTCAAACCTTTTAGCCTCTCTCTCGGGCTTTGTACGAGACACATAAGAGACTCCCTCGTTGAGTCAATTACCCCTTTCGCCTCCATCTCGGGCTTCGTACGAGATACAGAGACTCTCGTGTTGAGTCAAACTTTTAGCCTCCATCTCGGGCTTCGTACGAGATACAAAGACTCTCTTGTTGAGTCAAACAACCTCCATCTCGGGCTTTATACGAGATACCAAAAGACTCCATCGTCGGGTCAAAACCTTGTTGCCTCTCTCTCGGGCTTTGTAAGAGACACGTATTAGCCTCCTCTTAGGCTTTGTATAAGAAAACCACTGGTTGATCCAATCAACCTTTTAGCAGCAAAGTTGTGCCTCGTTCACAGTACACAAACATCAACAACTCTTTTCCCGTCATCTAATCGCTGTAAGCAGCAAGCCTCTAGATCATCTACATCCATGCCACTGTCCCTCTTTTAGCATGAGAAATTCCTAAGGAAAGATAGCATTGCTCTACACTGAGTTAAAGTTTTCTCCTTTAGGTTAAAATCCCCTATAAAGGAAATTATGGCATTACTAGGATCCGCGTATCCCGGTTAAAGTAATCCTCCTTTATAACCAGTCACCCAACAGTTGTGACAGACAAACCCTTCTTTAGAGATGACAAAGTCGAGGTCCTTCAGCTTCACGTCTTGGGCTTTGAACAAGACACAAATAGACCCTTCAGCTTCACGTCTTGGGCTTTGAACAAGACACAAATGGACTTTTCAGCTTCACATCTTGGGCTTTGAACAAGATATAAATCACCTTCAGCTTCACATCTTGGGCTTTGAACAAGATACAAACCACCTTTAGCTTCATGTCTTGGGCTTTGAACAAGACACCAAAACACCCATTTCCTCCCATAGAATAGGAGGAACTACGAACGCTCTGATTTCCCTGTTTCGGTAAACGGGAATACGTAGGCATAAGATCGAAAGAAAAGATCTTAGCGAGCGCAATCAACAAAAAACCCAAATCCCATATCTCCATCAATCAAAAGCAGTAATTCAAAAGCATCAGTCCTAACATCCTAACCCTTGTTCCCCGCTAGAAAGTCCTAAAAAGAAAGAAAACCGTATTGGCGAAAATACAAATAACCAGTACAAAGGCCCCCCACATTGATAGCATTCGTAACCTAACAGACCGCTATTTAAACTCAGTATACAAAGCAGGGTTAATTGGAGACATCTATTTCCCTTCCTTATTTAGCTCACAATAGGATAAAAAATGAATCGATCTGTAGTCAAAGCTCAAACCGCAGAGAGCGACCAGCGCTTAAGAACCGCATCCAAAATCGCTCGCTACAGAAAAATGGCGCCCACCGTGGGGCCCTTCAAAGTTAGATCTAGGCACGGTCTTCCTTCTCTTCACTTATGTGAAAACCACAGATTGGGGCTTCCGCCGGGGAACCCATTTTCTGTCAAGAACTTAGGATCCTTAGCTTCAAAGGTCTAGGATGTTTAAGACAAATATATATACTGTTTTTCCTAATTGCTATACATGTTTATTTTTCTGCTAATGGGAATGCGGGTGATGCCGTATGTGGAAAGATTGAGTATACACTTAAGATAAGTGATGGCGACGGGGTCGACCATCAACCTCAGTGGAGGCTGACCAACGCAACCTATTCACTCTTCTAGCCAGTGGGCCGGTTGTTAAGTCTAAGAAGCTGAGGAGCCAAACCCTTTCGTAGTGCGGAAACTATCGGAAATAGTTGTTACGCGATACTACCCTCATTTGAGGCTGGTGATTTATTCTCGGTGAATGGCACTTACTCTAAGATTGCTTTACAACTCGCTGGCGATCCGCTTGTTGTTTTGCTTTCCTGGGAGGAGCTGATGATAATGAGTACAGGTACAAAAATCACCCTAGTATAAACCTTTGGGGATGGGTAGAGCCTTGACTTCATGACAACGACCCTTTGACCCCATGTTTTTTCTATGTTTTTGTGTGCTGCATTCATGCATTCATTTAATAAAACATTAAAACATTAAAAAAAACTTCTCTTCTAGTCTCTCTATTTTTCAAATTAAACTAAGACTGTGATTGCAAATATCAGAGAAGAGGATTACGCTAATGGATTTCGGTAGAAGGAGAACTCATACGTACACCTTCAAGGTTCCAAAACTAGAGGATTTGAGAAGGTTAGCAAGGATGATCACTAACCCTGAGGCTTTTAGAGCCAAGCACGGAGGTTTGCTACCACTGTTAAGAATCCATGTGATTGAGGGAATCATGGATGCGCTCGTTCAATTCTACGATCCTGTTTATCACTGTTTCACATTCCCGGATTACCAGCTATCACCAACGCTGGAGGAGTATTCTCATCTGATCGATCTACACATTACGGATCGAGCTCCATTTTTTGGACTGGAAGAAATTCCAAAGAATCAGACCATTGCAAGAGCAATTCATTTGGACGAGTCTGAGGTCAAGACTCACATGACTACTAAGGGTGGCATCCAAGGTTTGCCAGCCCAGTTCTTAACAAAGAAAGCCCTGTATTTTGCCATTATAGGAAACGTGACTGCTTTTGAAAGCATCTTTGTCTTGCTCACCTACGGGTTATTTTTTTTTCCTAACATCAATAACTTCGTCGATATTAAC
Source organism: Lathyrus tuberosus (assembly GCA_022829125.1). Classification (NCBI taxonomy): domain Eukaryota; kingdom Viridiplantae; phylum Streptophyta; class Magnoliopsida; order Fabales; family Fabaceae; genus Lathyrus; species Lathyrus tuberosus. The sequence goes on from JALAZF010000264.1 coordinate 6,386,120, forward strand.
GCTATTAAGGTTTTTCTCATTGGAAACCCTGTACCGACTTTGCTCGCAGATGCGTATCATTTTGTACACTTAGGAAATTTGTACAGCGGAGGGGAGATCACATGCTGTGTACCTCTGCTTTATAAATGGTTTATCTCCCACTTGCCCAAGTCTGCTGCTTTTTGGGATTGTAAGAGTGTCTTACGTTGGTCGCAGAAGATCATGTCTCTTACCAACTCTGATATAGATTGGTGTAAAAGGATCTATGATGGAATCAGAATCATTGATCGTTGTGGAAACTTCCCCAACGTACCCCTCATAGGAACTAAAGGAGGAATCAACTACCATCCGATATTGGTTCTTCGTCAATTTGGATACCCGATGAGACACATCCCACTAGGTGTTCATCTGGAAGGTCTTTTCTTCAAGGAAGGAGAAAGTGACAGAGCACTAAAGACGGAAATAGTGCACGCTTGGAAACACGTTCATAAGAAAGGACGAGTCTCTGGGAAAATCGGACTGTGTCTCGGTGGAGCCTTATCTCCATTGGGTACAAACTAGAGCTCTCAAGCTAAAGATGCCTTATCCTCGTTACGGAATTCTTCCGCCGAGGGAATCTGTCACGTACTTCATGACGGAAACCGAAAGGCTTCAGGTTACTCTCAACAAAGTTCAAAAGGAGAGAAGGTCTTGGAAGAACAAGTACCGCACCCTCGACGTAGAGTGCATCAAAATACAGCAACTGCTGAAAGATAAGGACGCTCTGATTGAAATTTTGGAGCAACATGCTGTAGAGAATCAAGACGACCAAAGGAATTTGCTCACTCCTTTCACTTGGCAAAGGAATGACAACCTGACAACGGCCCAAGAGCCCCGGTCAAAGAAAAGGAAGATATCAGAATCAGCACCCGATTTCTCTTCAGAGAGGACTCGGGACCCATTGGCTTAGGTTTCTGTTTCCGCATCTTGTAATCTATTGTATTTCCATTTCCGCAATCCTTTGAATTTCAATAAAAAGGGGTTTCCCCACCGTTTGATATTTGCAATCTAATTGTCGAAGTTTATTTTGATTAAACCAAAAAAAAACAATTAATATAATCATTGCATTCATCATTCTCACATCGCGTATTCTCCTTACCTACGAATCTCACGTTTGTGTCTCGGTTCTAGAGTCAAACTGTCTCATTCGTACAATACTCGGGCCAATCGTCAGAAAAAGATGGATGATCTTGAGGAAGAGAACAGAGAGTTGAAAGAAGAGATCGACGCTCTGAGAGAGGATATGAGAAAGCTTCGTAACGACATGCAAGCCATGGCAGAAGCTCAACTACAAAGAACTGTGATCTCAGAGATCACCTCAATGCCCATAGTGGAGAAGAATGATCCTAGGTATCAGATGCCGAAAGATCGTCCCTGGGGCATGCCTGTCAACTATATCCTGAGAGGATATGTTCCGCCGATCACTGAAGATCAGGGAATCGCAACAGAAGCCGCTGGGCCTGAAGGTTACAAACTTCGGGAAAGCGAAGATGCCAGGGGCATACTGAAGACTCCTGAAGGTTACAAACTTCGGGAAACGCCAAGATTCACTACCGTAGTCACGGTACCACCCCCTGTGGTGCACACTGTCCCGGAAGGACAGATTCCACCAATACCTGCTGGTAAGAAGGAAACTATGTTTGACCGAATGGATGAGTTCCAGGAGCAGTTCCTGGAAATGCAGAAGGAACTGCAAGCCATTCGCGGTCAAGATCTATTTGGAAAGGACGCCGCAGACCTCTGCTTGGTCCCAAATGTGAAAGTCCCGCACAAGTTCCAAGTGCCCGACTTTGAAAAATACAAGGGTAACTCTTGCCCTCAGAGCCATCTGGTGATGTACGCTCGGTGGATGTCAGCTCAGACGGAGAATCAGGACCTGCTGATTCACTACTTCCAGAATAGTTTAACCGGTGCCGTATTAAAATGGTACATGGGTTTAAATCGTGCCACGATCAACACCTTCAGAGATCTTGGTACTGCCTTCGTCCAACAATACAAATACAATTTGGACATGGCACCCGACAGAGATCAACTCAGATCAATGTCGCAAAAGGACAAGGAAACCTTTAAGGAGTATGCTCAAAGGTGGCGTGAAATTGCCGCTCAAATTTGTCCACCTCTTGAGGAAAAAGAGATGACAAAGATCTTCTTAAAGACCTTAAGCTCATTTTACTATGACCGAATGGTTGCCAGTGCGCCCAGTGACTTCACCGAGATGGTCGGCATGGGCGTACGTCTTGAGGAAGCCGTCTGAGAAGGACGTTTGGTAAAAGACACTGGATCGACGAGCGGTACTAAAAAATATGGTAGTGCTCTCCCTAAGAAAAAAGAGCAAGATATTGGGAATATCTCTCTCGGAAAGCAAAGGCGTCGATATCAACCAGTAGCGGCTGTGACTCCTGCTGTTAACCTTGCGCCTATCCCTACGTATGAACCTCAGGTTGCGCAGAGCCAACCTGATCAGCAAAGGACACAATAGCCTCTTCAGCAGGCTCGTCCTCCATACAATAACAACCGTACAACACGACCATCAGGGTTTAATCCTATACCCATGTTGTACGCAAAATTATTTCCGTTACTACTGGCTAAGGGGCACATCCAGACTAAGTCTCCTCTTACAGTACCGAAAAATCTGCCTTTTTGGTTTAAGGTGGATCAGACATGCCCTTATCATCAAGGAGGTTCAGGGCATAACATTGAGACTTGTCTTAATTTCAAGTCCGACGTGCAAAAGCTTGTTAGGAGCGGGCTCTTATCTTTCAAAGATACGAATCCCAATGTTCTCACGAACCCGCTGCCTCAACATGAGAAAGCTGCAGTTAATCTGATTGAGAAAGAGACTAACAATGTCTATCAAATTCATGATGTACTCTTGTTAAAGACCAATCTGGTCAAGATGCATTGTAGACAGAGTGGATATGGCCATGTTCCACCTCATAACTATCACCAGTGTGATATCTGCTCTAAAGACAACCAGGGATGTTCTGTGGTGCAAGCAGCCCTACAGGAACAGATGGATCTCGGATGGATCCAAGAGCACCGAGTTCGTGGAGTTACATGGATTACACGAATTCTAACGTCATTCAGAACCACGACATCTGTGCAATGAATGTCAACTTGGTGGCGATGCACTCAAGCCAGTATCATAATCTGCCACGGCACGATTACAGTTCCTGTCTGATTTGCTCGGTAAACAAACAGAGATGCTCTTTCATACAAGAGGCCCTCCAGCGTCAGATGGATCTTGGATGGATCCAAGACTACCATGATAGGAACCCTTATCAGATTAATATGGTTCAGATCTTCGATATTCGCGTGATGAATACCAACCTGGTAGAGTTACATGCTGAGCAGGTCCGACTCGGATTCTTAATATCACATGACTATCAAAACTGTAAAGCAGGTTGCGAAAACGATCGAGGTTGTACCCTTGTCCAGGAGGCACTTCAGCATTTGTTAAATCACTGGTGGATGCCAATCTATATGGATGAAGATACTCGGCAAATTAGTATCAGTAACAGGAATCCCACCCGGCATCAAAGTCAGGATGTCCGATCTGTGGAAGCTAACCTAGTGAGGTTACATTGTATTCAAAGTGGGCGTGGCCAGGTGCCACCACACAATTAAGATCGTTGTAGCGTCTGTTCGAAAAATAATCAAGGGTGTTACCTTGTGAGAGTAGCACTTCAGGGTCAGGTGGATCGTGGAGAGATTCGCCCATATCCGGGTTCTGGACCCATCAATTGGACGACGAACTACCTTGCCAATCAAGTCGAGGATGTTATCACAATCTCGGGTCGTCACCATACCAGGGATGTTTTTGCCATCATCCCTCTACTTGATGAATCTAAAGTTCCCAACCAGGAACGGATCGAGATTACTTATGATGGTCAGAAAAATCAGAAAGTTCCCATAGTCATCTATCTACCGGGACCACTACCGTATGAATCAACTAAGGCTATCCCTTACAAATACGGTACAACAACAATTGAGAATGGAAAGGAAATTCCATTACCCTCCTTCGTGAATATTGCAGACATTAGTCGTGTAACACGGAGTGGTAGAATCTTCAACCGAGGGGTTGGGGAAGTTAACAAGGAAAAGGAACTTCAGACAAAAGCTCCTGATCCACCAGTCGGTCAATCCAGTAATCCCGACCGTTCGAATAATAATGATGAGATGCTGAAGCTCATCCAAAGGAGTGAATACAACATTGTGGATCAACTGTTACAGACTCCTTCAAAGATCTCGGTATTATCACTGTTACTCAGTTCAGAAGCAGACAAAGAGGCTCTACAGAAAGTCTTGGAGCAAGCCTTTGTGGAACAGGATGTAACAATCAGACAGTTCGATAGCATTGTCTCTAACATCACTTCCTGCAACAATTTGGGATTTAGTGATGAGGAATTACCCGAAGAGGGTCGCCGTCATAATATGGCGCTCAACATTACAGTTAACTGCCAGGACGATGCTTTAGCCAGCGTACTGGTAGACACAGGGTCAGCCCTGAATGTTATGCCGAAGTCCACTTTGACGCAATTATTATTCAAAGGCCCTCCGATGAGAACCAGCGAGGTCGTCGTCAAAGCGTTTGACGGATCTAGAAAAACGGTTATCGGCGAAGTTGATCTTCCCATAACTATTGGTCCTCACACTTTCCAAGTCACTTTCCAGGTCATGGACATCCGGGCAACGTACAGTTGTTTATTAGGAAGACCTTGGATACATCAGGCTGGAGCGGTCACTTCGACCCTCCACCAAAAGCTAAAGTTCGTCAAGAACGGCCAACTCATCACAGTCTGTGGAGAACAGGCCTTGCTCGTGAGTAACTTATCATCACCTACTGGAATAGAACCCGAGGAGGTTATTGGAACTCAGTTCCAAGCGCTATCGGTGAGCAAGGACGATCAATCCCAAGGAGGAACCTCGATTTCCTCATACAAAGATGCTATCAAAGCGGTCGAGAGTACCGATACGACAGGATGGGGACAGCTTGTCATTCCCATTGACAATAAAACAAAGAAGGGTCTTGGTTTTTCTGCAACATGTACCCAGACAGCTGTCAACGATGGAAGTCTTCATCCCCTTCAAAACTTCTTCCACAGTGGAGGTTTTCTTCACCCAGTGTCTCAGACAGTTCATGCTATCAATGAGGAAAATCCCTCTGACACAGATGAAGAATGGAAGTCCTACCTTAACAAGGACGGTTATATGTCTCAGGAAGAGGTGCCTATGCCTTTTTGCTTTCCTACAGAAAGTCCGAGATTTATACCAAGATCAGATGTCGAAATGATCTACGGAGATTGTGATCCGGAAGGATGTCGTGCTCCTCCAAATTCATTAGAGGAAGACACTCTGATGAAAGACAACTTTGATCACAATTACTATGGCCCGATGGATGGCCTGCCAATGTGGCAGCCTTACCCAGGAAACTTGGGGCAAGAGAGTCAGCCGAACAATGAAAATCAGCTGACCTTCGTTGAACAGAATACCTGTGTCCCCACTATGTCATGAGATCAACACTCAGGTCATTCAGAAACTACTCAACATGAAGATGAATTCGCAACATTTGTAGGACTTGAATTCATCAACTATGCTTTTCCCAAGGTCAACGTCATCGAGAAAGATGACTCCTCCAGTTCCAAAGAAGTTTGGGACACTCTGGGACAACCGAGTGGAAAATACGACTATATGGTCAAGTACACTGCTCCCGAAAGCTCTCGTATCAGGCTCGAAGATATCCAGCCAACTGGATGGGGAGATACAGCTGAGAACATAAATGCTATGCAAAATACAACAGAGGAATCCTCCTACGACAATTCTGCTTGGGAGACAGATTCCAATGATCCTGCTCCACCAGAAATCAGCGTCATTTCTAAAGACAAATCAAGGAAGGTGCCAGACTTTGTGATTCACCGAGGAGTTCGCCGCCAATGGGTTGCCGTCGAGGTTCCGAAGGTCGTCCATCAGTCAAAGTAATTGCCATCTTTAAACCTTTCACCCTGCCCAGGTGAAACGGATGTTTTGATAGGGCTCGCTTTCTGTAAATTTCCCTCTTCGCTTTGCCCAAAGCGACAGAGTTTTGTTTTATAGGGCTGTAGTTTCAAGAGTCGACTTGTTCATAAATAAAATAACGTCGTTCTGTAATTTCCGCATTTATTGCTGTTTTCTCTTTTTGCTTTTTCAGAAAATGGTAATCCTAAAAAAAACAATTCAAAAATAAAAACAAGCAGTAAAATAAATACACTGCACACACTTGCATTTTCTCTATCTCTTCTAAACACAAATCATCACATCATGCAGATTGCTTGTTTTAAACCCAGTTGAAACATACGATCCGATGCCTTCTCCCAACTTTGAGTTCCCGGTATTCGGGGTTGAAGAAGAAAATGATGACAAAATTCCAGAAGAGATCTCCCGACTACTCAGACAAGAGGAAAGGTCTATTGAACCTCACAAAGAGTCGTTGGAAACGGTAAACTTGGGTTCAGAGCAAAAGAGAAAAGAAATCAGGATTGGGGCACTGCTCAGTCTAACTACCAGAGAGGGTTTAATAAAGCTTCTCAAAGAATTCCCCGATGTATTTGCTTGGTCTTATCAGGATATGCCAGGGTTGGATACCAGCATCGTGGAACATCACTTACCGTTGAGATCAGAATGTCCGCCAGTAAAGCAAAGGTTGAGACGGACTCACCCGGACATGGCTATCAAAATCAAAGAGGAGGTACAGAAATAGATTGACGCGGGTTTCCTCGCCACATCTGAATATCCTCAATGGTTAGCTAACATCGTACCCATTCCCAAAAAGGACGGAATGGTCAGAATGTGTGTTGATTACAGAGATCTGAACAAGGCAAGTCCAAAGGACGACTTTCCTTTACCACACATTGACATGCTGGTTGACAGCACAACAAAGTTCAAAGTATTCTCCTTCATGGATGGATTCTCGGGCTATAACCAGATCAAAATGGTGCCGAAAGACATGGAGAAAACTTCATTCATTACCCCATGGGGCACCTTTTGTTACAAGGTAATGCCATTCGGTTTGAAGAATGCCGGGGCAACCTATCAAAGGGCCATGACTACTCTGTTTCATGACATGATACACAAAGAAATCGAGGTATATGTCGATGATATGATTGCAAAATCAAAAACAGAGAGTGAGCAAGTTGAACATCTGTCAAAATTGTTCGAACGTCTAAGAAAGTTCAAGCTCCGCTTGAATCCCAACAAGTACACCTTCGGTGTCCGTTCAGGGAAACTACTAGGGTTCATCGTCAGCCAGAAAGGAATTGAGGTTGATCCTGACAAGGTCAAGGCCATTCAAGAAATGCCTTCTTCAAAAACTGAAAAACAAGTCAGAGGATTCCTGGGACGTTTGAACTACATCTCCAGATTCATATTCCTTATGACCGCTACGTGTGCGCCGATTTTCAAGTTACTCAAAAAGAACCAGGATTGCGTTTGGTCAGAAGATTGCCAAACCGCCTTCGACAGTATTAAGGAATATCTATTGAATCCTCTGATTCTATCACCTCTAGTGGAAGGAAGACCACTGATCATTTACCTCACAGTTCTGGAGGACTCAATGGGATGTGTACTTGGCCAACAAGACAAAACTAAAAGGAAAGAGTCTTCCATTTACTATCTAAGCAAGAAATTCACCGACTGCGAGACTCGGTACACGATGCTCGAGAAAACTTGCTGTGCTTTCACTTGGGCAGCCAAACGTCTTCGCCAGTACATGATTCGTCATACTACTTGGTTGGTCTCCGAAATGGATCCAATCAAGTACGTTTTCGAAAAACCTACTCTCACGGGAAGAATTGCCCGTTGGCAGATACTGTTATCAGAATATGACATAGAGTACCACGCTCAGAAAGTCGTTAAAGGAAGTATTTTAGCCAATCATTTGGCTCATCAACCGATTGACGATCAAGAATCAATCAGGTTTGACTTCCCAGACGAAGATGTCATGTATCTAAAAATGAAAAACTGCGATGAACCGCTACCCAGTGAAGGGCCAGAACCAGGTTCCCAGTGGGGACTTATCTTTGACGGAGCTGTCAATCATTACGGAAACGAAATTGGGGCTACCCCTTTCTCTCTAGTGTAAGGCATGGAAGCAGTGCTCCCCATAGAAGTAGAGATCCCATCAATCCGGGTATTGATGGAAGCGAAGCTCACCGAAGCTGAATGGTGTCAAAGCCGACACGACGAACTGAACCTGATCGAAGAGAAGCGAATAACGGCACTATGCCACGGTCAGTTGTATCAGCAGAGAATGAAAAGGGCGTTCGACAAAAAGGTCTGACCTCGTGTTTTCAGAAAAGGAGACCTCGTGCTCAAGAAGATACAATCTTTTCTCACTGATTCCCGGGGCAAGTGGACTCCGAATTATGATGGCCCCTATGTGGTCACGAAAGCTTTCTCAGGCGGCGCCTTGAGACTTGCAACCATGGACGGAGAGAAATTTGCCTACCCCATGAATGTTGATGTAGTCAAGAAATACTTCGCCTAAACTAAAAAAAAAAAAAACGTCTCGGTGGATTGAAAACCCGAAAGGGCGGTCCAGGCAAAAGTTAGAGACATGAAAAAAAAATCATCCCGATGGATTGGAAACATCATAGTACAATCCAGGCAAAAATTAGGGATAATGGCAAGTAACTATGTTCAACAGAGGCAAGTCCCTCAGCAGCAGTTACAACATCCATCAGAGGAAAACTCCAGTCAAGGTCATCTTCGACAGAAGCTCAGGATGTCCCGAATTCAAAGTTGGTAGAAGGATAGTGGTCGTTATGTTTCAACGTAGCCCTTTTCCCTGTAAATTACCATTTTCAAACTTTGTAAATACTCTTTGGAATCACGCGTTTGGCTGATCTCCATCTTATCAATAAAATTTGGGCCCTTGTGCTTTTGTTTGTAATTCTTATTTGTTTTAGCTTTACAGAACGACATTGTTAATGTGATTAACGATTCTTGAAATAAAACAAAAATGAATTTACTTGTTAAAACTTTTTCTGCTTTTTAATAAAGATGGCAATTTCTTTTGACTGTTGAACATCGAAAGAACATCAATCGCGTCTCCAAAGGTGTTCGAACCTCAAAGTGCAGAATCAAAGTACTCCTTCTAGACCAGTACGCCTGAATGAAGGATCAGCAATGTCAGAGACCATGTTTCGTCTGACATCTTCGGCCGAGTTCTCATCTCCTAAGCCCGACCAGCGTCGCCCCCAACAGGGACCGTTTCTCCTAAGCAAGGCATAATTGCTATCTTGAACCAGCGATATTTCTACACGCCCCGCGGTGGCCGAGTATCCATTCGTGTTCATCCCTTAGTCTGTATGTTACGTCAGTTTTGTCCGCATATACATATATACATCATGCATTATTGATTTGCATTCACATTCATATTGCATCACTATCACTCTAGTCGTTCTTATCCCCTAGTGATAAGTCCTCTCAATCGAGTTGTCAGACCTTTCCTCGTTAGGAAGTGAATCATCTAAGCAATCTCTCTCCCGTTTATCTCTGGATTAGAGACGGTCCTTGACCACTTTGATAACTTGAACCTCTGAGAAACAAGAAAACTTTCAACAAATGTCATTCTTCGCCATCGAAAACGATATCCTTGCTTTCCCGGATTAAGGAAAATCTCCAGAGAAAGCCTCTTAATCAGAGATTCGGCGGTACGGCAGTTTTTCTCCGAAAAAACCACTGATGAAAAGGTCATCGGCACCTCAAAATTGGATCCCATCATATGGCATTTCTCCAGAAAGATCCCGAGAAAAGTATGATGTAAGCCCCCAAACGAAAACAGTCTTTCAAGAGACTCGCTTTCCCCAGTAGAATCGACAAATGGCGTCTCCAAAATAGAGAAGTTTGTGTACCTCTACAATTCAGACGAATGGGTTCCCCAGCAAGTCTGACATCAAATTTTTTCCCACTCAAATGGCATCTCCCCAGGAAAATTCGGCGAGAAGTTTGAGGAAAACCGCTACTAATAGCGTTCCTTGTCAAGAAAGTTTATTGACAAAAGAAACTGAGACCAGTTCCTTGGTAGGAAACCAGGATCGAGGGGAAGTTTATATCAGAAATCGAGACCAGATCCTTGGTAGGAAACCAGGATCGAGGGGAAGTTTACATTAGAAACTAAGACCAGTTCCTTGGTAGGAAACTAGGATCGAGGGGAAGTTTATTTCAGCAACTAAGACCAGTTCCTTGGTAGGAGTTTATTTCAAAAAAAAAAACTGAGACCAGCTCCTTAGCTGAAGACCAGGATCGAGGGGAATTTTACCTTTTCTAAACATCATCACTTAGCTAAAGAAGATGAATGCGTAAGCTACCATTCATAACCACCATCAAAATTTCGGGTATTCCGATATTTAATCTTCTTGCACCCCGAATGCTCGAATACCTTCGCCATTCACACCTTCGGGTCCAAGAAGATTAAATAGGGGCATCTGTCATACCCCAAATTTTGACCACTAAGATTTCCCATCATTGTACAAATCATCAGCACAATATGGATGTACCTTTGTACCTCATTAGTCTCCCCAAAGGTGTGTGAGCATTCACTACAAACAGGATTTAGGGTTTCAAGCCCTCGCAGAGCTCTTAGACAAAGGATCAATCAAGGAATAACATGATCTTCAACTTGTCTAGCCTCTCAAATATCCACAAAGGATCAATAGGACTCCCACTTCAAGGATTAAGCACAAGTTCGCTCCCTTCTAGGTGGATCAAGCCTCAGGATCGCCAGTGTCACCAAATTAGGGTTTGGTCGACTAGGGCCTCCAGATGGAAATTTTCCTCTGGGCATGAGCCAATGCTTCAAAGCATAACCTAAAATGCTCCATGAAACATCATAAACCCCATCATCAAGTCAATTTAGCCTCAGGGGATGCATACATCAAAAATCAGGAATTAGGGTTTCTTGACCTAATTCACCCCTAAGTTGACTTTTGGGACAAATCATGAGCCAAGAGCTCAAGACATGATTTGAGGGTCTCCAACATACCACGTTGATCCATTTGCAACAATGGATTGACCCAAGAAGCTTGAGCAACAAGTTTCAATTTCATCTGAACCACAGTTAGGGTTTCGCGAGAAAAGTCAACTGTAACTTTGACTTTTGACCAGGACATGCTCCCAAGCCGTGGGACACGATTAAATACACCCTATAACACCCATGGAACATGCCCATCAATTTTGATTTAGGTCAAGGACATGATTTCCTGAAGAATCGCACGGTTTGGAATTCATCTGATAAAAAGTCAACTGTGCACAAAAGTCAAACTTTGACTTTTTGAGATTTTTCATAAAAATGGTTTTTTAACCCTAAAATGATGTTAATGTGTGATTGGAATCATCATTCATCAAGAAAAATCAAAGAAAGTGGGATAACTTGTAAAAGGGGTAACCATAAAAACTTAGAAATTTTTCTAAGTTATGAAAAAAAGTGGCAAAGGTACCAACTTTGGAGGATCATAACTCCTAAACCACAAAGCCATTTTTCTCCATCAAAAGCTTGATTTGTAGCCCTCATTACCCTCTACAAAAACTTCAACTAGACCTAAGTCCAATTCATTAAGGATTTTGAGTTATGCTTGGATCAAAATGGCTAAAAAGTTAAAATTGACATTTTTCAGCACAATGTCCCAACTTCAAGGCTGTTTTTCTCCATGATCCAAGTTGAACCAGGTCTAATGTTAAACATCAAAGTTGAAGTACGTCATCTAAGCTTTCCGAAAAGTCCTAGAACGTCCATGTAGCATACTCGAGCAAGGAGTTATGGATCTTACAAAAGGCCTTGCTGAAGCTGAATTGTACAAGGCAGATTTGCACATTTTTTGTGCCACACGAATTTCCAAGCCTTGTCATCAGTTTGGACACATCTAAGGATCAAATCCAAGTGGGATGATCTGATCCATGAACCTCCCAAGTCCAAGGAACAAAGAAAAGCATGCCAAAGCCTAGAAATCCCTAAAAGAGGGACAAAACTCCAATTTTGGTTTGTAGCATTTAATGGATGCTTAGAGGTGGCATGTACTGAGCCATTCTCATCTGAAATTAGTCAAGACTTATCCAAGACCAAGGGAACCAGCAGCCTGTGCCCTAACCTCTAGTCAATGGCTAAAGGAGACTTGCATTTCCATTGGCCAACATGGAACAAACACCTGCTGCAGTTGACATTCACTGTGGATCCCAAAACAAACTTGCTCTACTATAAATAGAGCTCATTTATGCTCAGTTTGAGTACACCAAAGCCATCAAACAGATGCTTTCCTCAAATTCTCTCTTTCACTCCAAAATGCCTTCATTAGTAAGGAAATTATGAGTTTTTGAGCTAGAGAGCAATTCCACTCAAACTAATCACACACACACCTCATATATATCATATGTAAGCTGTGCAAACCATCAAAAGTGACCTGTAATCACAACATCACAAAGTCACCTCTCAAAACCTCAAAATGACACTTTTTTGCATTTTTCAAGCCATGTCTTGATTCAGTCACTATCCAAGCCAGATAAAACCTCAAACACACTCTAAATATCATCCTTGAACTATCCCAAATGGTGCCACACATCTGGAACACCATTTGAGAGAGTTGGCATTTTGGCCGTTTTTGACCATTTCGCGAGAAAGTGCACAAACTTGCTCCAGAGGTTTCCAGCCGATTCCAACCATCCTAAAAGCTTCTAAGAGGTCATTTGAGGTTGTCCAAAGCATCAAATCATTTCTGGAACAAAGCACTTGGAAGGTTGCCCAAAATCTCCAAAAAAGAGGTAAAATCCACAACTTGAATTCTTTGAATCATGCTTTCCTTTGTTGTCCACATACATGCATCATATTGAACAATTCTTGAGGTAAAAATGTAGTCCTTAATGTGTATGTTGTGATCCTCCCACTGTTTGCATTTTGACATGTTTTTATGTGGAATTTTGGTTGTTTTGAAACCATGTACAGTTCTGTCTTGTTTTCATTGGTGTGTTCTATACATTAAGTTTTAGTTTGCATGAGTAACACCATTGGATTCCTTGCAAAAAATTGGTCAAGATAGGTTTTTACAGATTTCAATTCCGATGAAAATTGAGAGAGTTACGCGCGTTGGAAATTTTACGCGAAACGACGTCGAATTAACGATAGTGGTTCTGTTTTTTTCGCTTTGTACAGTGAGTTTCCGAGTGCGTGAATAATACCATTGGATTCCTTGCGAAAAATCGGTCAAGATAGGTTTTTACGGATTTCAATTCCGATGAAAATTGAGAGAGTTACACGCGTTGGAAATTTTACGCGAAACGACGTCGAATTAACGATAGTGGTTCTGTTTTTTTCGCTTTGTACAGTGAGTTTCCGAGTGCGTGAATAATACCATTGGATTCCTTTCGAAAAATCGGTCAAGATAGGTTTTTACGGATTTCAATTCCGATGAAAATTGAGAGAGTTACGCGCGTTGGAAATTTTACGCGAAACGGCGTCGAAAACAACGATAGCAGTTTTTGTTTTTTAATTTCTGCGTTTTGTGCGTCGATTTTCCGTGTACGTGAGTAATACCATTGGATTCCTTGCGAAAAATCGGTCAAGATAGGCTCTTGCGGATCTTGATTCGGTTAAAAATCGAGAGAGTTACGCGCGTTGGAAATTTTACGCGAAACGATGTTTTTACACGCAGCAGCTCTGTTTTTTTATCGCTGCGTTTTGTACGTTGAGTTTCGGCATCCGTGAGCGATACCATTGGATTCCTTGCAAAAAATCGGTCAGGATAGGCTTTTGCGGATCTTGATTCGGTTAAAAATCGAGAGAGTTACGCGTGTTTGAAATTCAACGCGGAACGATGTTTTTAATCGATAGCAGTTTTTGTTTTTTAATTTCTGCGTTTTATACGTCGATTTTCCACGTGCGTGAGTAATACCATCGGATTCCTTGCGAAAAATCGGTCAGGTAGGTACTTCCGGATTTTGATTCCGATAAAGATCGAGAGAGTCACGCGTGTTGGAAATTCGGCGAGGAACGATATTTTTTAATCAATAGCAGTTTTTTCTGCATTTTGTGCGTTGATTTTCCGTGCGCGTGAGTAATACCATCGGATTCCTTGCGAAAAATCGGTCAGGTAGGTACTTCTGGATTTTGATTCAGATAAAAATTGAGAGAGTTATGAGTGTTTGAAATTTGATAAAAACGTGTTGAAAATTAAAGTTTCGGTACTCGTTTTTACCCCAAAAGAAATGTCGGAGATGATATTTTGATATCTTTCCTCTTTTTCTTACTTTTTATTTTCAAAACTCAACCAATTTTTTTCACATAGCAAAAAATCATCGTTTTCCAATTCCTACCCCATAATATTTTAATCCAAAAAAATCACAAAAAAAGTATTATTTTTAATATATTTAAAAATAGTGTTTTAAATTGTTTTAAATGCTTTTAAAATGATTTCTTTTTTTTTTTTATTTTTAAAACCAAAATAATTTTAAATATTTATGTTGATAAAATATTTTTTTTCATAAACTTTAATCATTATTTAATGATTTTATTTGATATTTTTATCATTTTTTACTTAATTTTTCTTGAAAAAATGCATAAAAAATGAAATTGGGGTTTTCTTTGATTTTCACCCTAACAAATCTTTTTTAAAATTATTGGGCCTCTAATAGAGCGTAAGACCCAATCCTTTTTTGACCAAATCATTTTTGGGCCTCATTCATTGTATAAGCCCCGATACCGTCAAAAACAAACGGCGCGATCGTCGCCTTTTTAAGAAATAACCTTGGGCCTCTCCTCGAGCTATAAGACCCATTCAAAACTTTTGGGCCTCTATTAGAGTGTAAGACCCAACCCCCTTTTAACCAAAACTATTTTGGGTCTCACTTATTGTATAAGTCCCTCTGCGTTAAAAGAAAACTTCGGCGCGATCGCCATTTTCAAACGAAAATCAACTGGGCTTCTCTTTGAGTTGTAAGTCCCATTTCTTTTCATTTTTAAACACTTGGGCCTCTATTAGAGTGTAAGACCCAACCCTTTTTTAACGAAACAATTTTTGGGCCTCAGTTATTGTATAAGTCCCGATACGTTAAAAATCTCGGCGCGATCGCCATTTTCAAACTGAAAATATTTTGGGCCTCTCCCTGAGTTGTAAGCCCCATCTTTTGTACAAAAATACACTTTGGGCCTCTAATAGAGTGTAAGATCCAACCCCTCTTTTTTATATTTTCTTATTATTTTTTTAATAATTTGGAAAATTAATAACTCCTTCAATTTTGATTATTTTTTATTGGTTCTTTTTCTGAAAAATCACAAAAATAGTAAAATATTTTATTCTACAAAAAAAATCAAATTTATATTATTTATTTAATATAGTTGGTATTTTTGTGAATAAATTCATTTTAATTGTTTTTAAGCATTTTAAAAGTGAATATTCATCTTGAAAATAAAGACTATGGGCCTCCCCTCGTGTTGTAAGCCCCATTTCTTTTCTTTAAACTCTTTGGGCCTCTAATAGAGTGTAAGACCCAATCCCTTTGTAAATACCAAAATTTTGGGCCTTAGTCACTTGTATAAGTCCCGCGGTGTTTCCAAAACCTCGGCGCGACCGTCGCCTTTTTCAAAATTAACCATGGGGCCTACCCTCGGGTAGTAAGACCCATTTCTTTTCTTAAAACTCACTTGGGCCTCTTGATAGAGTGTAAGACCCATCCCTTTGTACAGAAAACCTTTCTTGGGCCTCACTCACTTGTATAAGTCCCTCTGTACAAATTCAACAGTGCGCTCACTGATAAAACCCTGGGCCTCTCCTTGAGCTGTAAGCCCCAAATCTTTCTTTTTCAAAGCACTTTCTCCTTTGATTTTGAATATACTGTTGTTTTCAATCTTTCTTTGTTGAACAACTAACCAAACAGCATGGAAGCTCTACAACCGAGTAAGTGTTTACCCGCTTTCATTTACCGCTTTCATATGTATATAACTGTATTGTGGGGCTGTTTCACTGTAAGTCTCCTTTCACAAACTCATATATATAACTGTATTGTGGGGCTGTTTCGCTGTAAGTCTTCTTTCATAAACTCATATCAACTGTGTAATAATAGTATAGATATTTAGAGTTTCCCCGGCAACTACGTCTAGAACTAGGTGACGCCGTTTTGTTTATTCGTAGAAATAGACAACTAGATCCCCAATAGGATCACCAGATACAGTCTTCTCTTCGGCTGTCCTCATTAGGAATTGTCAAGGAACTCTACTCCCAAAGATGAATGTCTTCTCCGTGAATAGCATCTTTGAGTTTCTTCCAAATTCTCGGACTTTCCTGACTTGATCTATTCCTTGTGAATAGCTTGCCTTGAATTTCTCGGGGTTTGGGGACCCACGGGCTTCCTAAAAGCATCGGCCTCCTCTTGGGCATCGTACAAGGACCCACAGGCTTCCTAAAAGCAACCCCGCCTCCTCTTGGGCTTCGTACAAGGACCCTACAGCTTCTTAGAAGTATTCACAGCCTCCTCTTAGGCTTCGTATAATGATCTCTTCCTCCGGGAATGATAGCCTCCTCTTGGGCTTAGTACAAGGACCCGTCGGCTTCTTAAAAGTTTCCAGCCTCCTCTTGGGCTTCATACAAATTGTCCCGACGACCTCCTAGAGGTATAGGAACAAAACCTAGTCATTCTCATAGAACAGTCCTTTCATAGAGTCTACTATTGTTTCTCAAAGCATAGTACCAAAGATAAAAACTCTAGACTTGGACAGTCTAATCTCCTTGAGTCTCAAAGACATTCTCAAGTGACCCCTTCGTTAAATAGGAAGGAAACCCGTAGACTCGGACAGTCTCAATACCCTTTGGATTTCCCATTTCCTCAAAGAGAAGGAAATATCCCTGATCCTCAAATCAAATCCCTGAGTACAGTGTTACTCATATAAGAACTGATTTTCTCTTTCAAAATCAGTATATTGGACCTGTCACTCAACTGAAACAGTTACAATAGCCTCCTCTTGGGCTTTGTACAATGATTCTCCCCAGCGGAGTCAAACCTTTTAGCCTCTCTCTCGGGTTTTGTATGAGACACATAAGAGACTCCCTCGTTGAGTCAATTACCCCTTTCGCCTCCATCTCGGGCTTCGTACGAGATACAAAGACTCTCGTGTTGAGTCAAACTTTTAGCCTCCATCTCGGGCTTCGTACGAGATACAAAGACTCTCTTGTTGAGTCAAACAGCCTCCATCTCGGGCTTTATACGAGATACCAAAAGACTCCATCGTCGGGTCAAAACCTTGTTGCCTCTCTCCCGGGCTTTGTACGAGACACGTATTAGCCTCCTCTTAGGCTTTGTATAAGAAAACCACTGGTTGATCCAATCAACCTTTTAGCAGCAAAGTTGTGCCTCGTTCACAGTACACAAACATCAACAACTCTTTTCCCGTCATCTAATCGCTGTAAGCGGCAAGCCTCTGGATCATCTACATCCATGCCACTGTCCCTCTTTTAGCATGAGAAATTCCTAAGGAAAGATAGCATTGCTCTACACTGAGTTAAAGTCTTCTCCTTTAGGTTAAAATCCCCTATAAAGGAAATTATGGCATTACTAGGATCCGTGTATCCCGGTTAAAGTAATCCTCCTTTATAACCAGTCACCCAACAGTTGTGACAGACAAACCCTTCTTTAGAGATGACAAAGTCGAGGTCCTTCAGCTTCACGTCTTGGGCTTTGAACAAGACACAAATAGACCCTTCAGCTTCACGTCTTGGGCTTTGAACAAGACATAAATGGACTTTTCAGCTTCACATCTTGGGCTTTGAACAAGATATAAATCACCTTCAGCTTCACATCTTGGGCTTTGAACAAGATACAAACCACCTTTAGCTTCATGTCTTGGGCTTTGAACAAGACACCAAAACACCCATTTCCTCCCATAGAATAGGAGGAACTACGAACGCTCTGATTTCCCTGTTTCGGTAAACGGGAATACGTAGGCATAAGATCGAAAGAAAAGATCTTAGCGAGCGCAATCAATAAAAAACCCAAATCCCATATCTCCATCAATCAAAAGCAGTAATTCAAAAGCATCAGTCCTAACATCCTAACCCTTGTTCCCTGCTAGAAAGTCCTAAAAAGAAAGAAAATCGTATTGGCGAAAATACAAATAACCAGTACAAAGGCCCCCCACATTGATAGCATTCGTAACCTAACAGACCGATGTTTAAACTCAGTATGCAAAGCAGGGTTAATTGGAGACATCTATTTCCCTTCCTTATTCAGGTCACAATAGGATAAAAAATGAATCGACCTGTAGTCAAAGCTCAAACCGCAGAGAGCGACCAGCGCTTAAGAACCGCGTCCAAAATCGCTCGCTACACTTGGGCCTCTTTTTTCAAAACTTTCTTTTGATTTAGGTTCAAATATACAGTTGTTATCAAAACTTTCTTTAATTTCTTTGAACAACTAACAATATAGCATGAAAGCTTGCTCACCGGTAAGTTTTAATCGCTTTCATTTACCCGCTTTCGTATATATAACTGTATTGTGGGAAGCTGCGCACTGTAAGTCTTCTTTCATATCCTTTTAAATACTTGTCATATATCAATTGTAGATATACTAGTATAGTTATTTAGAGTTTTCCCCGACAACTAGGTCTAGAACCAGGTAAAGCCATGTTGGTCACTCTTAAATACAGACAAAACTAGATCCTCCATAGGATTTTCAGATACAGTCTTGCCTTCTCTTAGGCTTAAACAATATGGAACAAAGAGAAAGGTAGTATTCTTCGTGAACCTTTTCTCAAGCTGTCACTATTTGAAATTGTCAAAGAAATTCTACTTCCCAGAGTTGATCTATTCTCGGTGAATAGCATCTCTTGAGTTTCTTTAAACCTCGGAACTTTCACTAAATGATCTATTCTCGGTGAATAGCATTTCTTGAACTTTTCTTGGTTTGGGACCCACAGGTTTCCTAAAAGCATCCCCTCCTCCTCTTGGGCTTTGTACAAGGACCCTTCGGCTTCTTAGAAGTTCTCATGCCTTCTCTTAGGCTTAATACAAGGACCCTGACGACCTCTTAAAGGTATAAGACAGAACTTAGTCATCCTTTGCTAGAGCAGTCTTTCCTGTGTCAAATCTCAGACCAGTGTAGGGTTGATTCTCATCCCTCAATACACCTGCCTCCTCTTGGGCATCATACAAAAGATAAAACTCTTCCACACCAATAGACTTGGACAGTCTAAATCCCCTTAAGTCTCAAAGAGATTCTCAAGTTCCCTACAAACATAGGAGAAACCCCGATCACTTTGGATAAATCTCCAGTCGAGTTAAAACCCATGGGTTTTAAAACCCAGTCTCTCTTCTAAAAATCCCCAAGCCTGGGTTAGTTTATCATCAGTATAACACTATCCCAAATCAGAACCTCAAGGTATCTGATACCTCAACTCTTCTATAAACCTTAGCAAGAGTTGAATCCCCATTTTGGACCTGCCTCGGGATCTCAATTATCCCCAGCAGAAAGTTAGCCTCCTCTTAGGCTTTGTATAATGGCCTTTCCTCAGCAAAGTCAGCCTCCTCTTGGGCTTTGTATAATGATTCTCCCCAGTGGAGCTAACCTTTTCAGACTCTCTTATTGAGTCAATCACTTTTTCAGACTCTCTTGTTGAGTCAATCAACTTTTCAGACTCTCTTGTTGAGTCAATCACTTTCTCAGACTCTCTTATTGAGTCAATCACATTTCAGACTCTCTTGTTGAGTCAACCTTTTTCAGCCTCAATCTTGGGCTTTGTACAAGACAGATAAAGATACTCTCTTGTTGAGTCAATCTTTTCCCCGCCTCATCTTAGGCTTGGTATAAAGATTTCCCCTAGCAAGAGCTAGCCTCCTCTTAAGTTGTGTAGAATAATTTCTCCAGCTTGTTCAGCCACAATCCTGGGCTTTGTACAGGAGAGATAAAAGCACTCTCTTGTTGAGTCAAACCCTTTTAGCCTCAATCTTGGGCTTTGTACAAGACATAAATTTTCATCTCTTAAGCTTGGGACAGAGATCTTCCCCAGCGAAGTCATTTCCTCCCAGCATTCTTTTAGGCTTTGAGGAATAATTTCCCAAGCAGAGTCAAACACATTTCAGTCTCAATCTTGGGCTTTGTACAAGACACATAAAATATCCTCCCCAGAGTCAGTTAAAATTCCCATTTCACCCTCAATCTTGGGCTTTGTACAAGACACATACAAACCCTCCCCAACGGAGTCAAAATCCCTTTTAGCCTCAATCTTGGGCTTTGTACAAGACAGATAGAATATTTTCCCCTGAAAAGTCAAACTTCTAGCCTCCTCTTAGGCTTTGTATAATGATATCCCCAAAGAGTCAGTCTCTTTTTTGCCTCAATCTTGGGCTTTGTACAAGACATATATACACTCTCTTGTTAAGTCGGTCTTTTCCAGCCTCCTCTTAGGCTTTATATAAGGACTTCCCTAGTGAAGTCAATCAACCTCTTAGCTTCAACCTTGGGCTTTGATCAAGGCACACAAAAATCAACAATACCTCTTTAGAGATGACAAGTTCTCTCTCGGTCAAACCTTTTAGCTTCAATCTTGGGCTTCAAACAAGACACCAAAACATCTTTTTTCCTCCCTTAGAATAGGAGGAACTACGATTTCTCTGATTTCCCTGTTTCGTTTAAACGGGAATACGTAGGCATAAGATTACGAAATCTTAGCGAGCATACTAACCAAAAACCCTAGGTCCAGTACCTTCATCCAAAGACTTTAGGTTTCATACCTTAGTCATCATTGATCCCTATTTTCCACAAAAAAAAAAAAAACTCACTCACTCACTCATATTTCCCAAGAAACTTTCCCAACCCATTAACGGATAAACACCATCAAGTACAAAGCGAAACCTAAAGCTAATATCCTGTGGATAACGACATATAGGATGGGTAATTGATAACTCGCCATTGTATAACCTGACCCCGAACCCCCCAATCTCTTTTAAGCGTTTGTTCAGTTAAACATCTGCATGCAAGGTTAGTTTTAGATAGATTCCCTTTCCCTTCCAACTTCATGGGATAAATAAGAAATCAGAAAGTACCACCCCCTCCTACCATTACAGTGAGGAAAACCCAACGATAAGGTGGGCGCGTCATCGGAAAAATCGCCCGCTACATGTATGACCCAACATCTTTTCAATTCAATGCATACTTGTTTATATACCTGTTAATACACTTATTTGTATATACTTGTGCATATCTGTCTAGAGTTTCCCTAGCAGTTAGGTCTACACTTAGGTCAAACCATAGGTTACTTCTAACATAGTCAATAACTAGTTCCCTCATAGGAAACTTCCCTCAATACAGTCTGCCTCCTCTTGGGCTTTATTCAATATGGAACAGAGAAAGACATTATTCCCGGTGAAACTTTTCTCAAGACTGTCAAAACTTAGAAAAATATATATATATAAAAGAAATTCATTTCCCCAAAGAGGATTAATTTCTGGTGAAACCTCTTTTGAATTTCTTCAAACCTTAGAACTGTTCAACAAAGAAAGGATTATTCCCGGTGAAACCTTTCTTGAACTTTTCTTAGGCTTAGACCCACAGGCTTCTTAGAACTTCCCCTCAGCCTCCTATTGGGCTTAGTACAAGGACCAACTGGCTTCTTAGAAGTTCCCCCAGCCTCCTCTTGGGCTTAGTACAAGGACCCAAAGGCTTCCTAAAAGCATAGGATAGAAAATAGTCATCTCTACTAGTTTACTCCTCAGGGGAGTCAAAACTCCAGAATACCCAATCATTCAGAGTTGATCTTCATCCCTTAAACCAACAGCCTCCTCTTGGGCATCATACAAAGTCATTTTTCCAACCAGAGTCTACCTCTCCTTAAGAGACTTGGACAGTCTCAGTCTTCTCTTGGGCTTCATACCAGTATGAAGGTGTGAAAAATACAAGAAATGGGGGGTTTGAATTGGTTTTTCAAAATAAAATCTTTTCTTTATAAACTAATCCCCTTAACAACACTTTCACTTATGAGTAATAACTTTAATAAAGCTAGAAAGAGATAACACAGTATATTTATACTAGTTCACTTGAGAAATCCTCAAGATAATCTAGTCCACCCGCCAAGGTGATTTTGCCTCTCTCAATCGAGGTCTTAATCCACTAATCAATCAGATTAATACAATGCACAAGCCAAAATGCTGGCGACTAACAACAATCTCCAAGACTCTCAAGTCCTAGACTTCTCAAGAAATCCAACCTTACCGGTCTTTCTCAAGGAACAACCTCTAAGACAACACGTCTTATACTTCTCAAGAAATCCAACCTTACAGGTCTTTCTCAAGGAACCCAAACCTAAGTTTGAAAGAGTTTAGTTTACAGAATAATGCTTCTTATACAAGCTGAGATGTAAACAATTTTTGGATCTATATGACTTAAGAAAGATATTAGTAAGAGAGTATTTTTGCAGTGAGCTTTCGTGTGTATCTTTCTTCAAGTCTTCATGTCTTTATATAGCCGTGTAAAATGTGACCGTTGAAGAGTAATCATAGCTATTTTAGACTGACGGCGGCTTGATAGAGACGTGGGGACAGATAATACTTTTGTGTCCTATCTTGTCAATATATCTTTGTTTGTACTATTGCACTGTTACCAAGATATCTTCGTTTGTACTGTTGTACAATTGTACTTCGTTGCTTAGTCTTCTTATCTTCTTAACTTCAGAGGCTTCTGCGAGCATGAGTATGAAAGGAAAACGTAGCTTGGTTCTTAAGATCTTCAAGTCTTGGAGTCTTCAGACCTGCGTCTTTAGAGTCTTTAGCACTTGGTCTTCAGAACCCTTTGTCTAGGGAGCGTAAGTCTTCAGCATCTGAACTTTGTTCATCAGAACCTCTGTCTTCAGATCTTCAGAACTTGTTCCCTTTAGACATTATATCATAGTCTTGCAATCTTCAGATTCTCTTGAAGCAATTATTGTTATTTAGCAAATCAAGTGTAACGCATAGGCGGAAATATTCTCTTCTAACAACTTAGCCACGCTATTTATCGGAAGCAGAACCTGTTTGTTAAATTCTCAAAAATAACAAACATTAGACTCACAAAATTGTTCATACAAACATACTTGTTTGATATCATCAAAACTCAGAGGCATTATTACATAACCAAATCTTGTTCTTACAGTCTCCCCCTTTTTAATGATGGCAAAACTATGTATTTTGATGACGCAATTTTGTACATAACATAACGATAATTGCAATAAGGAGGTTAAGGAATACTTATCCTTCGCATGAGATACTCCCCCTAAATCTCAGACTGGGTGAAGATCAAATATCCTGACTTGTGAACCTTTCTGGATGAACTCCCCCTGATTCCAATAGGTCAGATACTGAAATCTTCATAGTCTTGATTCAATTACAAACTTCAGAGTTTGACAAGAACTCACATTTTCATCTCAGAACCTTGTTTCTATCAAAACTCAAGGACTTGAATTTTCAGAGCCAAAACATTTTGATTTCTTTATTAGAGCCAAAACATTTTGATTCCTGAAAAGAAAAACAAAAAAAATCTAACAGAAATAGCAGTTTATTGGTTAGACTGTAAACAACTTGTTTTTCAGAGATTGACTAATGAGAACCAAAATATCACATTCATTACTTCTCCCCCTTTTTGTCATTATAAAAAAGATTTGTAAACCAAGGGTGAAAAACTAAGTCCTAAATCCTAAATTCATAGAGCCGATAGAAACAAAGAAAAACTTAGGTGCTTTCAGAGGACATCTTGTCCAGAATATTTTGAAGCAAGCTCTGAACATTTGCATTGAGAGCCTTTTGTTCTGCAAAATTTTCTCTGAAAATCTGTTGTTCTCTTCTGATTTCTTTAATTGCGTTTTCCAAATGCACCACAGCAGGTTCGGATGAGGAAACAACTAAGGCTTCTTGCTTATCTTTTTTTGTAGCTTCAGCTTCTTGCGCCAATCTGGCTTCCTCTTCTGCTAGAATTCTCGCTTCTTTAGTAGCTCTTTCTTCAGCTTCTTTCTGTAAAAGCTTGAATTCCCTTATCCGCTCTTCAGCTTCTGCTCTTTCCTTTGCCAACTGAACTCCAGCAGTTTTAGTGGCGTCTGAGAAGCTTGTAATTCTTGCAAATTCAGAATCTAACCATTTCTGAAAGGTTTTCCAAGAATTCTCAAGCTCCAGAGGCTTGGCACTTGTGCTTGCTTCTGCTCTTAACTTTGCTACCTTCTTTATTGCCTTGTTACGAAACTGACTAATGCATTCTTCAAGGGTTGTTGGAAAGGGTATGTCATAGATGACCAAGGCAAGGTTAGGCTCAGCAGAGTTAGTTTCAGAAGATGCTGGTTGAGATGAAATATTCTCAGTATGAACAGGTTCAGATGTTGGTTGATCAGTAAGGGATGATA
The DNA here is from genome assembly GCA_022829125.1 of Lathyrus tuberosus. Taxonomy (NCBI): domain Eukaryota; kingdom Viridiplantae; phylum Streptophyta; class Magnoliopsida; order Fabales; family Fabaceae; genus Lathyrus; species Lathyrus tuberosus. The sequence goes on from JALAZF010000264.1 coordinate 6,410,508, forward strand.
ACTCAAGGACTTCTGAGACCGTGAAAGGTTCAGATGTGACAATTTATAGAGTATTAGAGATGGTTTCCTCAGATCCTGGTTCAATGTTAAGGGTATGAGAATCAGAGAGTAGGTTCGGAGAACCTGGTTCATTTGGTTGAATGAGTGGAGAGGTTATTGTTGAGGTGTAGGTAGGGATGACTTTAGATGGAATATGTGTACTGATTGATGAAATGGGAGGCGGTTGAATAGTAGTAGTTGGAGGAGGAATTGAAAAAGATGGTGGTTTAAACTTTACTTGTGGGTTGGAGGTAGAAATGGAAGTAGTTTGAAATGATGATGATGATGATGATGATGATGATGCAGTAACAGGTTTAGTAACATCCATTGAAATAGAAGAATTGGTAGCAGACTTACTAGATTTTGCAAAAAGGAGAGAAGGCAGAGTGAAAGTCTTGTAAGATTTAGACTTGTCATCCTTCTTCTTTTTCTTAAGCTCAGAATCCTCTTCAGTTTGCTTCCTCTTGCTTCTGGTAACATATTGAGGTTTAGGAGAAACATCTTCAATTCTGAAGTTGGAGATGTCATGTCCTTCTTCTCTCATCATAGTAATAAATGAAGCGATTATTTGTATATTATCGCCTCTATGATAGACAGGATAGTTCATTACTGGAATTCTGTGTTTAATCACTGTGTCATGAGAGATAAACAAAGGTTTCACTTCAACATTCTTGATCATTTTCATATGTTTAAGATTCATAGCATTGAAGGCTTCTCCTATGCTTGGAGTCAAGTATTTTGTATATCTGGCTTCTTTAACTAGATAATTCACTGTGCCACTTTCAACAAAGATATTAGAGAGCAATCTTCCGAAAAGAATGTAAGTTGTAATCTTCTTTTCTAGCAAAGCTGTTGTTCTTGTCTTGCACACCATATCCCTTAGATAATAAAATAGAATAGATGGTAGACACATTTTCTCATTTTTGTGCAGATAGTACATCATGTACTTTTGATTTGTATTGAAGTAGTCTACAGCACTTTTTGAAGGTCTTAGATTGATACAACCAAGAATAATCTTGTGCCAGATTCTGAGATTATCACGCAAGTCCTTGCTTTTATACTCTATTTTTCCAGATTGATAATTTGTAAAAATTTCTTTGTTGATGACAGAGTCAGATTTGTCGTTCTTTCCATAAACTCATTTTCCTTCCAAGAACTTCATTCCTAGCAGATCTGAGATTGACTTCTCAGTGATAACAATATTCTTTTCCATAACAAAAGAGACAACATGAAGATCGTCAGTGACAGCCTGCCTCTAGAAGTCTTTTATTAGTGCTTCATAGGTAGAACCTCTAAGTTTGTCAAAATAACTTTTCCAACCTTGAATGTTTAGTTGATCATGAAGGTTAAACCCATTATCACAAAGATTGTTAAAGTCGACATCTAGTTCTTTGAGAACAGTTAGATCGTCTGCATGAAGAACACAAGTAACTGTGGCATCTCTTTGAGTTACATGGTTTTCATCGATCTTAGGAGGTGATGATGAAGTCGAAGTAATAGGTGCGGTGGTTGCAGAAGTTGTAGAAGGCGCAACAGATGAAGATGGTAACTCTTTGGAAGGATTCAATGACGCTTCCATTTGTTCGGCGAAGCGAACAGTTGCTTGTTGAATGTTGTTCATCATGATGATGGTTGAGAGTGATGAAGATGAAGACGGTGAATGAGTGATTGAGAGAGAGATTTAGAGAGAAGCGATTTAGGGTTTTAAGGTTTCTAATCGTGTGAAAGTGGAAATAAGGCAGTGTATATAAAATGTTTTTGAAAATGAAAGGTTAAACACAGTACTGGGGATTAATGAATGAATGTAATCATGATTTAAGTCAATTCCAAGAAAATTACTGTTCATTATGTATATTAAGTAGATGTAATGATTTAGGTATAATCGAAATTACACGCATTACTCATTTTCTAATTAAGTGACACGGTTTAATGTTCTCAGAATGTGGACAACCCAAAAGTTTCCATCAGATCAGAGACACTTCTGACCGAAGTAGCTTCTGATGGCTGAGATTAAACGAAAAACTTATTCTGACCAAACACATCTGATTCTGATGCACTCTTACTCTGGAAAATAGTCCATTTTTAGATGCTTCAAAATAATTTGAAATCTATCTTCAGCTAAGGGTTTTGTAAAAATATCAGCCCATTGATGGTCTGTATCAATAAATTTTAAGCACAAAATTCCCTTCTGAACATAGTCTCTGATAAAATGATGTTTTATTTCTATGTGTTTAGCCCTAGAATGTAAGATTGGGTTTTTACTTAAACAGATAGCAGCAGTATTATCACAGAAGATAGGAATGTTACTCTCGTGTATCTGATAATCTTCTAGCTGATTCTTCATCCACATCATCTGCGTACTGCATGAGGAAGCGGATATGTACTCTGCTTCTGCTGTTGAGAGAGCAATTATTGATTGTATCTTGCTTGACCATGAGATCAGATTTTTCCCTAGAAACTGACAGTTTCCAGATGTGCTTTTTCTTTCCAATCTGTCTCCAGCATAGTCTGCATCACAGTAACCAGAAAGAGTGTACTCTGATGCTTTCTCATACATCAAGCCAAGGTTAGTAGTTCCTTTCAGATACCTTAGAATTCTTTTAACAACAGTTAAATGAGATTCTCTAGGATCTAATTGAAATCTAGAACACAGATGGACGCTGAATAAAATATCAGGTCTAGAAGCAGTTAAATACAGAAGAGAGCCTATCATACCACGATAGATCTTATGACAAACCTTACCACTTACTTCTTCTTTCTCCATGACGCATGTTGGATGCATTGGAGTCTTTGCTATTTTACAATCCATCATGTTGAATTTCTTCAGAAGTTCTTTAGTGTACTTACTTTGATGAATGTAAGTAGCCTCTGGTTTCTGATCAATTTGAATTCCCAGAAAGAACTTCAACTCACCCATCAGACTCATTTTGAACTCTGCTTGCATTAGTTTAGAAAACTCCTTGCAGAGAGAGAGATTAGCAGAACCAAAAATAATATCATCAACGTAAATATGAACTATGAGTATATCATTTTTGTACAATTTACAGAAGAGAGTGGTGTCAACCTTGCCTCTGGTGAAGTTATTTTCTAAAATAAAATTGCTCAATCTGTCGTACCAAGCTCTGGGAGCTTGCTTCAGACCATAGAGAGAGTTTTTTTAGTTTAAAAATAAAATCTAACTTCTCTGAGTTTTCAAATCCAGGAGGTTGTTTGACATAAACTTCTTCTGATATATAATCCTTCAAAAATGCACTCTTAACATCCATCTGGTATAAGATGATGTTATGATTTACTGAAAAGGAAATTAACAAGCGTATGGCTTCTAGTCTAGAGACTGGAGCAAAGGTTTCATTGTAGTTTGTCCCTTCTTGTTGACTGTAACCTTGTGCACCAAGTCGTGCCTTGTTTCTGACAACCTCACCCTTTTCATTGAGCTTGTTTTTGAATACCCATTTAGTTCCAATTACATGGACACCTTTAGGCTTTGGAACAAGATCCCAGACATCGTTCTTTGAAAACTGGTTAAGTTCTTCTTCCATTTCCAGAATCCAGTCTTTGTCCAGAAGAGCTTCATCAACTGACTTGGCTCAATTAAAGACACCAATCCCAGAAGCATTTCTTCAGAAGGTTTGAAAGCTGGTCTGGTTCTGATGGGAGCATCCTTGCTTCCCAGAATCAGTTCTTCAGGGTGTGAAGTTGAAATTCTACTTTTCTTTTGTTGTGGAGTATCATAAGGTACATTAATAATGTCGAAAGTAGTAACTTCTGGAGCTTTAAATTCTTCTGCCTTTTCTTTAGGTTCTGAAAAGTTGATTTCCAAATCTGCAAACTTTTCAACTAGCTTTGACTTTTCAGGGTCAAGCTTATCATCGAATCTGACATGAATTGATTCTTCCATAATCTGTGATTCTGTGTTATAAACTCTGTAGCCTCTTGAGTGTTCAGAGTATCCTAACAACAGACACTTTTGTGCTTTGGGATCAAACTTGCCAAGATTTTATTTAGTGTTCAACATAAAAAAAATACATCCAAAAGGATGAAAATAAGAAATGTTGGGAATTCTATTCTTCCATAATTCGTAAGGAGTTTTACTCAAAATAGGTCTTATGGAAATTCTATTTTGAATATAACATGTTGTGTTATTTGCCTCTGCCCAGAAGTGCTTAGCCATGTCAGTTTCTTGGATCATGGTGCGAGCCATTTCTTGTAAAGTCCTATTCTTTTTTTCTACAACTCCATTTTGTTGTGGAGTTCTAGGACAGGAAAAATCATGAGATATCCCATGCGAATCAAAAAGTTTTTCAAAATATTTGTTTTCAAATTCTCCACCATGACCACTTCTGACTTTGACAATTTTGCAATTCTTTTCATTTTGTACTTAGGTGCAGAAGGAAGCAAACACAGAATGTGACTCGTCCTTATGCCTTAAGAATTTTACCTATGTCCAACGACTGTAATCATCAACGATGACTAGTCCATATTTCTTACCATTGAGAGAAGCAGTTTTCACTGGTCCAAATAGATCAATGTGAAGAAGTTCTAATGGTCTAGAGGTAGAAACAATGTTCTTTGTTTTAAAAGAAGTTCTTGAAAACTTACCTTTCTAACATGCTTCACAAAGAGCATCTGAAGAGTACTTAAGATTTGGAAAACCTCTGACAAGTCCTAGCTTGTTCAGCTGAGAGATTCTTCTCAAGCTAACATGACCTGGATGTTTGTGCCAGACCCATTGCTCTTCATTGACAGACATAAGACACTTTACATTCTGATGTTTTAAATCTGATAATTTAATTTTGTAAGTATTGTTCTTCCTCTTACCATTAAACAGAACAGATCCATCCTTCTGACTAATAGCCTTACAAGACATTTGATTGAAAATAACATCATAACCATTGTCACTAAGTTGGCTAATTGACAACAGATTGTGCATTAGACCTTCAACTAAAAGAGCATTATTAATAGAAGGAAGTTTACCATTACCAGCAGTTCCAGAGCCAATGATTCTTCCCTTCTGGTTTCCTTCGAAACCGACGACACCTCCAGGCTTAAGTTCCAAATCTTGGAACATATGCCGTTCTCCCGTCATGTGTCGCGAGCATCCACTGTCCAGGTACCATGACTGGTGTTTTAGTTGCGCCATCAACGATATCTGCAATATAAATTATCTTATTCTTAGGTACCCATTCTGTGGGTCCTTTCATATTAGTCTTTCCAGAGGTTCTGACACCTTTGGATTTTCGTGCAGCGGGATAATAGTGTGGAATTTGTGCATGATATTTAAGCTTAGAAGTTTTCTTCCGTGTCTGTATTTGTGGTACAACAGACTTAGAACTTTATGGTTCTGGACATTTCAGTTTAGTGTCAGCAAGCACAAACTGTTTAGACAGAGGTATTAGCTTGATACTCTTGGTCTCATCATACGATTTTGATGGTTCTGAATATCCCAGCCCTCTACTTCCATTTCTGCTAACTACATAGATCATTGAAGCCATTTTACTTCTATTTATGCTTTTAGCAAGGAAGTGCTAAAAAGCTCTATCATATCTGACCACTTCATTAGTGCCAGTTATGTCAGAAGTGATTTCTTCTTCTAACTTAGAGACTTTACTTTTTAAAGCAGCATTTGATTTTTCTAAAAAGAATAATTTTTCTTTTAATTCAGAAATAGTTTACTTGATCTTAGTAAGGTCCTCTGAAGGAACCACAAAAGTCTTTTTTAGAATTTTTTGTTTTCTTAGAAGAAGTTGGTACCTTTTCATAAGTTCAGATAATCCTATTTCAAGTTCAGAACAAGATAAGGAAGAAAGTACCTCTCTGTCGTCATCAGAGTCTGATTCTTCATCAAGTATCAGTTCTTCTTCTAATAAGGCTTCATTTGTGCTGGTCTTAGCCATGAATACCACATTGGCATGTTCTCCATCAGAATCTTCTTCTGACTCTGAATCATCCCATGTTGCCATAAGACCCTTTTTAGCTTTCTTAGGTCTTCCATCTTTCTTGAACTTTGGACAATCATTCTTGATATGTCCAGGCTCCTTGCATTCAAAACATGTAACTTCTTTTCCATAAGCTTTCTTTTGACCATATGTAGACTCAGATCTACCTTTTGTTCTTCTTGGTCCTCTGAACTTATTCTTTATGTATTTCCACAGTTGGCTTATCTTCCTTGATATGAGAGATAGTTCATCTTCGTATGAATCTTCTTCAGATTCTTGTGATTCTTCCTCTGCTTGATAAGCCTTTTTCTTCTCAGACTTAGCCTTTAGAGCGATAGATTTACCTTTCTTCTGAGGTTCATATTCATGAAGTTCTATTTCATGACTCCTTAAAGAACTAATTAGTTCCTCAAGACTTATGTTGTTCAAATCCTTTGCTAATTTCAAAGCAGTTACCATTGGTCTCCATTTGACAGGCAGACTTCTGATAATCTTCTTGACATGATCAGCAGTAGAGTAACCTTTGTCCAGAACTCTGAGTCCTGCAACAAGCATTTGGAATCTTGAAAACATAGTTTCCACAGACTCATCATCTTCCATTCTGAAGACTTCATATTTCTGGATTAGGGCAAGAGCCTTTGTCTCCTTGACTTGAGCGTTGCCTTCATGAGTCATTCGGAGAGAGTCAAAAATAGACTTTGCAGTCTCTTTGTTTGTAATCTTTTCATATTCCGTATATGAAATTGCATTTACCAGAATCGTTCTTGCTCTGTGATGATTCTTGTAGATCTTCTTTTGAGCATCTGTCAATACGCTTCTGACAATCATTTTGCCTTCAGAGTCTACTGGGTAACTGTAGCCATCAACTACCAGATCCCATAGATCTAAGTTAAAAGCCAGAAAATAACTCTCAATTCTATCTTTCCAACAATTAAATTTTTAGCCATCAAAGATAGGAGGTTTTGCATTATATGAATCTCTTTCAGAAGTGATAGCAGTAGCTTCAGGTGCAACCATTATTTTTCACACTTGGATCGGTACTGAACACTGTTAAGTGCTTGACAAAAATTCAACCTTTTTATCACCTAAGAACTGGAGCTCTGATGCCAATTGAAGGTGTGAAAAATACAAGAAATTGGGGGTTTGAATTGGTTTTTCAAAATAAAATATTTTCTTTATAAACTAATCCCCTTAACAACACTTTCACTTATGAGTAATAACTTTAATAAAGCTAGAAAGAGATAACACAGTATGTTTATACTAGTTCACTTGAGAAATCCTCAAGTTAATCTAGTCCACCCGCCAAGGTGATTTTGCCTCTCTCAATCGAGGTCTTAATCCATTAATCAATCAGATTAATACAATGCACAAGCCAAAATGCTGGTGACTAACAATAATCTCCAAGACTCTCAAGTCCTAGACTTCTCAAGAAATCCAACCTTACCGATCTTTCTCAAGGAACAACCTCTAAGACAACACGTCTTAGACTTCTCAAGAAATCCAACCTTAGAGGTCTTTCTCAAGGAACCCAAACCTAAGTTTGAAAGAGTTTAGTTTACAGAATAGTGCTTCTTATACAAGCTGAGATGTAAACAATTTTTGGATCTATATGACTTAAGAAAGATATTAGTAAGAGAGTATTTTTGTAGTGAGCTTTCGTGTGTATCTTTCTTCAAGTCTTCATGTCTTTATATAGCCGTGTAAAATGTGATCGTTGAAAAGTAACCATAGCTATTTTAGACTGACGGCGGCTTGATAGAGACGTGGGGACAGATAATACTTTTGTGTCCTGTGTTGTCAATATATCTTCGTTTGTACTGTTGCACTGTTACCAAGATATATTCGTTTGTACTGTTGTACAATTATACTTCATTGCTTAGTCTTCTTATCTTCTTAACTTCAGAGGCTTCTGCGAGCATGAGTAAGAAGGAAAAACGTAGCTTAGTTCTTAAGATCTTCAAGTCTTGGAGTCCTCAAAACTGCGTCTTTAGAGTCTTCAGCACTTGGTCTTCAGAACCCTTGGTCTAGGGAGCGTAAGTCTTCAGCATCTGAACTTTGTTCATCAGAACCTCTGTCTTCAAATCTTCAGAACTTGTTGCCTTTAGACATTATATCAGAGTCTTGCAATCTTCAAATTCTCTTGAAGCAATTACTTCTATTTAGCAGATCAAGTGTAGCGAATAGGCGAAAATATTCTCTTCTAATAACTTAGCCACGCTATTTATCGGAAGCAGAACCTGTTTGTTAAATTCTAAAAAATAACAAACATTAGACTCACAAAATTGTTCATACAAACATACTTGTTTGATATCATCAAAACTCAGAGGCATTATTGCAGAACCAAATCTTGTTCTTACACAGTAGACTTGGAAAGTCTTATTATCATAGTCTCGTTTTTTAACACAAAGACCCACAGGTTTCCTAAAAGCATAGGATAAATCCTGATCATTTTACCAATACACCAGCCCACAGAAGAGTTAAAACCTCTAAGGCTTTCAAACTCACCTTTTAACTTCTCTTACCCTCAACCAAGCTTAACTTTCACCTTGAAAATCCCAGCCAGGGTCAATTTACCATCAACAAATCCCTAATAAAATCAGAGCCTCATGGCATCTGATAATTTAACTCTTCCCTGATACCCCAACAAGAATTAGTTTCCCTTTGGATTCCCCAATACAATTTAGACCTGCTCCTGGATTTCAATAAATCCTCAGCAAGAGACGACCTCCTCTTAGGATTTATATAATGATTTTCCTAGTTAGCCTCAATCTTGGGCTTTATACAAGACAGATATAGCACTCCCCAGAGGAGTCATTTTCTTTCAGCTTCAACCTTGGGCCTTGAACAAGGCACACAAAAAACAACATCCCCTCAGATGAGACCATGAGTCCTCTCTGTAGGAGGATATCCTTTCTATACATCACATATCAAAATAAATAATCAAAACCTTTTTTCCAAATAAACTGTTGTAAGTGTCACACTTGTTAATTCAAAATCCAAACTGTAGTCCCTCCTTTATCATGGCTAAAACTTATCTTTCATCTAACAGCTGTAAGTGGCAAGCCTTTGGATTCTATACATCCAAGCCAATGTCCCTCTCTTAGCATGAAAGATTCATAAAGGAAAGAGTGGCATTGCTCTACACTGAGTTAAAGCTTATTCCTTCATGACATCTCTCTTATAAAGGAAATTATGGCGTTGCTGGATTCCACACATCCCAGTTAAAGTAATTTCCCTTATAACCAATTACCCAACATTTTGTGAGGAATAGATGAGGTATCTCCCTTTAGAGATGACAAAACCTCTCTCAGTCAAAATTTAGCTTCAATCTTGGGCTTTGAACAAGACACCAAACTTTCCTCCCATAGAATAGGAGGAACTAAGATTGCTCTGATTTCCCAAATCTCTTTACGAGAATACGTAGGCATAAGATTGCGAAATCTTAGCGAGCACACAAATCAAAAATCTTAGGTCCAGTACCTTCCCAAAAATAATAGAAAGCCCGAAAACACAAAAAAAACATTCTCTTAACATTCCCAAAGGAGAAACTTTCCCAATCCATAGCAGATAAACACAAGAAAGCATTTCAAACAACAGAAATACATGCAAAAGAAGGTTTCTATAGATTACTATAGATACTCTGGGTGTTAATAGCTTCCCTTTGTATAACCAAACCCCGTTCCCCGATCTCTTAGCATTTGTTAAAGAAAACACTTGTGTGCAGGGTTAGTTTAAGATATCTTCCCCTTCATTTTAAGCTTCATAGGATAAATACAGAAATCAGAAAGTAGCACCCAAATAATGCGGAAGGTGGTCGCGTCACCCAAAAACCGACGCTACAGAAAAATGGCGACTCTGTTGGGGAATTTTTAGGATTAGATTTCCTAAGAGGTTTAGGCCTTGGTTTGCATTTATTTTTCTGCTATCTTACTTGCTTTCTCATTTTTATATATCATTTGTTGTCATATTACTTAATATATTTGTTTAAATTACTGTTATCTGGGAATGCGATTAATACACATGTGGTGAGTCCGAGAGAACATTAAGATAAGTGGTGTCATATTCAGGGAGGCTTATAGGGAGTGAGTCCCGACCAAGCTAACTTGAGAGTCCACCGAATCAGTGGAGGTGCCCTCGTGGAATTACCAATGTTGAATGAGCAAGTCGTGAAAACATTGTTTTTTCCCATTGGGTACCCTTGAAACTAAGGATTAGTAAACATTTAACCATTTGACCATTAGGTAGTGCAGTAACTATCGGGAATAGTTGATACGTGATACTACACTCAAAAGAGATTCATCTTGGGATATTACAGCTCTCATGAGTCAGTCGGTTTGCTGTTAGTATATTTAAGAGGGGTCAATGATTTTGGGAACCTTTGTTAGAACCCGTTCTACAGGTACAAAAATTGACCTTTAGTACACACCTTAGGGATGGGTAGATCCATGGCTCCATGCTCGTGACAATGAACCCTTAAACCCATGTTTTCAAATGTTTTTGTTTACTGCATTCATGCATCCATGCATTTCATAAAAAACTGTTTTTTAACAAGAAAAATCTTTTTCTAAAAGAACTAAAATAATAAATGCAAATATCAGAAGTTGCATTATGGATTTCGGTAGAAGAAAAACGCATAAGTACACCTTCAAGGTTCCAAAACTGGAAGACCTAAGGAAATTGGGAAGGATGATTACTAATCCCGAAGCTTTAAGAGCTAAGCATGGAGGACTATTGTCTCTTTTGAAGGTCAACATGGTAGAAGGAGTCCTATCTACATTGGTTCAATTCTACGATCCAGTATACCACTGCTTCACTTTTCCAGATTATCAGCTCACACCCACATTGGAAGAGTACTCTCACCTGATTGATTTACCTATCACTGATCAAGATCCATTTTCTGGACTGGAAGAAATTCCAAAAGATCAAACCATTGCAAGAGCAATCTCTTTGGAAGAGTCAGATATTAGGACTTACATGACCAACAAGGGAGGAATCCAGGGTTTACCAGCTAAATTCCTGATGGAGAAAGCCCTATACTTTGCCAGTATAGGAAATATTACTACTTTCGAGGATGTCTTTGTTCTGCTCATATATGGGTTATTCCTCTTTCCCAACATTGACAACTTCGTCGACACCAATGATTTTAAGATATTCTTAATTGGAAACCCAGTCCCAACCCTGCTCGCAGATGCTTATCATTCTGTACACTTAAGGAATTTGTGCAGTGGAGGGATGATCACATGTTGTGTACCATTACTCTACAAATGGTTTATTTCCCACTTGCCCAAGTTTGTTGCTTTTTGGGATCATAAGAATGGTCTGCGATGGTCACAGAAGATTATGTCTCTTACCAATTTTGACATAGATTGGTACAATCGGATCTATGAAGGAATAAAAATCATTGATAAATGTGGAAGTTTCTCCAATGTACCCCACATTGGTACTAAGGGAGAAATCAACTACCATCCAATTTTAGCCCGCCGTCAACTTGGATACCCAATGAAGAATATCCCACATAATATTCATCTGGAGGGTCTTTTCTACAAGGAAGGAGAAAATGACAGGGCACTAAAGAAAGAAATAGTGCATGCCTGGCAACATGTTCACAAGAAGGGGAGAGAGTCCTTAGGAAGGCCAAATTGTATCTTTGCAGAGCCTAATCTCCACTGGGTACAAACTAGGGCCATCAAACTGAAGATGCCTTACCCCCGTCAAGAATTTTTTCCCATAAAGGAATCTGTCCTTTATTTCATGTCCGATGCGGAAAAACTCCAGATCGCTCTTAACAAAGTCCAACGTGAGAATAACTCTTGGAAGAATAAGTACCAGATTATTAATTTGGAATGTACAAAGATCCAAGAACTGTTGAAGGAAAAAGATGCTCTGATTGAAATATTAGAGCAGCATGCTATAGAAAGTCAGGAGGAACGATGAAATTTTCTTTCTCCTTTCACTTGGCAAAGGATCATCGACACGACAACGGTTGAAGGGGCCCGATCAAAGAAAAGAAAAATTCTGGAACCAGCATCTGAGCTTTCCTCAGAGAAAACTCAGGATCCATAGGCCTAATTTTCCTTCTCACACTTTGTAAAATACTGTACTTTTCCCTGTAAAATACTGCAATCTTTCGAGTTCAATAAAAGGGTTTCCCCTGTTGTATGATATTTGCAATATAATTGTTAAAAGTTCTTTTGAAAACAAAAACTAAAACTAAAAAAAACCATTCTCATTTTTTTTTGCATATAATTCATCATTCTCACATAACACATCTTTGTCATTGAGTCTCACACATGTATCGCACTCTAGAGTCAAACTATCTCATTCGTACAATACTCGGGCCAATCGACAAAAGAAAATGGATGATCTCGAAGAAGAGAACAGAGAGCTGAGATAAGAAATTAACGCTCTGAAGGAGAGTTTGGAGAAACTCCACAACATGATTGAATCCCTAGTAGCAGCTCAGGATCAACAACCTCAAAGGACTGCAATCTCAGAGATCATGTCTACACCAACATTTGAGACACCTGGAAGTCATCCTCAGTACAACATGCCTAAAGGTTTTCCCTGGGGCATACCTTTCAATTTCATACCCGAAAGGTATATACCTCTAGTCACTGAAGACCCAGAAGCCGTAGTAGGAACCTCCAGACCTGAAGGTTACAAACTTTAGGTAAATGAAGATGCAAAGGTTACGACAGAAACTCCTGAAGGTTACAAACTTCAGGTCACTGAAGCACCAAGAGTTACCTCCGTAATGTCTATACCACAACCGGTGGTACACACTATCCCAGAAGAACAGATTATGTAGGCCACTTCAATCAGAAACGAAGAAGTATATGAAAGGATGAATGAATTCCAGGAACAGTTCTTGGAAATGCAGAAAGAACTGCATGCCATTTGTGGACAAAACTTGTTTGGCAAGGACGCTGCTGACCTCTGTTTAGTCCATAATGTAAAGATACCGCACAAATTCAAGGTGCCTGACTTTGAAAAATACAAAGGCAACTCTTGCCCTCAAAGTCATTTGGTAATGTATGCTCGGAAAATGTCTACCCAAACAGAAAACCAACAGCTACTAATCCATTACTTCCAAGACAATTTAATCGGTGCCGCACTCAAATGGTACATGGGTTTAAACCGCACCAAGATCAGTACTTTCAGAGATCTCGAGGCAGCCTTCGTTCAGCAGTATAATACAACTTGGACATGGCACCAGATAGGGACCAGCTCAGAGCAATGTCCCAAAAGGATAAAGAAACCTTCAAGGAGTACACTCACAGATGGCGTGAAATCGCCGCCCAGATCTGTCCTCCTCTCGAGGAGAAGGAAATGACAAAGATCTTCCTGAAGACATTAAGCTCGTTTTATTATGACCGAATGGTTGCAAGTGCACCTAGTGACTTCACTGAAATGGTGAACATGGGGGTACGCCTTAAAGAAGCAGTCCGAGAAGGACGATTGGTCAAAGATGCAGAACCATCCAGCAGAACTAAAAGATACGGTAGTGCTTTCCAAAAGAAGAAAGAGTAAGATATCAGTAATATCTCTCTGGGTAAGCAAAGACGAAGGTATCAACCTCGATAGGTAGCAACGGTATCTCTTGTTGTCAGTCTAGTACCGATCCCAACATATCAACCTCAGGTTGCTCAGAGCCAACCAAATCAACAACAGTATTAGCAAAGACAACAACAGACTCTTCAGCAGGCTCACCCGTAGTACAATAATAACAATCATACTACACGATCACCAGGGTTTGACCCTATACCAATGTTATATGCAGAGTTATTTCCATTTCTGCTGGCCAAGGGGCACGTTCAAACTAGGACTCCTCTCACAGTGCCGGACAATCCACCTTTTTGGTTCAAAGTGTAACACCCTTAATCTATAACCCGAGTAATTAAAGCGATAACAAATAATCAGAGTAGAATTAAAACACTCATGGCATAGATGGAGTGTCACATCACGATGATGAAATATAATAACTGCTCATAAAGATATGCAACAATCAGGTAGCAACATAAACAGAGGAACTCAGTTCCTAACACCCACAATTCAGATATAGAATAAAAGCGGAAAATCTGCAATTCAATCTCATATATATAAACATAGAAGTTTGTCTGTCATATACAGAGTCATACATGTAAAATCCAAAAAAAAAAAATATATATATATATATACATAATGTCACATAACGATCTCCCCGACTACCCGGTGCTACATATCAGAGCCGACCGACAAAAGAATGAAGACATAATCTTCACAAAAAGACCTCCAGCATCTAATCTGCAATGCCTCATAGAGCATTCAAAACAGCAGAAGGGTGAGAAACACAATTATAATATAGTTGCATACAATTATATAATAACACAAAATATACATGTAAAACATTCTCACCACAACTTACACCATAATTCAAATACAAAACAACACAATTCATATCTCCTACATCCATCACAAAGGCATATCAATCATGCTCAATACATTTATCACCAACATATATATATATATATATATATATATATATATATATATATATATATATATATATATCAACTCATCAATTCCATTCACAAATCCCACACATAATCAATCCATTCATGACTTATGCAAATGCACAGAGACCGACACGACTACTCTATGCAATGCAATGCGGTACTGTTCCATCCATCATTCTCATCATTAATTAACTCAGGAATTATTGGAATCATCGCTTGTTACTTAGTGTAACTCCCCGTCGGGCAAATGATGTTCCCCGTCGCTTTAGGTCCTCTTGGTATAAGGCTCACGACGTTTATGGATCGCTTTAGGTCCTCTTTGTATAAGGCTCACGATCCGATCGCTTTAGGTCCTCTTTGTATAAGGCTCACGATCGTCTATAACGTTGCTTTAGGTCCTCTTTGCATAAGGCTCACGACCGTTATAGCAGATTCCCTCGGGAATCGTTTCGTCGCTCACACCCACTAGGGCACACGACATCACAAGAATGCATATCATGATGCTTGGCATACAATGACTCATGACAATCAAATGCATAACATACATAACCATGTGAACCATATCAACATCAATAATCATGCATATAAAATCAAACATAACACAATGCATTTATTTTCCATAAGGCCACAAACCATCATCACAACATTCCATCACATTCATTCACCTCATACAACAGCACACAAGCTATACGATATATATTAAAAGCATACCACATGATAACACATCAATCGCACACAATTATGACGGTAAAAGTCGACAAAACGACACTATTCCAATTCCCGACACAATTAAATCGGCCACTAGTCTCAAAACCATTTTTATAAGAAAGACCATTTTATTAGCTCTCCAACGCATCCAACCGCGCCTTAATTCGACTTACGACTCAAAAGTTATGACAAGAACAAAATGGAAAATCTGTCATGTTCGCTTTCCTATTCGCAATGCGAACCCCCCAGCGAACCGTGGCAGAGAAAAAATAGCAGAAAGTTCGCAATGCGAACACCCAGCAAACCTTCGCTTTCCCCTTCGCAATGCGAATTCCCTGTGAACCGTGGCAGAGAAAAAATAGCAGAAAGTTCGCAATGCGAACCTCCCGCGAACCTTCGCTTTCCCTTTGCTGCCCTATTCGTAGTGCGAACCTGCGTACCCAGAAAATCTCAGCAGCGGTGTTGTTCACTCCAACACAACATTTCATCTACCAAAACACTTCCAAACCATAACATAACAACCAGAACATATCCCAATCATAGTAACAAGTATTCCACAACATTTATACCGCATTTCAACCGCTAAAACATCGATTTCTATCGTTTTCTCTCATTCGACCTAGAATTGAAAAGCTAGGAAAAACCAGCAAACATTCCAACACACACACACACACACACACAATCATACACAAGCATAGCATAACCGAGTTTCGTACCCTTACTCGATTAATCGTGCTTCGAAGTGTCGGTTGAATCGGTTTCTTACACTCCAAGTTTTCCTCTTTTTCTTCTTCTCCTTCTCTATTTCTCTTAACTTCTTTTTCTCTCTTTTTCTTTCTATGTTTCTATTTTAATGAAAAACAATATCTAACCAAGCCAAAAAGACCAAAATGCCCCTACACTAAATTTTCTCGCAAACGTTCCCAAAACGCGATAAAACATAATAACGATAAACATAACACATTTACCAAATAAAAACCAGGAATAAAATAATATAAAGACAAAAATAATTAAATCGACTCGATTAAATAAATCTAACAAAAACCGGGGCGTTACACAAAGCAGATCAAACTTGCCCTTACCATCAAGGAGGATCAGGACATAACATTGAGAATTGTCTCAGCTTTAAATCTGATGTACATAAGCTCGTCAAATACGGAGTTTAATCTTTCAAAGATACTAATCCGAATGTTCAAACAAACCCATTACCGCAACATGAGAAGACTACGGTGAATTTAATAGAAGGAGAACTCGATAGCAACTATCAAATTCGTGATGTACGCCTACTGGGAACAAATCTGGTGAGAATGCATTGTAGACAGAGCGGGTACGGCCATGTGCCACCTCACAACTATCATCAGTGTGATATCTATTCCAAGAACAATCAAGGATGTGCCATAGTACAAGTAGCTCTTCAAGAGCAAATGGATCTAAGCTGGATTCAGGATCACAGGATTCGTGAAGTAAACATGGCCCATGCACATCCAGACATTGTTCAAAATCATGACATCCATGCAATGAACATCAATTTAGTGGCAATGCATTCGAGCCAAAGTCAGTATTACAATTTGCCGCTGCACGATTACAACGCCTGTCCGATTTGCTCAAAAGACAATCAGGGATGCTCTTTTGTACAAGAGACCCTCCAGCGCCAAATGGATCCAAGACTACCATGAAAGGAATAATCATCAGGTTAACATGGTTCAGATCTTCGACATTCGCTTAATGAATACCAGTCTAGTGGAATTGCATGCCAAGCAGGTCAGACTTGGTTTCTTGTCCCCACATGATTATCAAGACTGCATATCTCCATGAAATGTAAGGGCTCTTTGTTGTCTCATGTTTTGGTGGATACTAGGTCATCGTTGAATGTCTTGCCATTGAAGGCCATTATAAAACTTGATACACGTGGATTGATTTGTAGGCCAAGTGATTTGGTGGTGCGAGATTTCGATGGGTAAAAAAGATCTGTGTTTGGTGAAATGGTTATGCCCATTAAGGTTAGACCAGAAGTTTTTGATACGACCTTTTACATCATGGACATCCAGCCGACCTATAGGTGTCTGTTAGGTCGTCCTTGGATTCATTCTGAAGGGACAGTAACGTCTACATTGCATCAAAAGCTTAAATATATGGTTGAAGGAAAGGTGGTTACGGTGTGTGGAGAATAAGACATCATGGTCAGTCATTTCTCAACATTTAAGTATGTCGAGGTTGATGGGGAGATACATGAAACCCTCTGTCAGGCCTTTGAAGCAGTCCAAATTCAGAAAGAGCCTCCTATGGAGGATAATAGGCCCGAGGTTTCGGTGTCTTCATTGAAAGAGGCACGTGTTGTAGTTGAGGCTGGCAGTTCACAAAGGTGGGGCCAGGTTCTCAAGGTACCGATGAAACAGGATAAGTATGGGTTAGGGTACAAGCCATCACAGGTTCCTCAGAGATTCAGACGTCCCGTCAGATTTACAAGTGTCGGGATTATCTTTGATAGAATCAATGCAATAGGGGATGATGAAGTCAATAGAGACTGTGAAATGGATACCTGGATCTGCCCCTGCATTCCAGGCCAAGAACTATGCAACTGGTCTTCTGAGGAAGTCATCCTGGTCACTCATGAAGAGTAATTTTTCTTGTTTTTACATATGTCAAATCCTACGTTCTGCCCAAGATGTGTGTCGACTACCGTGATTTGAATAGAGCAAGCCCGAAAGATGACTTCCTGCTCCCCCACATTGACGTGTTAGTGGATAATACTGCTCAATATTATGTGTTTTCCTTCACGGATGGCTTCTCTGGGTATAACTAAATCAAGATGCCCCAGAATACATGGAGAAAACAATTTTCATAACACCGTGGGGAACTTTCTGTTATAAAGTAATGCCCTTTGGATTGAAAAATGTTGGGGAAACTTATCAGCGGGCGATGGTGACTCTCTTTCATGATATGATTCATAAAGAGATTGAGGTCTGTGTTGATGACATGATTGCAAAGTCCCAAACGGAGGAGGAGCATCTGGTGAACCTGCAGAAATTGTTTGAAAGGTTGAGGAAATTCAAGCTGAGGTTGAACCCGAACAAGTGCACCTTCAGGGTGAGGTCTGATAAATTGATGGGTTTCATTGTTAGTGAAAGGGGTATCGAGATAGATTCTGCCAAAATAAAAGCAATACAAGAGATGCCTGAGTCGAGAATAGAAAAAGTGGTTTGTGGTTTCTTGGGGAGGTTGAACTACAAAGCTAGATTCATCTCTCATCTTGCAGCCACATGCGAGCCAGTATTCAAATTGTTGAGAAAAGATCAAGCGGTCGGGTGGAATGAACATTGTCAAAAAGCATTTGAAAAGATAAAAGAATATTTGCAGGAACCTCCGATCCTCATGCCTCCGGTAGCAGAAAGACCTTTGATTATGTATCTTATGATTCTTGAGAATTCAATGAGGTGTGTGCTCGGTCAAAACGACGAGACAAGTAGAAAAGAGCATGCCATCTACTACCTGAGTAAGAAATTTACTGATTGTGAGTTGAGGTACTCAATGCTGGAAAAAACATGTTGTACACTCACTTGGGTAGCCAAGCGTCTGCGGCAATATATGTTAAACCACATGACCCTGTTGATATCGAAGATGGATCCGATAAAATATGTGTTCGAAAAGTAAGCACTCACTGGAACGATTGCTCGGTGGCAGATGGTTTTGACAGAATACGATATTCAATATGTTTCCCAAAAGCCATCAAGGGAAGTGTTCTGTCAGAATATCTTGCCCAACAACCTATTGAAGACTATTAACCGATGAAGTTTGAGTTTCTGGATGAAGATATCTGGAAATTTATTTTTGAACGAGGACGATGTGTTGTATAAGAGGAACTTTGACATGGTTTTGCAATGTTGTGTTGATGAACACGAGGCATGCCTGCTAATAGAAGAAGTTCATGAGGGTTCTTCGGTACTCATGCCAATGTGCATGCCATGGCCAGAAAATTGTTGAGAGCAGGGTATTACTAGATGACTATGGAATTTGATTGTTTCAAATACGCCAGAAAATGCCATAAATGCCTGATTTATGTTGATAAGGTGCATGTGCCGCCAACTCCTCTGAACGTATTAACATCTCCTTGGCCCTTTGCTATGTGGGGCATTGATATGATTGGAAAGATTGAGCCGTCTGCATCCAACGGGCATCATTTTATTCTGGTTGCCATCGAATACTTCACCAAATAGGTGGAAGCAACGTCGTTTGCCAATGTTACTAAGCAGGTAGTCGCCCGGTTTATAAAGAAGGACATCATCTATCGTTATGGTATCCCAAAGAGAATCATTACTAATAATGGTTCGAATTTGAATAACAAGATGATGAAGGAGTTGTGCCAGAGCTTTAAAATTGAACATTACATTTCTTTTCCATATCGTTCGAAGATGAATGGTGATGTCGAGGCAGCAAATAAGAATATCAAGAAGATTGTGCAGAAGATGGTAGTAACATACAAAGATTGGCATGAGATGTTACCCTTAACTTTACACAGTTATCGTACTTCGGTACGTACATCGACAAGGGCAACTCCTTTCTCACTGGTGTATGGTATGGAAGCAGTCATACCATTAGAAGTTGAGATTCCTTCTTTGAGAATTTTGGAGGATGTGAAACTTGATGAGGCTGAATGGGTACGAGCCAGGTTGGATCAACTGAACCTTATCGAGGAGAAAAGACTGGCAGCCATTGTACATGGTCGGTTATACCAAAGCAGGATGAAGAAAGCCTTTGATCAGAAAGTACGTCCTCAGTGTTTTTCAGAAATGTGATTTAGTTTTGAAAATGATCCTTCCTCCTCAAATAGATCACAAGGGCAAATGGACTCCAAACTATGTAGGACCATATGTTGTAAGAAATGTTTTCTCTGGTGGAGCCTTATTACTCTCAACTATGGATGGCAAAGATTTTACGTCCCCTGTGAACGCAGACACAGTAAAAAAATACTACGCATAAAAGAGACCCACTGGACCACAAAAAGAAAAGGTCCAGACAAAAAGGGGCATCCCGGCAAACCACAAAAAGAAAAGGTTCGGGCAAAAAATAGGGATAAAAGAAAAGAATAAACCCACAAAGTTGAAAACCTGAAAAGGCAACTTTGGCAAAAAGGGGTATCCCGGTGGATTGAAAACCCGAAAGGGCGATCCAGGCAAAAGTTAGGGATGTGAAAGCGAGAGGCTGCAGTCTGTATTCAATCTGTGAGCACATCTTGATACATGGGAATTTTAAAGGATATGAATTGGTTCAGTCAGTCTTTTCAAAAGGCAAAGCATTTGAGAGCGTCGAAGACATACGAGTCATAGCCGAATCAGAACCTGATGGAAATATGTTCCCACATTGCCGACATGTGTATTTTCTTTTTACTTTTATGCAATTACCTCTTTCCAGTGATTGCTTCCAATTTGTAAATGCCTATTTACAGGCCAATTCGATCAATAAAATTTCATTTCACTCAAAAGCTGTCCATTTTTGTTTTTACTTTTACTGTTTTGTTTGCAAAAACATCTGATATTTTGATAAACATTGCATGTGAAAACAGTGAAGCTTTACAGAGCATGCTAAAAAACAATGGAAGTTTCTTGAATGATGAGTGTTTTGGGTGGTAACCAAAGTTGCCATGTCACATATAGAACATTCTATTGTTTGTTATGTGTTTGCAGGATGGCGTGATCTCTCTCCCCAGTAGAGTTTCTATCCCCGACAGAGATTATTGGGGTTTTGTCACCCTTAGCAGAATGGGGAAATTCCTGATTATTCTCCCCAACAGGAGTTCAAAAGCTTGCTTTCCCCAGCCAGGTTTGGGTTTTGTTCATTGCACCCTAGCGAGTGTCCAGAAGTTGGCTACCCCAGACAGGATAGTGATAGTTTGTTTGTGCCTCCCGAGCATGTTCTCACCTCCATCAACGGTGTTTCCTTCATCCCCAGCAAAGTAAGGCTAAAGGTTACTTCGCTAACAGAAGGATAGTTTCAATGTTGTTCCCTAGCAGATTTGGTATAATTGACTTTTCTCCCCAAGCAGAGTTTGGTAGTGATTTCCTCAGCAGGTAAGTCAGCAGGGGTTGATATCACCAACAGGTTCAAAGCCCAATGACCATTGGCACTTTTCTTCATCAGTTCCTGGGACGGTTCCCCAGCAGATGTCTATTACTCTTACTTCCTGGCAGAATGGAAGTTCATTTGAGTTTTCTTTAGCGGAGGTAGTTCAGTTTGTCTTCCCCAGCGGATTTGTTTCCGGTTTTCTCAACACTTTTTCCAGTGGAGTGTTCTTTTGCATCTTTGCATTGCATCCTCCAAACGCGTAGCATTTCCATTTCGTATGGGGCATTGCGCCATAGAAAAATTCAAACATATGCATTTGAAGCATAATCCAGGTTTGATACCCTCTTTTCCAGACATTTCCCCAGCCGGAAATGTCGGATTCCGTTTCGCTTTTATTTCCCAAGCAATGGATTTATTCATCCTACTTGTGTTTCCTTCCAGAGGAATTGTCTTCTTCTCTCCCTGCACAATTGTCTGTTCAAACTTCTCTTATCCCCAGCGGAATCATCTTCTATTCCATTTCAGTTGTAAGTCCACCTTCGACCAGCAAACCTTTCTTATGTTGGATGTGAGCCCGCCTTCGGCCGACACTCCTTTTGAAAATCCATCTTTGGATGGTAACATTCGGTTGTGAGTCCGCCTTCGCTGGCAAACCTTTATTATTGGATGTGAGTTCGCCTTCGACCGACATTCCTTTTGAAAGTCTATCTTAGGATGACACCCTTCGATTGTGAGTCCGCCTTCGGGCGGCAAACCTTTCTTATGTTGGATGTGAGTCCGCCTTTAGCCAACATTCCTTTTGAAAATCCATCTTTGGATGGTAGCCTTCGGTTGTAAGTCCGCTTTCGGCCGGCAAACCTTTGTTATTGGATGTGAGTCCGCCTTCGACCGAAATTCCTTTTGAAAGTCCATCTTAGAATGGCACCCTTCAGGTTGTGAGTCCGCCTTCGGCCGACAAACCTTTCTTATGTTGGATGTGAGCCCGCCTTCGCCTGACATTCCTTTTGAAAATCCATCTTGGGATGGTAACTTTTGGTTGTGAGTCCTCCTTCGGCCTAAAAACTTTTGTTATTGGATGTGAGTCCGCCTTCGACCGACATTCCTTTTGAAAGTCCATCTTAGGATGGCACCCTTCGGTTGTGAGTCCGCCTTCGGCCGACAAACTTTTCTTACGTTGATGTGAGTCCGCATTCGGCCGACATTCTTCTTAAAAGTTCACCTTCGGTTGATACCCTTGGTTGTGAGTCCTCCTTCGGCCGACATTCCCTTTCTAAAAAAAACCATCCATGTTCAGGTGGCATCCTATAGATGTGCGTCCGTCTTCGGCCGACATTCCTTTTAAGTTCGCTTTCGAGTGGCATATTTATCCTAAGTCCACCTTCGACTGGCACGTTATCTTATTACCTTTTATCTTTCCACGGTTTGCAAATTTCTGGTTTCTTTTTGTATTCAATCACCTTTTACATTGAATGTTTGAAAGTCGTTGTTTTTCATACCTTCAGGTCCAAGTTGATTGAATAGGGGCAGCTGTAACACCCCCAAAATTTGCCCTTTCTTTCTTTAACCTTACTTGCTTATGTTTCATTTCATTTGCATCATCAATCATATCATGGCATTGGTTCTTGAGACATGGGATTAAGTTGTTTCTGTGGCTTAAGACTTCCTTTTATTCTGAGTTTTTAAGCAGCAAGCATCAGAAGCTCTGACATTTATTTTGCTCAGTGATTCAGTACCGGACCGTATTTTTCCAGCAAGGTATTTTAAGTACGAAAGGAAATTCACGGCTAATTTCAGACAAAATTCAGGTGCAATATCAAATGACAAGTTCCAGAAGCAAAAATATGCTTAGAATAGGTGGTGACGGTCATTTCTCCAAGGTTCCCTCCAAAAAGCGCTAAATTTGAAAATTTGAAGGCGTTAATCGATTAACCATATACAGTTAACCAATTAACCAGAGCGAAATTTTCCCAAAAATTTGAATTTCAGCATTGCATCATTTGCCACTTCATTCCAATCACTTGAATCCACTTTTGCATCAGTTGGAAGGATCTAGAATTGATCCCAAAATTTTGATTAATTTCATTTCCCTCCAAAAATTCAAACATTTTCCATTTCTAATTCCACTCCTAATTTCCATTCCTAATACTAACCCACACTCCAAACCACATTTTGATTCCTAACCTAGGGATTATTTAAACAAATTTGTTCCAAGCCTCACACATTCACCCCAATTTTTCTGAATTTTCTACACTTCACTCAATTATCTCTCACTTTTCCACTCTCCATTTTCATCTTCAACCTTCACTAGAGCTCTTCCATTAGAATTCTCAAATTCTTCATTGGAATTTATGAATTCTAGAGCTAAACTTTCATTACTTCCTCTCATCAACACAAATTCTGCTGTAGAAAGGGATTTGGATCTAGATTTAAGGTTTGGAAGCACTTTCTTGAAGCAACTTTGAAGCAAGTTCATCACATTGCATTGTTCTTGAAGTTTCTTGCAAGGAAGTCATTGGATCTCGGATTTTCTTTGCTGATTTGTCCAATTTTGTTTGCAATACTCACCAAAGCAATTCTCCGCTTTGTAGGTTGGTAAATTTTAGATTCAAGCTAATTCTAGCTTATTTACAGCTTTTGCAATGTATATCTTTGGATTGTTGATATGAATTAATCTATTGTTGGATTTGATTGTGGATCTTGTTGTTTGATTACTGATATTTGATGTATTTTTCGTGTACAATTGCATACCTATTCATTTGGATGATTGGATAAGTGACTTGCTGCTGAAAGTGCTTTTGGAAAGTTGATTTTCTGCCACTGTCACAGTGGTAATCGATTAACCATATATGGTTAATCGATTAACTAGTCCTTTTTTCACTTTTTATGAACTTTTCAAGTGGTTAACCGATTAACCATGTATGGTTAACCAATTAACACTGTGACATAATGTGATTTTTGTGCATTTTCAAGTGTGTTTTGATTCCTTTCCACTTTTAAACTTCTTGGATTTATATGAAGCATATTTATGGATTGTTTTGAAGCTGTTTCACCTCATGTTACAGTATGAATGTGATTCTTCGACACGCGACATTTGGTTTCCATGATGCATGTTCATGACATATTTTTGTTGCATTCTTGGCGTATTCTTCATGATATTTTGTTGTGCTCTTTGGTTTGCTCATTCTTGATGCTCACTTTGTTGTATATATGATTCATGTTAGTGTTTGCTCTTGATTCCGTGAACGCATGTTCATTTCAAGCGATTAATTGTTGATTTGATGAATTATACATGTTGCTTTTGGGTGAATGCTTGAGTGTGCAATCTCATTGGAGTTTGTTCATGCCTAGTTGCTTGTGTTTAACTGCTCTTACTTGATGTTCGTTCATGTTTGCCATTCATGTGTGTTCGTTTAACTGTGATAACATGCTTTTGTGTATTTCTCATGGTACATGATTATGCTTGATTATTAGACATGTTTATTGTGGATTGATTGATCTTTGATGCATGCTCAACTTGATTTTGTATTATTCTTGATGCCTATTCATGAGCATTTGTTTCAATGCCTTGCATGTTGCCTTGGTGTATACACTGCTATTGTGCTGAATAGTAGCTGTTAATTGCTGTCTTGCTTGACTTGCTGCCTTTTACACCTATTTTTCCCTAAAAGTGAATGTTGTTAAAGGCTGTTTTACTTGGTTGTTGGAATTTACTTCTATTCTGAACTGAAGTGTTATTGTAGCTGTTGTTTTTTGGTTTATTTTCTTGGTTTTGGGTTTGCTTTTGCATGTTCCCTTATGGCTTCCTAGTCCAACTTAATTTTTGATTAAGCTTGGAGTAGGATAGACATTAGGCTCTCAATCCTTTCCATGACAACATTAAGGTAGTCTCTTTTTGACCTCAACCTTAGGTCCATCATTTGTATGATAACATTAAGGATACTTCCCTCTTATCCTCAACTATAAGGTCATATTGCATGACAACATCTAGGTGAGTTTCCCCTAGAGTTTCTTTTTCCCTTCGAGTCTTCTTTCTCTTCTCAAAACAAAAATCAAAACACTTAATAAATACGATGAGTATTGTGCGCCACGAGCCTTAAGTATATGGGGGGTGATCTTTCTCGTCTAGAGTGTTTAGCATACGTCCCGTTTGGGGGTGATCTTGCGACGCATTCACTCCTATGTCATAGAATTTAGTGCAATACGAGTCTCAAACCAATTCAATCCACTTCTGTTTAAAACTCACAAATAAAATGCAAACCATTTTATCCTTCGGGATTGTCTGTCAAACCTTTTTCAAAAAAGGGCACGTTATTTCCGTTCTACCGCAAATAGACATCGACCCTAACTGCTGGAATGCGAACTTAACGTCGCTCATAAAAAACACTTAACCAATCTGTGGTCATATCCACGAACTACGAACGCTCTGATTTCCTCATTCACGTCCGAATAAGGATACGTAGGCACAAGACGACGAAGTCTTGGCGATCAACCTTCCCCCATCACCCGTAGTCCTCCGAACTACGTTGACTCTGACTTTCCCATTGAATGAGGGAATACGTAGGCATAGGACGACGGAGTCCTATCGAGTCTCCTTTTGGTTTTCACCCTTTCGCTTCCGTTAGCAGATAGGCTTTAGATGAACACACCCTTTGATTAGAACAACAAGTGTGGATCCCGTTGAGTACAACGGACGCGAGGGGGTGCTAATACATTCCTCTCGCGTCATCGACTCCCGAACTCAGGATTTGGTTGCGATGACCATGTCTTTTTCCTTTTGAGGTTTCTTCGATTGTTTCCTTTCTCCCGTCCGGATAAATAACGTTCGGTGGCGACTCTGTTTTTTCCGCCGGTTGTTTTTCATGTTGCGACACTATGTATTACACAATTGTAACTATTCATTTTATTTTTTACCTAAAAATTTATAAAATTTAATTTTACTAACCATGTTTTTTTGTTATTTTTTTAAATTATTATTATTTTTTAAACAAATTTATCTATGACTTACACTCTAATTTTTCTATATATAAACTATAATATTTATTTATTATCATTATATATGTTTTATTTTATAAAGATATTTTCATTCATATGTTTTACTATTTTTTTTCATTCAAATTAATCAATGTTTGGTTTTATACTATGAAGAAAGACATGGCATTAATATATGGTTTGAATATGAAAGTCGATAGTGGGCAATATCCAAAATGCGTTCGTATAAATATTTTGTGCCCTTATACAATTTGCAGAGAACAACGTGTTCATGATTTAATTGTAATTAGGTTAATGAAAATCATGCTAATGCACAACCTTCGCAAACCAAGAATTTTTTTTAGAATAATCATGTTATTAAAAAAGAACCCAAAATAACATAACTTTCAAAACAATTACTAAAATGGCGTATTTTGGAAAAACAATCAACCAGCAGGCGCCAAATGGTATGACGCATTTGGCAAAAAATTTTGAAAAATTTTTCAAAAGCCATTTGGAATGGCGACTCAGGTGAAAAGGCATGCCCTAATTTTTCAGGGGAGACACCATACCATATGGCGCCTCAGGTCAAGTTATTTTTTTTTAAAGCCTTTTAAATGTTATTTTTTTAATTTATAATAATTTTTTTAAAATGGGTATACAGAATATCATGTGCCTATAAATAAGAGTGCACCCTCATTTGTTACTCCACAACACTTCTCACCAATATCTTAATCTCTCCCATTCCCTCACCAATATCCTAATCTCTCCCCTCCCACTATGTCTGAGTGGTTAAACCGCCGTCCATCGTCATCATCATCAGCATCGGAGGAATCGCTTCCAACATTTCCACTGACGAAAAGAAATGCCCTAGTTGTATTCTCAGCAACAAAGCCTCTGATGAAGGTCCTACTCTGGAACACGCAGACATTAAAGCATTTGCATAGGGAACTTTATCGCTGTCTAGAAGGAGAATTTGAGGCAGGTGAAAAGATCAGGAAGATTGAGAGGCTGGTTGAGGAGTCTAGTCCAAGTGGTTGAGGAGTCATGTGACTCCTCTCATCACATTCTTCACCATTATAAATGCATGCTCATCACTTTACAAAATCTTCTCATCCCAACTCTTCTCCTCCACTACAAACTCTTCTCCTCAAATTACAAACTCTTCTCATCTTCTCATCCATCACAAACTCTTCTTCTTCATACCAATTACTAAAAAATGTCTCTACTAACCATGGGCAACGATCACAGAGGAACACCTAAAAAACGTTGTAGATTTTGTATGTGTTTTGATTTATTTGTTTTGTCTTCTTCCCTTACTTAGATGCATTTTTACTACTCGAACTTATGTCCTTTAACAAAATGTTTATTTGTAACTAATTTATTTGTGTCACTTTTTTTAGGTGGTCAGTTCCGGGAATGAATTACCATCGCAATCTCAGGAACTCAATAAACGTCTACCGTAACCTAATAGATCACATTGGCCCAGACGATGTAATTTTTTCTTAAACTACAATATATATGTCTAATAAATTACAACACCGTAGATTTTCTCATTAAATCTTTTGTTCTTTTAGTTTGTCTAGAGGTCGTACGAGGGTCTTGACCATCAGGCCAACGCGGCTGATGCTGTAGTGACATCAAAAACATCCATCATTCGGTTCACCACAGTAGAGATGCATCAAAGTGATCGGGTAAAACTGCAGTTCAGAATGCATCAAGATATTCCGGTAGCTCCGACATGTTTGGGAGAGTGGCATCTGCGTAGAGTGGATACACAATGGGCTGTAGGTCACTGGACGAACTTTGCAAAAGAGATGTGTGAACATTGGGACAATCGACATTGACACATCTTAGCCGAACCTGTTGTGGAAGGGGCTAGACCAACACAACAATATATGTTTTGGTTTAGGTCTGTTACAACACCCCAACAATTCCTCTCTCAGCCGACGTATCTGATTGATCCACGCCAACGTGTTTCTTCCTCACAGCCACATGCCCAACATCAAACACCTTATTATACCCAACAACCAGGTATACCAACTGAATCAATCTTCCAAAGCCGCAACCCTATCATACCACCAACCCAGTCACAACAACAAGAGCCTTACCCCTACAGCCAGCCCACCTACACCGACCCCACTAATGCCTATAGCCCTGGCAACTCTTTCGAACCCACCCCAGCCCACTATAGCCCTCGCAAATGAACACACAATCGCCCTATAACCAACAAACCCACCCACTATTTGACTACCAAACCCCACTTCAACCACTGGATCGGTTCCAACACCCTTCAATGCACCATTTCGACCCAAAACATGGGCATGCAACTGGATTACGGAAGCGCCGTTGGCGGCAACCACCCCAGCTATTGGGGACAGATGCTTCAGAATTTGTCTGATATGTCAGGGTCATAGACACAAAGGCCATAGACACCTCAACAAAATCGTGGTAGACCTAGACGCCGCGCAAGAGCCACTAAATGTGGAACCGGTGTACGTTTCGATAGGCACGACCATTAAATTTTTGTAACCCATCAATTGTACAATGTTTTATATTGTGAACAATGATATATAATTTTTGCTAGCATTTTTTTTTATTTTATTCCATTTAATTTATCAATTTTTAAACTAAAATCTTAATTTAAAAAATGCCTTTAAAATAATAAAAAAAGGAGTTGCCTTGAGGCGCCAAACCATATGGCGCCTCCCTTTGAAAATTAGGGCACGATTCCATGCCTGAGTCGCCATTTCATTTGGTGAATGGTAATATTCTAGTTTGAGGCGCCATTTCATTTGGCTCCTGCAGGTTAGTTTTTTTTTTAAACATCGTCATTTTGGTAAATTTGTGAAATAATGTGTTATTATTGTGTTTGTTTTGAATAACATAGTTATTCTAAAAAAAATTGTAAACTAACATACATCATTATATTAATAAATTGTTTAAAGACAACTTATTATAAATTTTGTATATCCCGCATTATACATTTCTATATACCTCATAAATTTTAAACTATTTCATAATAAACTATATATTGCGTGATCCGTGCGAGCGCATGGGTCCTTTACTAGTAATATTAATAATAATAAAATGTCTAAATAAAAAATTATTCGTGAAAAAACATGAAACAAAAGCATTTATATGAAATAGACAATGTGTGTAACATAACATGAAATGTACTGACCAAATAATCAATGAACCACATTTTGAGAATTGAACTCAGAAAGTCTCCCACCATAAGTGAGAATGAGAATGATACCACTAGACCAAATACCCTTGTTATTGAAATGGTTTAAAATGAAATTTATGATATTTTCAATATAATAGACACAAAACCCCTCTTAGATTCACAATTCTATCTTTTTACAGAGTTATTCTAACTCAGATTCGCGGCATCGCTCATCCACCAACACTCCTTCAGGTATCTATACAATCCTTTTGTTATAGACTTTTAAAATTCAATCAGTTTTTCCTTGGAATTTGTTCTACACTTTTAGTTGAGTTTTTTTAGGGTTAAAGTGAGAGTATTTTTGTTTCATTCTTCGTTGGAATAGAGCATATACTTTGTGTTGTCACTGGCATAGCATTTTGCTGATTGGATCTTTCTGTTATGTTTTATTTTGGTCAGTGATGAAATCGACTCTCCCAACCCTAATTGTTGTTTTTGATGTCAACAACACACTTTCAACCTAAGCATATTTTGGGTGAAGAATTATCAACCTGATTCGTAATTAATCTGAGTGGCGTGCTTAATTAAATGGGGGACGAGGACGGAGGTGACAAAACAAGGAGAATGGTTTTTGTGACGGTAGGAACGACTTCTTTTGATGCTCTTGTGAGAGCTATGGATTCAGATCATGTTAAGAAAGAATTGCTTGCAAAGGGTTATACCAACCTTCTCATCCAAATGGGACGTGGATCCTTTCTTCCCACCAAGGTAGTTAGTTTAAAACATTTTCTGAATCAACTTTATTGCTCTAACTTTGATGAATCTTGGAGACTGCTTTGATTGCAGTGTGAAAGAGAAGGTTCATTGGTGGTAGACTACTTCACTTTTTCTTCCAGTATTGCAGACCATATCAGATCTGCTTCTCTTGTAATTAGCCATGCAGGTATATGCGTGTTAGTTACAACTTGCCTTTTGCGTGTTTGTTTTCACTAAAAATCACAACCAATTTCCTGCTACGTGATTGGAGAGATTAATCTTTGTAGTTGCATGTGTAGAATACCTGTTTCACACAAAAAAGACTCTCGCAAGGTAGGATTTAGGAAACTGATTCTGTAATGTAGACGAGTTTCTTAATAGTCTTCAAAGTCAGGCAGACAGACTTCCCCATGGACAAGAACTTTTTCTCCATTGGCATTAGCTTGTATTGCAAGGGCTGGAGCTGAATGCACCTTGAGTTCCCGATTGCCGCTCATTCTTCACAATATCATAGGGCCCATAATATCCAGAACTCAATTTCTCATTCGCCCTTTTAGCCAAAGTCCTCACTTGTGATTTCTTTCAGCTATCAGCCTGTTATCCTCTACTGCTGATCCAGTCACATCTCTAATTAGTACAGAGGGGTCTCTCCTGAATAAGGCGTTAAAGGGGTCGGTCCATCTTTGCAGCATTATTATAGTCGGCATTATTCCAAAATTCTGTCAATTGAGCCATTTAGTTCACATAAGATGCCTAAGGCGAGACTCAAATTATCTGTTAGCACCCATTCGACTGGGAATGATA
This sequence comes from Lathyrus tuberosus, assembly GCA_022829125.1. Classification (NCBI taxonomy): domain Eukaryota; kingdom Viridiplantae; phylum Streptophyta; class Magnoliopsida; order Fabales; family Fabaceae; genus Lathyrus; species Lathyrus tuberosus. Next base: position 6,441,443 of record JALAZF010000264.1, read on the forward strand.
TGTAGCACTAAATTTCAATTCGGGCCAATACAATATTAATATTTAGATGTCCATAAAGTCAAAACCCTGTTCCTGTCAGAAACAATAGAAGAGGGAAATCTATAAAGTCTAACTATTTTTTTGTTTAAAATTTCATCAATACCTCTTGGTGAAAGTATGAGAATTTGTTTGTGCTCATGTTTTTTAACAATAATTTTATGTTCATGCTTTCTAGCCTCACACCATGAAACAATGAAACATTGTTATCTCGCTGGTTACCATTAGGCCTATATTTTGTTAAATGTGGAGTATTCGGGACTGGAAATTAACTGTAACTACTCTGATTTAATGCAGGGTCAGGCAGCATATTTGAGACACTGCGGCTACGCAAACCGTTAATTGTGGTTGTAAACGAAGATTTAATGGATAATCATCAAAGTGAGCTTGCAGATGAACTTGCCAACAGAAAACATTTGTATTGTGCTAGTCCTCATACACTCCATCAAACTATATCAGATATGGATTTAAATTCTCTCCTTCCTTATACTCCAGGTGATGCTGCACCAGTCGCCAATCATATAAACAGATTCCTTGGTTTTCCTGATGATTGATCTTAAGGCCTTTTTTTTTTCTTTTTATAAATTTTTTTATAAGCAAAAATATATTGATTAAGTACAAGGGTACTCAAATCCAATACACAAGCATTACAGATTAATAAAGTCGCAGGGACTTTTACACCCGTCCTAAAAACTGCAACTCACCCTATCTTCTGCTTTAAAGTATGTGCTTGATGTTGTGGTATTGCTGAAAATTGTTATATGAGATTTTGATCCTTACATCTCTGAGATTTTGATCCTTACATCTCTGAGATAGGGAGCTGTTGGGTTACTTTTTCCATTTTCTCTGTTTCTTTTGGGGGTAATATCCATTTTCACCCTCTTTTGTATAAGCTTAAGTGGTTACGTGAATTGTACTCTTGTCACTGAATATATTTCTTTTGATAAATTCATAAAATATAAGAAAATTATATAATATAGTTATTTACATTAATTTTGTCTATAATGTATAATAGTTTTTCAAAATTATCATGTAATTATATAACCCGTGTTTTTCATTAAATAGAGAAGTTGTTGTACAATTTTTAATGTATTTGGTAAAAAAATAATTTGATGCGAATGAATCCAATTTGGTAATACGAAGATTATCCTCACATGTAGGATTCAAAATAAGTGAGTCGAACACATTTCAGTTTGATTTGACTTGGTAAATTTAGTTCGTCTTGTAATTTGACTAAATTTGTTACGAATTTTTGATTTGACTCAAATTGAACTTGTTACAAGAACAATTGTCTTTGTTTCAAAGTGAGAGTGTTGTTTTTTATTAGATTGAATCTTTCAAGTAGCAAGATTTCAGTCCGGACGTTTTTGTCATAATTGTGTTTGTTAAGAATTAATAGTTGAAGATTTGGCTGTCCACTATGGATGATCCTGGTAAGATGGTGATAGAAGAGTTCATAACATGGAGGATATTTGTGGATTTATGTGTCTGGGTTATGCTGAAAGAGAAAAAAGAAAGAAGAAAAAAGAAAGGGAGAGTAATATCAACACATGGAAAGCTAGGAGGATAGGGATTTACCATATATGGCAATTTTTTTGTGATTTGGAGAACGAAAGGAATACTGCAGCAATCAAAGTGGAGTGATTCTGGGAGCAAATGCAATATCGCAATATCTTTTTGCATGGAGACTTTGCCAACAGTAGAGACACAAGAATCAAACTCAAACAGAATCAAAGTTTTTAATTTGGTCGACGATCTGCGGAGATATTGTGAGAGCAAGAATTGTCTTTACAAGTCAATCTATGTTTTGATGATAACAATAAGTATTTGTGAAAGAATCATTTTATAGTCTAACGTGTGTTGTGTGCAGATCATAAGAACTAGATACATCAGAACCAACATACACCAACCAGATGTACTATGATTGAATATATGTATAAGCGAAGGTACTATGTGTGACTAAAGTCGCAAGAAGCAAGAACGCTTGTTTATCTAGTCATAATCAGCCAGATCCAAGGATGCAAGATTGCTGTTGCAATGCTCTTGTGGATGCTCTCTGAGAGTGATCAAGATTCTGAAGATGGCGTAGCTTCTGAAGAAGTACACTAAAAAAGAACCAAAGTTCTGAAGACTCCTATGACTTGAAGTTCTGATGGCTGAAGGCGCTGAAGACCAAGTGCAGAAAGATTCTGAAGACTGACGAGTTCTGAAGATCAAGGTTTCAAACAAGAAGTTCTGAAGATTCTGAAGACAAGTTCTGAAGATTCAGAAGACCTAAAGCAGAAAAGGATAACGCTCTTAAAGACCAAGTGCTGAAGTTCTGAAGACTGATTCCTAATGGACTTCTTCAATTAACGGAAGACTTGAAGCATCAGATATTCTACTACAAAGACTCCACTCATGCTTCATCAAATTAACATCAGAAGCCACTGAAGTTTCGAAGTTTAAATATTACCGTTGTGAGTTAAATATACACACTGCCCAAGAAAAGATCTCCTCTGCAAAAAGAGGATGTGTCAGTACAACTCATTATTTCACAACGTCTCTTTTCCAAACAGCCAACAGTATTCTCTAACGGCTATATTTCTACTGGCTATTTAATGGAAAGAGTTTTTGCTTCTGATGTGTCGATCACTTGTAGAATCACGAACTGAATGTTCATCTACAAAATTGACCAAGTCATCGTGTGAAGATAGCAACAACGATGAGTTCTCGTTGTAACACTTAGAATATTCAAAGCTGTCATCAATTCACTCATGGCAATTGTTGTTGAAACTCCAAAGAACAAATTAACACAACAACAACAATCAAACAGAAGCTGTTGATGAAGAAGACAACAATTGAAGATCAGTCAAGTCATCAACCTACCTTCTCGTCAAAGCTACATTGAAGATCTGAAGCAAGGAGTTGCTGCTCAAAGCTTGCTCAACCAGAAGATGAAGAAGAAGATCTACAAGATGTCAACAATCATAATATCTAAATACATCTTTGTAGTTTCTTAGGAAAGCAAGGAGCTGATTGCTCAAAACTTGCTTGAACACATGTGTGTTCTTTGTACTTAAACCTATGAGAAACTTGCTTATTAAGAAACACAATTTGTAATCTCCAGTTTGCCAATTCAACTAGATGAATTGAGACTCCTCAAGTGAACGTTATATCCTGATGGATCCCTGAACGGTTCAGCTGTGAATTGAGGCCCTTGAGTAGATCACGTGGTGATTAGATACTTGAGATGACAATGGCTGAGGGTCATTGTGGAAAATCCTGAAATATGGTCAGTAGCGTTATATTCATTAAATTGAATCCTTGAACGGTTAGCTGTGAAATCCCAGCAGTAGGTCTGCTCGGTCAATGAACATTATATCCGGTTGGATCCCTGAACGGTTCATTGTGTTGTTAGTCACAGTGCGGCTGTGCAAGTGGTTAGTCACCGGCTGTTGCCCTTGCAAGTGTAATCATGATTTGGTTATAGTGGATTAAGTCCTTGTGTTCAAGGCGAAATCACCTGAGGAGGGTGGACTGGATTAGCCCGCGTGGTGAACCAGGATATATCGTGTGTCCTTTACTCTCTTGCTTAGTATCTCTATTTATGTTTCTGCTTTGAATATCAGAACCTCATATTAAGCAAAGTCAGAACCTTGCAACCTATCTCTGATAAGCTTCCGCACTGCAAGTTCTGAGTATCGTATCTTATGAACAGAACTTATACGGTTCTCATACTCGTTAGTTAATAGATCAGAATCTCTCAATGAACATTGAAGGTTCTTGAGGTTCAAATTAACAAGATGCGAAAAGTTACTGAAAGAGTAAATACATAATTCAAACCCCCCTTTCTTGTGTCTTTCTCGTACCTTCAATTGGTATCAGAGCTCCGGTTCTGTTATTGATTCACATCAAACACTTAACAGTGTCAGAAAAAGATCCAGACGTGGTGCGTAGAAGTACTCTTGATGAGATTGAAATCCACTTACAATTTCTGTAACAGTTCAGCAGTTAACTGTGTACAAAATTGTAATCAATCTAATTACTTCGTGAGCAAGTCACTGATTCAAGTTGAAGCCTCACTAAAGTTAAAGAATCAATTGATAAGATAAATTCGTCAGATCAATGGAAGTATCTGTTGAATGCTCATTTTGAAAATACGTATGGATAAAACCACGTATATGATTAAAAGATGAATCATCAGAAAGCAAAAAATCTTGTTTGCTGAAGATTAATTCATTATGAGTTTTTGAGATGTTTTCAAGAAACGGATTAGGTCCACCCTTGACTTTCTCGTTTAAAAACTCATTCTGGATCTCTTCATGTAAAGAAGAAAGATTGCTGTTCTAAGACTTTGAATTTCAGAAAGAAATCTGTTAAATTCAGAATCTGAAAAATTCAAATTATTAGAAATGATTCAATGTCAGAATCTGGAATGATCAAAAGATTCAATGGAAAACTAAATCCCAAAGATTCAGTTGATTCCGAACGAACTCTTAACTGGTTCGGTGATCAAGCTCCAACAACCTGAAATCATCCTAGTAAAGATCAAATGTTGATAATCTGATTTTCAACAGATCAAGTATTCTCAGAACCACTTGTGCTATGAAATTGGATGCTATCATTTCATGTATCTAGGTTCTCTAACTAATGTCATAAAAGATGAAGGTAATGATGTTTGCTTGAAGAAATTAGTTAACTCATAGATATGTGTGAACAACCCCAAATAAGTTGATCATCATTGTGAGAACAAGAGGTTCATGCAAATCATGTCTAGTGATGTACACATGAGGCATGATGATGTTTTGGTTCTGAACAAGTTCTGAAGCAACCTTGAGGAACAAAGTCAGAGGTTGATATGTCAACTCCTTCCTGAATAACCTCTCAAAGATTCTCACTGAACTGGTGAAATCAACCATCTTTCAAAGAGAAGAAACTCTCACAAACACAAACTGAATTCGGGCTATGAAAGTAGAACTCAACCAATTCTCAAAAGTTTGTTGTTTAAGATTCGGATCCATATCTCAAGAACTGTATCAAAACTAAACAGTCTCTATGGATCAAGGAAATGAGAAGTGAGAAACATTCAAAACAGATGTAATCTGTTATTTATGAATGGGGTCATCAAATGAAATTTACTGTTCACTCAGTATTTCTCCCACGCATACGAATATAAAAAAGGATTGCATGGAATTGGCTTAGTTCAATTAAAATGGTCACTCTGATCATACTAAGTCCCAATCTCGGTTACTGTAACCTAGAGAACTAAATGACAAGGTTGAACAGGAAAAGAGAGAGAAAGCTATGATTTAACTAGGATCACCTTCCAAGAAAATATTCTCTTCAGAAGTCAGAAGATAAGCTTATCTTGAAGAACCCAAGAGACATCTGCAGCTTACTCGGAAATATGCAAAAGCAGAAAGATGCTAAAAGCAAGCCAAGTCTGAAAGGTCTAAGGTACACTTTTCTTTTCACTAATAATTTGTTAAACTCATGAGATGCCTTAATTAGAATTCTTTCAAATTTATCATAGCATGTGTTACTAGATAATCATTTAGGAATTCGTACATGTTTCTTTAGGGAAATAATCAACCAATAGAAAATCTGTTAAGCATAGATGAAAAGAAATTGCTAAATCCAAGAAAACCCTTTAACAAAAACTACACGCAAAAGATACAATCATCATTGCACAACATATCTCTGACAACTTAATAAGATCTTACTAAAATCTTTTGAACTGACCTATATCTTTCCTAGATTAGGCATAAATCAATCTACACACTTACTCTATAAAGTCACGTCTCCCTTTCATGCTCCTACACTCAAAACCCAAAAACTCCAAGCCTCTTTGTCCATCCACTATCATGCCTCCACTAACCTTTCTCGGTAATCCAAACCTTCTTGAACTCATTCCTGAGAAACGATTCTCATTCAGTACTCCTTCACTCTCAAGAGACACTGCATGTAGTATAGCAAATATTTTGTATACTCAACAATGGACTAGGTACTCCATGATGCTAGAAAAACCTATCTATGTAAACCTAGTCAAAGAATTTTGGAAACATGTCGATCTTGATGTTGAAAGAAGTTGCATCACTTCTTATGTTTTTGAAATCCCTATTGACATCAACCCATTTTCAGTAATCCTTGCAACTGGATGTGAGGATGTTGGAATTCATGTTAAGTTTGACAAACACAATTTCTTTCCTGCAAGAAATTTTGCATCCCTTCACAACTTATCTTCCAGATACATACCCTACAATCCTGAGAATCTCCTACCAACTCCCAAAGCCTGGTACAAACTCATATTGTCAAACTTTCTTCCCAGAATAGATAGCAATAATCTAATTCGTTTTCACGACCATAAGTTCATTTATTTACTAATGAATGACTTTCGGATAAATTTACCACACTCAATCTTCAACTGTCTCTGGAAAACTATTCTTGAGTCTCGGGACCTCACAAAATCCTACATTCCTTATGGAAGAGTTTTGTCTGAGATTTTCTTCAGAGATGGAATTGTGGACATGATCAAGGAAAGAATTGAAGAAGATGGTCCTGAAGAGTTTCCAGAAAACTGTCTGTTAGAAACATATTGTGAAGTCTTTAGTGACTAGAGAAACTATGTTAATTGTGCTTCAATTGCTTTGTTTGTGCTCAATTATCGTTAGACTATTTAAGAAAAACATATTGTCAAATCTATGATCATTAATTATAGTCTCTCTTCAAACAATAAAATGTTCCATAGAAAATAAGCTTTATTAGAATTTTATAGTTAAAACTTAAAAAAAAAATATTAACCTACTAAAATTATTTTCTGTAAACTAAAATTTATTACCATCATTAATATACCCAACTCATTGACCACTCATCGAAAAGCCATCATTAACTCTAGTATCCTTCCCAATAAATAGACAACTCACTCGTCTTTTTAGCTACACGCGTTTACATCTCTCTATATACCCAAGATTTAATACAATTTCTAGGAAATAACAAATCAAATCTTATTCCCAAAAGCAATCATCACACTTCATCCTAACTCACCCATAAAAGGTAGGATTCCTCTCTCCGTCTTTCAACTCTCAAATACAAATTTCTAAACTAAGAATAATGATCTCTCGAAGGAGTGGACCAACCTTCCGTGGAAACAACGAAAATCTACACCTTATTTTTGAGAAGAAACTCAACCTTGCTCATCCCGGAGAAAATGGCTTGGAGATACTTAGAAGCATGCAAGCCCAATCTTGGCAAAGTTATTATGCTCTTCTATATGTTCCCATTTATCCAAACCTTGTTAAAGAATTCTGGAAATATGCCAGAATCAGCAATGATGGCAAAACCATCTGGTCAGAAGTTCACTATCAACCCATTGTTATCTCTGTCTCTTCGATAGAGAGAATCATAGAATGTGTCTCTGACGGAATCACGATTGAAGACTTTCAATCTGATCTAAGTATAGTGGATAGATGCAGAATCCTGTTCGATAACTCAGATCCATATGAACCAAACAACCCAGAGAAGCTTCTCTCGTTTCCAAAAACCTGGTTCAAATTTTCTTTGACCAACCTTCGTCCTCGTGGAGATGCTAGAAGCACCCTGACACATAGCAACAGAATCTTTATATTTCTTCTAACACATCATGTTACAATAGATCTCCCTAAAACCATTGTTAACCATATGAGTCATTCCATCAAAATCTCCAGAAACAAAGTGCAAGCTTTCATTCCATATGGAAGAATCATCTCAGAAATTCTTCTAAAAGAAAGGGCCTCGGATTTAATTATCAGGCTTGAACCTCGTACTTCTCATGTCGAAATCAGTTGTGAAACTATGAACAGTGTTAAGGATTCTGGTGATTAAGGTGGTGATGTTCATTTAGCAGTTGCTATGTTCGTTATGTACAATCACCATTGAATTAATGAAAATGTCTTATTTGTCTCTTAGATAATTTAACCAGTATTAGAAATCAAAACGGCTAAATTAAAACTCATTAATTTATCCTATATAGGAAATCGCGTACAAAAGGCTACTTCCCTATTTCTTACTAGAAATTTTTCAGCTGTTCAACTCTCTTGAAATACGCATACAGTCGTTCGACTAATAAACTAGTAAGGAACATCTCAATCCTTCATAACATGGAAGTACGTAACTCTAAAAGTTTTTCTCTTATAAGAACCTGTTTTTTGTCGAGTCCAAATCTGTATCTATATGTTTGTATTTAAATCTTTATCTAATCTATGTTTGAATACAGTTAGCCTATTTAAAGAGCTTCTTATTGGTTTTGTCTAATTGCTCTTCAGATTAATCTTGCCATAATGAAAAATTAGTAAAACAAACCTATATTGCCGTTAAGGTACCCGAACACCAGTTCATGTCCTTCACATTTGGCTTCCATCTATCATTCTTCAATAAAATACATACTGGGTATAGATGTGTTTCTAAAATGAGTCTAAATGCTTCTAAATGTTTAAATAACTCTGTGACTCTGTAACTGAATATATTTGACTACATGCTTAAATGCTTATATGCCCTAACATTTTTTGATGATGTCAAAAAGGGGGAGAAATAATGATTTTGATTGAAAGAAGAAGGAAATCTGAAAGAATGTAGAACTCAAACAAGTACACCCTTTATAAAATGCGTTACTACTAACGTTTGTTGTTTGATATTATCCGAGGAACTCTAAACAAGTTCACTAGGCATTCTAAAAACAGGTTAAGAAGAAGAACTACGATTATGGAATAATGAATCAGATTAAGTAAGAAAACTCTGAAAGCAATCAAGGCAAAATCTACATTTCAAGATGCTCTCTCAGAAGATCTGTGCAAATCAGAAGTCAAGAACTGTCTGAAGATCTGGATTAAAGATCCAAGCAAGAAACCTTTCTGATGTTTATCAGGAACCATCTGAAGTAAAGACGATTTGGTATCGGACTAAATCAGCAATTGGATTGAGTACACAAAGATTAGTATCAGACTCTCATCAAAGCTGTGGACTACTGTCAAATATCTTCATTGATATCAATATCAGCACTCAAATGAATTATCTCTTAAGCGTATGAGAAGAAATTCTTCATTTGGTATCAGTTTCAAAATACTCTGGTGTAAGAGTCAGAACATCAACCTTACATCCAACTAAATCAAGATGTACCAGATTCAGAATCAAGCGTTGATTGATCACAAGCTTTAACCTTCATTTAGTATCTGATCAAAAATCAAGCTTTGAAAATTTAACTGAGTTGTGACAATAACAAGGTCTGAAATAAACCCGTGTTCAAAGTCAAACTCTGAAAAGTCATGATCAACATTGGTGATTAAATTTAGAAACTCTGAATTTCGATTCTGAAAGATCCCAATATCTAACTTATGGAAATTAGGGGAGGATTACCCAGAAGACTAAAATGCAAAATCCAAAAACCTCATATAGCCTGAAACTCAGGGGGAGTATCTCAAAAGACAAGTTTCTGATATACAGCAAAGCTATGTTTATCAGTCGAAGAACTACTCTAATTCTGCGCTCAATTGAATCTACTGAAAAGTAGAAATGCTTCAGAAGACTCTGAAGATAACAAGCTCTGATATGATAATAAAGGAAACTGAGTTCTGAAGATCTGAAGATGGAAGTTCCGGTGAACTAGTCCAGATGCTAAAGACTCTTCTTTTTCCTAAGAACAAGACAGAAGAGTAACTCTTTTCTATTTCTGATCTGACAACTCAAGTTGCTACTCTGTATATCTTTGGATTATATAAAATCCTAGATGATCTCAGATAGAGCTTTGAAGATAACTCATTCAGGGGGAGCTGTTGTTCCACACTCTGAATTTGTTTGCTTTGGTGATTACCTTGTATAAAATGTTTAATCAAAATACTTGGTTTTGTCATCATAAAAAAGGGGGAGATTGTGAGAGCAAGAATTGTCTCTACAAGTCAATCTATGTTTTGATGATAACAATAAGTATTTGTGAAAGAACCATTTTATAGTCTAACGTGTGTTGTGTGCAGATCATAAGAACTAGATACATCAGAACCAACATACACTAGCCAGATGTACTATGATTGAATATATGTATAAGCGAAGTTACTATGTGTGACTAAAGTCGTAAGAAGCAAGAACGCTTGTTTATCTAGTCATAATCAGCCATACCAAGGATGCCAAGATTTCTGTTGCAATGCTCTTGTGGATGCTCTCTGAGAGTGATCAAGATTCTGATTGTAACACCCCCCATCTATACCCCCAATCAAATAAAGCGATAAAAATTTCATCAGAGTATAAGTAAACATTCATGGCATAGACGAAGGCGTCACCTCAATTGAGACAAAACACAATAAACCTGCTCATAAAGATATGCAACAATCAGGTAGCAAATAACAGAGGAACTTAGTTCCTACTACCCACAAATCAGATACAGAATAAAAGCGGAAAATCTGCAACTGAATCTCTTATATATATCACATAAAAAGTTTGTCTGACATTTACAGATTCATACATATACAATCCAAAAGATATATATATATATATATATATATATATATATATATATATATATATATATATATATATATATATATATATATACACACACACGTAAATCACAACGATCTCCCCGACTACCCGGTGCTACATATCAGAGCCGACCGACAAAAGAATGAAGACCTAAGCTTCACAAAAAGACCTCCAACACCTAATCTGCAATACCTCATAGAGCATTCAAAACAGCAGAAGGGTGAGAAACACAATCATAATATAATTGCATACAATTATATAATAATACCAAAAATACACATGTAAAATATTCTCACCACAACTTATACCCGAATTCAAACACAAAATAACCCAATGCATATCTCATACATCCATCACCAAGGCATATATATAATCAAGCTCAATGCATTTATCAACAACATATATATATATATATATATATCTCAACTCCTTAATTCCATTCACAATTCCACACAAAATCAATCCATTCATGATTTATGCAAATGCAAAGAGACCGACACAACGACTCTATGCAAATGCGGTACTATCCATCCGTTAATCTCATCATTAGTTCACTCAGGAACTATTGGAACCATCGCTTGTTACTTAGTGTAACTCCCTGTCGGGCAAATGATGTTCCCCGTCGCTCACACCTCTTTGTATAAGGCACATGACGTTTATGGATCGGTCACACCTCTTTGTATAAGGCACACGACCCGATCGCTCACACCTCTTTGTATAAGGCACACGATCGTCCATAATCATCACTCACACCTCTTTGTATAAGGCACACGATGTTATAGCGGATTCCCTCTGGAATCGATTCGTCGCTCACACCCACTAGGGCACACGACATCACAAGAATGCATATCATGATGCTTGGCATACAATGACTCATGACATTCAAATGCACACATATACACATCCATAATCATGCATATATCCTCAAATACAACACGTTGCATTTTCTTGCCCTTAGGCCACAAACCATCATCACAACATTTTATCACATGCATTTTCATCACACAACCAGCACACAAGTCATACGATATCCATATCAACAGCACATTGCGTGATACACCTCAATTACACATAATTAAAACGGTAAAAGTCGACAAAACAACATTTTGCACCCCTGCTGGCCATACGCGTATTGCCCTGAGCCATACGCGTATTGCCCAAACTCATACGCGTACCATTACGCGTTTCAGCAGATGGTCGAGAAAAATGGTTTTCATTACGCGTATTGCCCTCAAATGCACCTCTCATGCGCGTATTGCCCAAGCCAATACACATATGGACATGCCTGATACACGTAACGGCAGTGGAAACCCAAAATTTTTCTGCTGAATTTTTTCTGCGAAATTCATCCAAAACCCACTCCAATTTTCACCTAAACACCAGAAAATTGCCAATAGATAGCACAACAACATATATCTAACATGTATCAACAATAAGGAATCTGAAAACATGATTTCCGACACAATTTAATCGAATCCTAACAATTCCAACATATTATGGTTTTTGTTCTACATCCAATTTCAATCCAAAAACAACCAAATACAACCATACATAATCATACACAAGTATAAGATAATCGAATTTCGCACCCTTACCCGATTTAATCGTGTTTGAAAAGTCGGTTGATTGATTTTCTTCCTTTCCAAGTTTTTCTCTCTTTTCTTCTTTCTTTCTCTTTTCTTTCCCTTTTCCTTCTTCTCTTTTTCTTTCTCTCTATTTTTATCTCTTTCTATTTCTATTTTTACTAACTTAAGAAAAATAAAGTGAAATGACCAAAATACCCTTACACTCAAATATCTCGCAAACGTTCCCAAAACGCGATAAAACATATTTACGACGAAAAATAATATATTATCAAATAAAAATCAAGAATAAAATAATATAATAATCAAATAATCAAATCGACTCGATTAAATAAAACGAACTAAAATCGGGGCGTTAAAACTCTCCCCCACTTAGAAATTTTCGTCCTCGAAAATATTACTTGAGACGAACAACTCTGGATAAGACTCCCGCATCCGACTCTCCAACTCCCAAGTCAAATTGCCCTCAGCAGCGCCTCCCCACGCTACTTTCACAAGCGCAATATCCTTGCCTCTTAACCGCTTCAACTCACGATCCAAAATCCTCACTGGTAATGCCTCAACCGTAAGGTTCTCCCTTACCTCAACCTCATCCATCGGAATCACATGCGACGGATCTGGAACATACTTCCGAAGCTGTGAAACATGGAACACATCGTGCAAATTTGAAAGACTCGACGGCAACGCCACCCGATAAGCCACAGCACCCACTCTCGCGGATATTTGATAAGGACCAATAAACCGAGAAGTAAGCTTCTTCAACTTTAATGCACGACCAACACCCGTCACCGGTGTAACTCTCAAAAATACATGATCGCCCTCTTGAAACTCAAGATCTTTCCTCCTTCGATCATGATAACTCTTTTGCCTACTCTGAGAAGCCTTCATTTTCTCACGAATAAGTTTCACCTTTTCCGTGGTCTGTTGCACTAACTCCGGTCCAACCACTGAACTCTCACCAGATTCATGCCAACACAAAGGTGTTCGACATCTTCTTCCATACAACGCTTCAAAAGGTGCCATTCCAATACTTGAATGGAAACTGTTGTTATACGTGAATTCAACCAACACAAGATAACTATCCCAAGCACCACCTTGCTCAAGAACACAAGCCCGCAACAAATCTTCCAACGACTGAATAGTTCTCTCGGTTTGACCATCCGTCTGCGGATGGTAAGCAGAACTCAACCTCAACTTGGAACCTAACGCCTTTTGCAAACTTTCCCAAAATCTGGAAGTAAACCTCAGATCTCGATCTGAAACAATACTCAACGGAACACCATGTAATTTCACAATCCACCTGATATAAATCTCAGCCAACCTCTCCAAAGAAAAACTGATGTCAATCGGAATGAAATGCGCCGATTTAGTCAGTCTATCCACAATCACCCAAATGGCATTATGTCCCCTCTGTGTATTCGGCAACCCTGTCACAAAATCCATAGAAATGTTATCCCATTTCCACTCGGGAATATCCAACGGTTGCAACAATCCACTAGGTTTCTGACACGTCAAACACGCATAAACAAACTGAGCCACATCCCTCTTCAATCCATACCACCAAAAGATCTTCTTCAAATCCTGATACATCTTATTAGCTCCCGGATGTATACTCAAATTACTCCGGTGTCCTTCCTCCAAAATCATCTTTTTCAAGTCCAAATCATCAGGAATACAAATCCTACCACGAAATCTCAAAACACCCTTATCATCCACTTTAAAGTCACCATTCACACTTTGTTCTCCAACCGTCATCAAATCAACAAATTTCACATCCAACTTCTGTTTCTCGCTAACGGTTAACAGAAAATCATTAGTAACCTTTAACATACCAAGCCTCACGCTGTCAGATGTCAATTCACACACCAAACTCAAATTTCTAAACGCTTCCAAAAGTTCCCACTCTTTAACCATCAAAACGGACATATGCAAAGATTTTCGGCTTAACGCATCAGCTACCACATTAGCTTTACCAGGATGGTAATTCAAGCTAAAATCGTAGTCCTTCAAAAATTCCAACCATCTCTGTTGCCTCATATTCAACTCTTTCTGATCAAACAAGTATTTCAAACTTTTATGATCACTAAAGATTTTGAATCTTGCACCATAGAGATAATGCCTCCAAATTTTCAATACAAAAACCACAGCCGCTAATTCCAAATCATGAGTAGGGTAATTCTTCTCATGAATCCTCAATTACCTCGAAGCATAAGCCACAACCTTACCTTCTTGCATCAACACTCCACCTAAACCAATCAAAGACGCATCACAATACACCACAAACGGTTCACTAGGATTCGGTAAGACCAAAATCGGAGTTTTAGTCAATCTTCTCTTCAGCTCATTAAAACTTTCCTCACACTGAATATCCCAAATGAACGCTTTACCTTTACAAGTCAACTGGGTCAAAGGAAGTGCTAACTTAGAAAAACCTTCAATGAATCTTCGATAATAACCGGCTAAACCCAAAAAGCTTCTAATTTTAGTAACAGATCTAGGAGCCTCCCATTATAGAACTGCATCTACTTTAGATGGATCCACAACAATACCATTACCTGAAATCACATGCCCAAGAAAACTCACCTTTGACAACCAGAACTCACACTTGGACAACTCGGCAAAAAGTCTCCTTTCCTTTAAAATTTGCAACACAACACGCAAATGTTCCGCATGTTCCTCCCGGGACTTAGAATAAATCAAAATGTCATCAATAAACACCACAACAAATTGATCCAAATGCTCATGGAAAATACGATTCATATACTCCATAAACACACCTGGCGCATTAGAAACCCCGAACGGCATCACAGAATATTCGTAATGACCGTATCGTGTCCTAAAAGCCGTCTTCTGAATATCTTCCTCTTTCACTCTTATCTGATGATAACCCGACCTCAAATCAATCTTATTAAACACACAAGCACCTACCAACTGATCCATCAAATCATCAATTCTCGGAAGAGGATACTTATTCTTAATCGTCACCTTATTCAGCTGGCGATAATCAATACACAATCGCATACTTCCATCCTTCTTTTTCACCAACAAAACTGGAGCACCCCAAGGCGACACACTTGGCCTCACAAACCTCTTTTCTAACAATTCATTCAACTGCTTCTTTAACTCAACCAACTCAGATGCCGACATACGATAAGGTGCCATAGACACGGGTCTAGTACCAGGAATTAGATCTATAGAAAACTCTACCTCTCTCTCTGGCGGCACATCTGAAATATCCTCAGGAAACACCTCTGGAAATTCACACACAACTAGAAACACATCAAGTACAACTTGACAAGAAACTCGATTCCTCGTCTTCTTCAAGAGAAGGAAATATTACCAGCTTATGATAACAATCAATATGCACTCAATTGAATTGCAACCAATTCACACCCAGAACCACATCTAAACCCTCCAACGGTAAACACACCAAATCCATCTCAAAATCTTTACCATAAATGGTCAAAGGACAACTTAAACAAACCAAAGAAGTAGTTACTGACCCCATTGCTGGAGTATCAATAACCATCTCTCCACCCATCGAAGACAACAAAAGATTCAAACGCTTTGCGCACTCAGACGAAATAAACGAATGAGTCGCTCCGGTATCAATAATAGCAACTAAAGGCGTACTATTAATAAAATAAGTACCTCTGATCAGACGGTCTGCACTTGTAGTCCGAGTCCCTGCCAATGCAAAAACTTTCCCACCAGCCTGAGCTTGCTTTGGTTTCGGACACTTCGTACTAATATGACCAGGTTCACCACAGTTGAAACACTTCACCACGTTCCTCTTACAATCAGCTGCAACATGTCCTAAACCTCCACAATTGGAACACTTTCTCATATCTTTCTTACACTCAAACTGACGATGTCCTAAGTCGCCACACCTATAACATCTCAGAGGACCAGAAATACCTCCCCCACTTGACCTTTTCTCAAAATTACCTCTTTGCTTACCCTTATCAGCTGGTGTCACATAAGGACCACCACGAAACGGTTGCTTCCCTTTCCTTTCGTTCACACTCTTATAGTGAGTAGAACGAGCTTTGCTATCTTCCTCATAAATCCTACAACAATCCACCAAATCTGAAAACCTCCTAATCCTTTGATAACCGATTGCTTGGTTGATCTCAGGACGCAATCCGTTCTCAAACTTCACACACTTAGAAAACTCTGCAGTAGCTTCAACATAATGTGGATAAAACCGAACAAGTTCCACAAACTTAGCAGTGTAATCAACAACAGACATATTACCTTGTTTCAACTCCAAGAACTCTATCTCTTTCTTTCCCCTAACATCTTCAGGAAAATACTTCCTCAAAAACTCCCTGCTAAACAAAGTCCAAGTGACCTCTTCATCTCCAGCTTCTAACACATGACACGTACTAACCCACCAATCATCAGCTTCCTCCTGCAACATGTGAGTACCCAGTCTCACCTTATGTTCCTCAGCACAGTCCATTACTCGAAAGATTCTTTCAATCTCCTTAAGCCAATGTCGTACCTCAAAAAATACGATCCTCGCGATGGACGCAGAAAAAAACTGTTCAAAACAGAGTCGCCACCGAACTTTATTCATTCCAAGGGAGGAATAGGAAAATATCGATAAAACCTTTAAAGGGAGATAAGAACGTGGTCGTCGCAACCAAATTCTAGGTTCGGGAGTCGGTTACGCAAAGGGAAGGTATTAGCACCTTCTACGTCCGTTGTACTCAACGGGAACCTCTTGATTCAATTCGTGAGAAAGTTAGCTAGGTTTATTTGTTTTCTTCTAAGGGAATATTGCTTTCTAAGGGGAAAATGGGTGGTTTTTTATTAGGGTGCTCGACAAGGATTAGAACCCTTGTGCTTACGTATTCCCTCGTGCAATGGGAAAGTCAGAGCATTCGTAGTTCGTGGGACTACAGTTGTTTGGTTTGTGTTTTTTAAACGAACGAGTGTTTAATTCGCATTCTAACTGCTAAACGTTGGCTTGCCGGCTCGTCATGGGAGGCTGAAGCACGAGTTTATATGCGCGGAAGAATGGACTAAACAATGTTCTTTATGAAAAGTTGTTTGAGTATGAATTAAGTGTATTAGAGATTTGATTAAGAAAAAGGTTTGATTTGGACGTGTTTTAGGCGAACGAGAGTTTAGGTTGCATTCTAACTGCTAAACATTGGCTTGTCTGCTCGCTAGGGAAAGCTGAAGCGTGAGTTCATATGCGCGAAAGAATGACTTAAACAATGTTCTTTGGGAAAGGTGTTTGAGTTGTGGACTAAGTGTATTAGGGTTTCGGTTGCGTGGGAAGTGTTTAGTATTTTGGAGGAAGAATGACGATTATTCGATAAACGAGACGTCGACCTCGCAACCAACTAATCGGGGCATTACTGAGATGCTAGATCTCAACGACACCTTTTTCATTCTATTAATTATGAAATTATGTTTGTTGGACAATGGGCTTCTTTGTCCATGTAATTAGGGCCAGTGTTTTAGGAATGAAAGATCGGAACGAACATAACCTAAAGCGTGCGCCTCAAAAGCATTCATTCAAGGGTCCAAGAAGTGCTAGACCTCAAGAGTCCACTACTTTCGTAATTTAATTAGGAAAAAGATTTCGAAGTATCTTAATTAGAAGTGTTAATCGGATCGAGGTTTGAACGAGCTAAGAGTTTTAAGGAGGATTAAATGGGATTGAGGTTTAAGTTTTTTAGAAATGGAAGACGGAACGAACACAACCCAAGGCGTGCGCCTCAAGAGCGTTCGTTCAAGGGCCCAAGAAGTGCTAGACCTCAAGAGTCCACTACTTTCGTAATTTACTTAGGAGAATGGTTTAGATGTCTTAAGAAATGTTTTAAGTTTTGTCTTAAGAAAATAATTATGATTTAGTTTGATTTGAGAAAGATATTTTTAAGATTAAGAAATTAACTAAATTAAGTCTTTTAATTTGAGAAAATGTGGTGTTTTTAAGGGTTTAAGTATTTTGATATAGATTAAATATTTTAAGTATTTTAAAATGATTAGGAGTTTTTTTAGATGATGATTTTCTTAACTTAATTAAGTAATTGTAAAGGTTAATTATGTTTTAATTAAGCAAAAGGTTAATTGTTTTAAGTATTTTTTATAAACGAAAGACAAAATGAACACAACTTAAAGCGTGCGCCTCAAGAGCATTCATCCAAGGACCCAAGGAGTGCTAGACCCCAAGAGCCCACTACTTTCATTAATTAATTAGGAAAATAGTTTAAATTATCTTATATAAAGAAATTGAGTAAATAGTTAAGATTTAATTAAATAAATGTTATTTAAGTTTTTAGAGAATACATAGTATTATAGAATATTATAATCAAAATTAACGATTAATCACTTAAGTTTTTTAATTAACACAAGACTATCAATTGGTTAGTAATAAGATAATAATAATTATTGTACTTAAACTTCGATTTAGTTAAATGTTACTTAAAAAACTAAACCTATTTAATAATCCTATTAGGCCCAACGACCTTATAATGATCAACAATAACAAAACAGATTGGGCCCAGGTAATAGAGAACCCGGTCCACCCGAGGCGCATCAAAACCTAGTCGCTAATGCCTCATTTTCAGTCAAATTTTACCCTTCCCTAAGGCTGACACAAGCTTAAATCTAATAACTGCAGCAAACATAGGGCAGTGTGAATTGAAGTGTTATTATTATATTACTCAAGATACCCATTAAATCAGCTTCTTTCAAAATCTCTTTCTGAAAAAAAAAAGAAACTCAAACACCCTCTTCCTTTCAAAATCTCTCTCTCGTTTTCTCCCCTCTCACTATCCTCTCTTCATATCTTCCACATGCTCATCAAGAAAACATCATTCACACACATATTGAAACCTAAACCCTACCCTGAATTCGTAAATTGAACAGAGACCTAACCCTAGAGCGAAGAAATAACACACAGTGATAAGGCTTTTGTGCAATTGGCATGCGATAGGTGTTCAGTTCAACAAAACAAGCATAAAGAGGTAATAAGGTCAACAAAAAAAATGAAGAAAGTACCTAGCCAGAGTAACTCTGGTGACGCTTCTTCCGGCAACGCTGAAATGAGCTCTCAGTCAGCACTCTCTCAATCTTCTGCTTCACTTCTTCTCACTCCTTCGTATCCATGTCGAGGTGCTCCGGTGATCAGGTAACAGGTACTCGCTTGGAATTCTCCTCGAATCTCCCTCTTCCTTAACTTGTTCAAAGTTCGTGACGTGGTTTAAGTTTCACTCTTAACCAGAGCTCTGATGTGAGCCCTGAAAGAGTTATAGAAATAGAAGCTTTAGTGTAGGTTAGGGTTAGATTTCAGCAGCGCTTCAGTAGGGTTTTTCTTGGTGTCATTTGCCAATGATTAGCACTCTATTTATAGAGGATTTGTGGTTTTCTGGTACGTGTAGAATTAGGATAAAATCTGAGGAAAATTCCTTCAAGTGTGTGAGGATTTGAGCTGTCAATTTCAATACCGTTAGAGGGAATTTTTTGCTGAAAGATTTTGTGGGGACCCAAGTGATAGTGATAGGTGAGAATTTGTTTTTAGCATGAGCTGTACATCTTCTAGAATGTGATTTTCTCTGATTTTCCACTGCGTGATATTTGCGTTGTTACTATTAAATTGTTATTGTTACTGCTTGCAAAATACACCTGACTTTATTGCTGATGTGGCTTTTGTTGACTCAAGTTGACTCTTGTTATTTTGAATATCTTTTTGTTCCTTGTTCTGCTTTCGTATTGCTCTATTTATTTTGCCATGAATCATATCTGATGCGTATAGTTGCTGTTTGACATAGATTAGTGCTTGTGCTCATGATTGTTTGATTACTGTAGTGTATAAGATCAGAGGTTTGGATAGAGCCTGCTTGTTTATGGCAAACGAAAACGAGGTCAACCTCATCTATATCACTCACCAAGTTCCAAGATGTTTCCCACTTGTCATCACAGGTATAAAACTTTCAAAGAGTTTTGTATTGGTACAAGGTTGGTGTTGGCGAGAGTCTTGGCGCTAATGAAAGAGTTAAGGATCAATTGGCATAACTGACTGAAGCTTGATACTTATAACTGGTATGAGTTTTCTCAAACTGAACACATCTCAATTCTGCCTTTTGCCATTGTTATATTCCTTGGTGAGACCAAGGCTTGGTTTAATGTTGGTAAGTTTTGAAATGGGGGCTCAAGGACATACCTAGTCAGGGTATTCAGAGCTTGCAGTCTTGTGTCTTGATGGGATTCCCCTTGTCATGGTTTGGTGTTACTGCTAGTTTGTACACTAGGATTGTTTTATTCATCTTGCTGTGAACTTCACTTAGTTTGTGATCCATGATTTTCACCATCTCAAACAATGACAACTCCTGATATATTATGGCTATGTTGTTTAGAAATAACACTGGTTGGTTAGCTTGATGTATGATACTTTGGTGTGTTTAAATGTCTTACAAAGTCTTCTTTTTTCCATAAGTTTAGAGTACCACCCAAGTCATTGCTATTAAGTAGATGCTAACTAATTGCTTGGCCCTGAACGCAGGATTCTTGGCATGACAGACTGCGTGGCCATATAGATTTATGAGGCCTTGACATGAAGGGCGGCTTGTCTTGAAATTCATGGTTTAGTTTGGAGGTTTTCTTTCAGGTAATACTTTTGGTTCCAAGTTCTGGTATTTTGAATGTGTTGTTGCTCTATATGCAAATTCTGGAGCAATGTGTGTTTAATTCCATTTAGGTCATAGCTAGTGGTGATATCCGGATGGCTTGTTGTCTTTGTATCGCTACTGTGGGTCTGCCAAGGGTATATCATTAGGGTCTTGGTTTTATTTTGCGTAAATTTTGTCTGAGACAGTTTTTCTTAAAAAAACGAGTTGCTGTTCACATTGTGGTGCTCTGTATGCCTTTGTTTGAATTTGGTTGGAATTGTACATGTTTTATTTGCTGTACTGATTCTTGATTCTATTTTTCTTTGTTGTATTGGCTGGAAAATGCCTATGCAGCGACACGCTATCTGGGAGGACTCACAGCATACATGTACCATGGAACACTCTGAATTACACAAAGCAACATAACCTGAATTGCATTGGTAAGATTCTGAATATGGACTATCAGAAACTAAAGAATATTTGAAGTCTGAAGTTCCTGTCTCTTTGATATTAGGCCTTTTGCATGATGCAGATGATACAACAAGAGAAACTTCAGCTATTATATCATTATCGCCCTTATCAACATCAGTTGATTCATTGTATAAGGAGGCTTTACTTAATTATGTCTCGTGTCATTCACCACTGGAGCACTAGGTAAACTCACAGATCTTGTTCGACATTTATCTTGTTAGCATCCTTAATTGTCACTGAAACTCTAGATGCACTATCAAAAGAACTATAATATGATTGGCTATGTATTGAGGCTTCAAGTGGTTCCTTCTCATTAATGGATATCAAACTCTCTAGCTTAGATGCATACTTGATGGCAGTTTCTTTAATGCTTGCATGTAGGTTTGGTAGAATGGCGTGGTGCATAAGGAACGAATCATGTTACACTGTCTTGGCAAGGTTATGTAAATGATAGTATGGTGTATTGTTGTGCAGGTCACGTGTATGGAGTGTATAGTCGTGGTTTGAGGCTTGTGGCGGTGTACTCTTGCGGAAGCTACGGGACCGGCTAGAGTTGAAATTTCACAAGAATGCTCTGTACATGGTGCTTGGGAATGGCTTGAGCATATCTTGTCTTGATGAAGATTGTTGTTTCTACATTATGATCTTGGCTTGAAAGTGAAGGATGACTTGGAGTTTGTATTAAAGTCATGGCCTAGGAACATTGTGGCGAGCTGCTGTCCTTATTGTACTTTTGTCAATTTTGTAATAGTTTACTATTAGTTTTGGTAAACATGGCCTCTGCTGAACGTCTGCATCCATTTTGTTCGCTGAACTTTTGCAATTTCTATATTACTTTGTAATAGCTTTGGAATTCAATTAAAGATTGCAACTCCTTGTAACACATAATGACTTGAAATCCCAATCTAAACCTTGTATCAAATGTAACTTTGAACCCAATTCTTATAATTCCTTTTATTGCATTTTATTATCCAATGACACATCTTTGATCATGTGATGATTTCTTATATAAGTATAGCAACATGTAAGATATGTGAACTAATGACTCGTTATTCTTGAAGCACTTCTTTCATAATGAAAAAAACATGAATTGCTCTACACGATCTTGTACGAATACAAATCAAGGTTTAGACCTTGACAAAGTGCTGAATGGATTGGAATTGACTGGATTGGAATTGAATTCATTCTTTTGAATCTTGAATGTGAATAATCTAGACTAACTTTGATATGAAACCAAATAAATGATAACCTCTTGACATCACGACCCAAAACAAAGAATTATCACCGAGTTAGGCCTAGAATTGCCTTGAAACCAGAGAATCATGACTTGAAATATGAACCTCAATACACTCCACACACCTGACCTGATAGCCATGCCTGAACTCATCCTTGCAACAACTGGACTTAGGAAACAGAAGCAACATATTTTTTTACTTCTCTGAATAAGAGTTAGTGGGTGGATGTACAGATGAAAATATGCACAGGTAGGACAATTTTGGGGTATGACAGATGCCCCTATCTAATTGTCTTGAACCCGAGAGAATGAACGTCTGCATGGCGTTCATTTTTAGGGTAGAAGTCAATTAGATATAAGAAGACCCCAAAATTTGTCTATCAAAAGGAACGTGTACTTATGGAGTAAGAACTGGCAGGATGAAGTAGCGGGGTACAAAATGAACATAAACCTGCTCATAAAGATATCCAACAATCAGGTAGCAAATAACAGAGGAACTTAGTTCCTACTACCCACAAATCAGATACAGAATAAAAGCGGAAAATCTGCAACTGAATCTCATAAATATATCACATAAAAAGTTTGTCTGACATTCACAGATTCATACATATACAATCCAATATATATATATATATACACACGTAAATCACAACGATCACCTCGACTACCCGGTGCTACATATCAGAGCCGACCGACAAAAGAATGAAGACCTAAGCTTCACAAAAAGACCTCCAGCATCTAATCTGCAATGCCTCATAGAGCATTCAAAACAACAGAAGGGTGAGAAACACAATCATAATATAATTGCATACAATTATATAATAATACCAAAAATACACATGTAAAATATTCTCACCACAACTTATACCCGAATTCAAACACAAAACAACCCAATGCATATCTCATACATCCATCACCAAGGCATATATATAATCAAGCTCAATGCATTTATCAACAACACACACACATATATATATATATATATATATATATATATATATATATCTCAACTCTTTAATTCCATTCACAATTCCACACAAAATCAATCCATTCATGATTTATGCAAATGCAAAGAGACCGACACAACGACTCTATGCAAATGCGGTACCATCCATCCGTCAATCTCATCATTAGTTCACTCAGGAACTATTGGAACCATCGCTTGTTACTTAGTGTAACTCCCCGTCGGGCAAACGATGTTCCCCGTCGCTCACACCTCTTTGTATAAGGCACACGACGTTTATGGATCGCTCACACCTCTTTGTATAAGGCACACGACCCGATCGCTCACACCTCTTTGTATAAGGCACACGATCGTCCATAATCATCGCTCACACCTCTTTGTATAAGGAACACGATGTTATAGCAGATTCCCTCTGGAATCGATTCGTCGCTCACACCCACTAGGGCACACGACATCACAAGAATGCATATCATGATGCTTGACATACAATGACTCATGACATTCAAATGCACACATATACACATCCATAATCATGCATATATCCTCAAATACAACGCGTTGCATTTTCTTGCACTTAGGCCACAAACCATCATCACAACATTCTATCACATGCATTTTCATCACACAACTAGCACACAAGTCATACGATATCCATATCAATAACACATTACGTGATACACCTCAATTACACATAATTAAAACGGTAAAAGTCGACAAAACGACACTATTCTAAATTCCCAACATAATTAAATCGGCCAACAATCTCAAAACCATTTTAATAAGAAAGTACATTTTATTAGCTTCCAACGATACTACGAATGTTCAAAATGGATAATCAGAACACAAGTTATGGACGTACAAAGAAAAGGAATCGCGAAAAAACAACATTTTGCACCCCCTGCTGGCCATACGCGTATTGTCCTGAACCATACGCGTATTGCCCAAACTCATACGCGTACCATTAATCGTTTCGGCAGATGGCCGAGAAAAATAGTTTTCATTACGCGTATTGCCCTCAAATGCACCTCCCATACGCGTATTGCCCAAGCCAATACGCGTATGGACATGCCTGATACACGTAACGGCAGTGGAAACCCAGAATTTTTCTGCAGAATTTTTTCTGCGAAATTCATCCAAAACCCACTCCAATTTTCACCTAAACACCAGAAAATTGCCAATAGATAGCACAACAACATATATCTAACATGTATCAACAATAAGGAACCTGAAAACATGATTTCCGACACAATTTAATCGAATCCTAACAATTCCAACATATTATGGTTTTTGTTCTACATCCAATTTCAATCCAAAAACAACCAAATACAAACATACATAATCATACACAAGTATAAGATAATCAGTTTCGCACCCTTATCCGATTTAATCATGTTTGAAAAGTCGGTTGATTGATTTTCTTCCTTTCCAAGTTTTTCTCTCTTTTTTTCTTTCTTTCTCTTTTCTTTCCCTTTTCCTTCTTCTCTTTTTCTTTCTCTCTATTTTTCTCTCTTTCTATTTCTATTTTTACTAACTTAAGAAAAATAAAGTGAAATGACCAAAATACCCCTACACTCAAATATCTCGCAAACGTTCCCAAAACGCGATAAAACATATTTACGACGAAAAATAATATATTATCAAATAAAAATCAAGAATGAAATAATATAATAATAAAATAATCAAATCGACTCGATTAAATAAAACTAACTAAAACTGGGGCGTTACACTAAAGATGGCGTAGCTTCTGAAGAAGTACACTCAGAAAGAACCAATGTTCTGAAGACTCCTATGACTTGAAGTTCTGATGGCTGAAGGCGCTGAAGACCAAGTGCAGAAAGATTCTGAAGACTGGCGAGTTCTGAAGATCAAGGTTTCAAACAAGAAGTTCTGAAGACCTAAAGCAGAAAAGGATAAGGCTCTTAAAGACCAAGTGCTGAAGTTCTGAAGACTGATTCCTAATGGACTTCTTCAATTAACGGAAGACTTGAAGCATCAGATATTCTTCTACAAAGACTCCACTCATGATTCATCAAATTAACATCAGAAGCCACTGAAGTTTCGAAGTCTAAATATTACCGTTGTGAGTTAAATATACACACCGCCCAAGAAAAGATCTCCTCTGCAAAAAGAGGATGTGTCAGTACAACTCATTATTTCACAACGTCTCTTTTCCAAACAGCCAACAGTATTCTCTAACGGCTATATTTCTACTGGCTATTTAATGGAAAAAGTTTTTGCTTCTGATGTGTCGATCACTTGTAGAATCACGAACTGAATGTTCATCTACAAAATTGACCAAGTCATCGTGTGAAGATAGCAACAACGATGAGTTCTCGTTGTAACACTTAGAATATTCAAAGCTGTCATCAATTCACTCATGGCAATTATTGTTGAAACTCCAAAGAACAAATTAACACAACAACAACAACAATCAAACAGAAGGTGTTGATGAAGAAGACAACAATTGAAGATCAGTCAAGTCATTAACCTACCTTCTCGTCAAAGCTACATTGAAGATCTGAAGCAAGGAGTTGCTGCTCAAAGCTTGATCAACCAGAAGACGAAGAAGAAGAAGATCTACAAGATGTCAACAATCATAATACTAAATACATCTTTGTAGTTTCTTAGGAAAGCAAGGAGCTGAAAACTTGCTTGAACACATGTGTGTGTTCTTTGTACTTAAACCTAGGAGAAACTTGCTTATTAAGAAGCACAATTTGTAATCTCCAGTTTGCCAATTCAACTAGATGAATTGAGACTCCTCAAGTGAACGTTATATCCTGATGGATCCCTAAACGGTTCAGCTGTGAGTTGAGGCCCTTGAGTAGATCACGTGGTGATTAGATACTTGAGATGACAATGGCTGAGGGTCATTTTGGAAAATCCTGAAATATGGTCAGTAGTGTTATATTCATTAAATTGAATCCCTGAACGGCTAGCTGTTAAATCCCAGCAGTAGGTCTGCTCGGTCAATGAACATTATATCCGGTTGGATCCCTGAACGGTTCATTGTATTGTTAGTCACAGTGCGGCTGTGCAAGTGGTTAGTCACCGGCTGTTTCCCGTGCAAGTGTAATCATGATTTGGTTATAGTGGATTAAGTCCTTGTGTTCAAGGCGAAATCACCTGAGGAGGGTGGACTGGATTAGCCCGCGTGGTGAACCAGGATATATCGTGTGTCCTTTACTCTCTTGCTTTGTATCTCTATTTATGTTTCTGCTTTGAATATCAGAACCTCATATTAAGCAAAGTCAGAACCTTGTAGCCTATCTCTGATAAGCTTCCGCACTGCAAGTTCTGAGTATCGTATCTTATGAACAAAACTTATACGGTTCTCATACTCATTAGTTAATAGATCAGAATCTCTCAATGAACATTGAAGGTTCTTGAGCGTCAAATTAACAAGATGCGAAAAGTTACTGAAATAGTAAATACACAATTCAAACTCCCCTTTCTTGTGTCTTTCTCGCACCTTCAGATATTGTTCCTTCAGGACCAGTTTAAATTCAAGGGTCATGCAAAGCAAATATCATCAACTTATGCATTCTGCTAATACACAAATCACTTCCTTGTCCTTTGGTTTCATGTTAGCAATATCATAATGGAGCGTCCCAATGTTCCAGAAAATGCTGAAAATGTTCGAATCAACTTCAATTCCTCCATGCTAGCACCTGAAGATCTCTTTGATTTGTGCCTCGTCGGATCTCTGTTGACCAACAAACCGATTCGCGTCAATGCGATAAAGGATAAGCTCGCTCAGCTTTGGCAACTGGGGTAAGGTGTAGTTATTTCAAAGATGGAGGAGAACAAATTTCTGGTCCAATTTTTTCATGCCTGGGACATAGAAAAAGTGTATTAAGGAGGGCCTTGGTTATTCAAAAACTACATGTTGGTTTTGCAAAAACTAAAGTTCAGGGAGGAGCCCCTCGTTGTACTGATGAAATAAGCTAAAATTTGGGTCCAAATTCATCAGCTCCCATTTGGATTCATGTGTGAAAATGTCAGCATACTCATAGGAAACCACATCGGCAAATTTATCGCGTACGATGAACAAAATAACTTTGGCACATGGAGAAAATACATGTGAATATGAGTAGCTATCAAGATCCAAGAACCGCTCAAAAAGAGTTGGTCCTTTGAACGTCTAAAAGGTGAACATGTCCATGTATTCTTCAAATACAAAAAGCTTGGAATTTTTTGCTTTCTTTGTGGCACCCTTGGGCACACATACAATTTCTGCCATAAGAAATTCAGTGCTAGTAGTTGTGAAGACATGAGAGGCTGGGGAAATTTTGTGCATGCTAAAGTTGGAGGTTATGGTGGAAACAACAACATGAACAGGTGGTTGAGAGGTGGCCGAAACCAAGAAGGTGGTGGTCGTGGCACCGGAGGCAGTAGGAGTAACGACTATGCTGATGAAATTAATGGTAGTAACGTAACTGATGGACAAACTTTTAAAGCTAAAGGTTTGAATTTTAAAAATGTGAAAGAGGTTAATGAAGAGCATTTAGTACATGGAAAAGTCTTAATTAATAGAGACCCAAGTACTAAACGTTTGGTTTTTTTTTCCAAATTTGCTGAGTTGAAGGAGAGTCAATGCAAAGGCACCAAGAGTTGGATCCCTTTTAGTCCAACAGTTACTATAATTGGAAAAAGTAACGCTATTGTTGTCCAACAAAGTGAAAATGGTAATGGAAACAACAGGCTCTTCAACACTAATTTTGAACTGGTTACACGTGTCGACTTTGAGTCTGCTTCCTTATTAACAAAGCAAGTAGTTGTTGTGGTGGGCCTGATAAAACTAGGAGTGGACATCGGGCGGTTACGGACGGATTCAGATGAAAATACCTCAATCTGAAGAAACCCATGGATGATAATATCTTATCCACTACCGTCCGTTTTGTGCCATCGGTTTTTGTTTGAGCGGTTTGTCGGTTTGTCGGATGGATCGGTGAGTTTAATCGGTTAAAAATCAAATGCAAACATTAAGTATGATTTACAATTTTTAGTTACAACAAGAGAACAAATTCTGAAACTTTTTCTCAACTTTAACCTAGATGAGCAAACAAATTCTAAAACTTTTTCTCAATTTTAACCCAGATGAGCAAACTCCAAAGCATGTCAAAGCTTATTATGAATAACAAGAAAAAAGTATGAAACTTTTTAACGAAAACAATATTAATGAAAGAATAACATATAGATGAACAGTGATTGATGAGAAGATTCAATTCCATAAGAAAACAAATAAGAATATGAATAGTCTTAGAGGAAATGAAAAGGAAATATATAGACTGTAGACATAAAAAATGCAAGAAGTTTATATAAATTAAAACTGAGATAGATGGAAAAGTGAAGAGATTGAGAGACATGGCAGTGGTAAAATGTTCAGAGAAGTGGGATTAGGTTGTGTTGATAGAGAGATAAGGATGGGTGAAATAATATAAAAAAATAGTTGGGAAAAGGTTACACTTTCCACTGTGTATCATAAAAAAATAGTTGGGAAAAGGTTACACTTTCCACTGTGTATCATTTAGAAAATAGTTTATGAAATATGTTAGCAGTATTGTTTGTCGGTCGAAAATGGATAATGATGGATCAATTTATAGCATCCACACTCGTCCGATTTTATCCATTATAAACCGAAAAAAATCATCCGAATAACCCACGGTTCATATAGACACATCTGTAAAGTTATGCTTGCATTCGGTTAGACCGGATTTTGGACGGTTCGGTGTTTCTTGTCCACCCCTAGATAAAACCTTCTCTAGCGTAACTTTCCTTTAATGCTGCAGAAAACCTGGCGTAGGTGCACATGAGAGAGAGAAATTTCAAAATTTCAAATTGCCAGTTGGTACATTTACTGCAGCGGAAAACAAGGCTTTAATTGTCACAAATGCTAGTAAGGATAAGGTATTGATAACTAACAATACTATTAATATTCTTGTCTCACATTTTCAAATGCAATTAAATGGAGTGGGTGTTTACCGTGAAAATTGGTAAACAACCGCTGATCTTCCAAATCTGACTTTGGTGACTTATAAGATCGATCAGATTTATCCTAGGACATGTGCTAACAGTTGATCTAAGTTAAATTCTAAAGCAATGAATACTTCGACAATACTCAAGAAGGAAAGTTTATTGAAAGTATAGTACAAGACAACACTTCAAAATGTAAAGTTAAAAGGCTGGAAATGTAAAAGGAAGGGTCGAACGTGTGCAATAAAGATCAAAAGGTATAAAACGAAAATATGTGCAGAAACGTAACTGGCTTCAAATAAAAGATAACAATTTAAGTAAAGATCAAAGTAAATTGCGTTGAAGGATAAATGGTGTTTACATCACATACATTCTCACAATACTCTTTTCTCAACACGCAGATACTTTCGAGTAAATTTAGAGTTACTTGTACAAAATGAACACAACACCCCTAATCCTATTTCTAGGACCCTTATTTATAATACTAAAACTAACTGCTATAAACTGCCTGAAATAATCAACAAATGACAAGTGTCATATTGCATGCTTCCATTGCGCGGATACACGCCACCTGTCTTTCCTCAAGAGCGAACCAAAGTAACTACTCTCTCCTTTATTTAAATTTGAATTCCCAGCGTCAGACATCATCAACATTCTCGGTCGAAGGTTCCCCCTTTAACTCTTAGAAATATTTTCTAAGTTCCAAAAGATCTCTTTTCATCTTATGAGTACCTTCGACTCAAACCTATCACACAAATCCTGTCGAAAGCCTTTCTAACCTTCTTCAAGAGCCTAATATTCTCCTCAACACTTCCAACTTCATCTGGGCGTCGAATTTATGAGCTAACAAATTGCCCCCCAAAAATGTTTTTTTCGACAGTGCTGAAGAAAAGGGCATTTTTTGATAGTGTCCGTTCGACGCCATCTTTCGACCATGCATATGTGTTCATCAAAACTGACTGACCCACGTTCCAAGAAACTATTCAGTTTCTTTTCAATCAAATTCATGACATCACAGCCTATTATGATTATGACTGAAACGTCCCCTCGTAAATTACATCAAGCCGCAAATCACCCTAACCTCTCCTAAAGTCTAAGAGATCGTGGATATAGGTGGCAACTGTCACCGCCCCTACTTTGGCTCCTGGGAGGACACGTGTCCCACTAGCCTTAGCTCCTTAATGATGATTAGTGAGCCCTTTAGTGTTTCCAAAGCGCTTTATAAATAGTTTCTTCAGAAACTATTTTATTTTTTCCCACTCCCGAGTATCCACTACACACCTTTTCCTCTCTCCAAAACGCTCAACCCTTCACCCATTTTCTTCAAGTTTTTTTTAATGGCTTCTTCAACTGCTACTACTCAAGACCCAAGGAAAAACCAGAAGTTCAAAGGACAAAAGGGCGCATCACTGCTTCCTCCATTTGCCGCGTTAAATGGACCCAAGGTGGTAAAGAATCAGCAATTCATTCCTGAGCCCCTCAAGGAGGAGAAAAGGCACATCTACGAAACCCAGGTACTAATTCCTATTACCGTTTCTGGGAAACCGTTAGCTTTATCTGGTCCACAGATTATACAGCCATTAGCGACTTCTTTCTATCCTATCGTAAAACCAAACCTCTAGGGCAGAAAGACAAATCTAGGGTAACCTCTGAACCCCATGACAATGTAGCCCTAAAGAACCTGGATTTGAAGTATCTGAATGATGGGTCTAGGCTGTTTAGGGAAACTCCGTATTTTAAGGATTCTGACCTCTATTTGAACTGGTTGACCAAGTCAGAGAAAGTGAAAGCAGAAACCTGGAAGAGCTCGGGAATCTATGACTTGATCATGATGTTGAAGACTGGTCCGACCTACTGTCCAACTTTACTGGCATCATCTTTATATTTTTGGGATAGTACCCACTATACCTTTCATCTCCCTTGTGAGATGATGACGCCCACTCTGTTCGATGTAGCCGCTATCACAGGACTAAAGCCTCATGGTTTAGTTTACGACCCTGAAATAGATGCTCTAGACACTATAGGGTTCGCCACCACCAAACACACTTATACTCACTTCATAAACCATTACCACAATAAGCAAACTGAAATAGTAGAAGACGAAGAACACGTAGCATTTTTGACTATGTGGCTTTATCGCTGTGTATTCTGTACCAAATCCTTGCAAGTGGCAAGAAAATATCTGACTTTGGCCAATCAGCTACACCTTAATCGAGGCATCTACCTAAGCGAAATGATATTGGCCAGTCTGTACGAGTCTTTGAGCGAAGGTGCTGGTCGTTTGAAAGACCAAGGGAGTAACGGGAACCTGCTGTTATCTGGACCATTTTGGCACCTTCAGCTTTGGATTAATGCCACTTTTGAAGCCAGCCTCCCCAACAAAGGGTCTGTGGACGAAGATGCTGCTGATATTAAGGAAAGACGAGTCGAATGGGTTCGACTGGTGCAACTGACCCCAAACAAAGAAGGACAGTCACTCAGGGCTTCCTTCTCTGGCTTTGTCAAAATGTTTGCTAAGCATTATGAGTTCACACCAAGAATGGCGCCCTTTGATGAACGAAAATACGGCCCTGAGTGGTTTACCAGGCCATTTCCTACTTCGTTCAAAAAACATGAAGAAGAATCACAACGTGTCTGGGAGGCATTCCTGACCCCTCGACTTATCGTTCATCGACTCAACCTGTTAAAGGGCCAAACCTCTTTGATAGCCTACCAACCCAATCCGGTCTCTCAACAATTTGGTTTGGTCCAGACGCTACCCAAGTGCCTGTATGAAAAGAAGGCCCACGTTATTCTTCCCAACACCATCTACGATACCATACAGAGTTCGAAACACCTTGCTCGACATGCTCGTCGCTCACTCCTGACTCCCGTCTTCTTTGAACCTTCTCACCTCTGCACCCAAGAATTCCACGACTGGTGGTCGACACATTACTCTGTGGAGTTCCTTGATGTCTCTAGCTTTGCTCAGTTGATTGACCAAGCTTTTGTTAATGTGCAGGAGAAGATCAAGAAAGGTACGTCCATTCATGTTAAGGAGATTCACGCCTTCCAGAAGTACTTTGAAACTGTTTATCGACCAGATGATATTAGTCAGACCGTCCGCGAAGCTGTAGTTACCCTGAAGGAGAAAATTTTAAAGAAAATGGAGAGCTTGAAACTCCCCTCATACGTTCCTCCTGAGAAATGCTATGAGGTGGCTTTTGCACTACATCCTCCCAAGACTCCTCGACTGCATCTGATGATTTTGAAGTGGCTCTTGCCCCTCCATTCCTAGATTGGTTCATCTGTGGGGATTCTATAAAGATCCTTCACCAGCAGTCGAAACCTAAAGCTCAGCGGGTGGTTCCGACTAAGCATACGCTAGACAATTTCAAAGGACACCTTCATGTCGGTATCGAAGATGTTCGAATCGAATCCGAAATAGATGAAGGTTTGGATTCTTCAATTCTATTCTCTTTCACTTGAACTTTATCATTACTGACATGTGGTTACTTGGCTTGTTTCGCAGCTGTTCCCAAAAAGAACACCCCTCAGCACCTAGTCGAAGCCAAAGGCGAAGGCAGCAAGGTACGTCACACACCTCTCCTTTCGTTGATTATTCCTTCTTCCCCTAATGCTTCTCAATTTCAGGCTTCTCGCAAACCACCTCCGACACCTCAAAGGAAGTCAAAAAGGGGCACTGCCCAAATTATCTTCGATTTCGAGGATGAGGACCATTCTCCTCCTGAAGACTTGAAGCTCAAGAAGAGAAAAAGATCAAACCAAGAACCTAGTGCTGCTGGTGGCCACTCTGAACCTGCGACGGCTAAAGTCCCCAAAAAGACCACTACTCCAAGTAAAGCCACAACCCTTCTGGAACCGCCTCCGAACTAGCTGCAGGTCACGCCGAAAGTAATAACTCTAGCCCTATTGCTGAAGGAGTCAAAGTAAATTGTCATACTTTTCTCTAGATAAAACTTATTTACCTCGTTTCCCTTGATCTGACTTGCTTCGAACTGACTCAGGATGATGCTAGTGGTCCAAAACCAACGGTGGATCACCCTCCTTCCCCCATCACTCTCCTGAATAGCCAAGGTGAGCCTACATATCACCCCACTTCTGACTTGGGCTCTGGAATGAGTTCACTAGGTGAAATTAACAAGCCTGGTTTTGAAACAGCTCCCCCTTCACCAGCAAAGACTGCTACACAACAATCTCAAACAGATGGCTCCGACCATGAGGCAGATGACGGCGTTCAGTAGGATCCTGACACAGAGAATCTGAAAACTGCTGCCATGGGTGAAGACCCAACCCTGGTCGAGGAAGAGGGATCCCCAACTGACGAACCCATTGGGGCTGCCAATATTATCCCAGAAGGAGAGGAAGAGATGGAAGAAGATGATGATGAGACCTTGCACCAATCTGAACTTGATGGCCACGATGATGACAATGAAGATGAAGACAAGATGGATGAATATGAATAGGAGGAGAATAAAGGTGAGGAGGAGAAAGCTGACAAATGACCTACCCATGTCGAAGCCATTGTTACCCCAACACCCACTGCTGCGACTGAAGGCAAGGCCACATCAACTGTGTATGGAGCAGGCCTTTCTGAAAAAGAGCTCGATGCATTGAAGGCTAGTAATCCTCGAAAATACATAAAGATCCTTTTTGGGCGTCGAGGAAGCTCATATGATAAAACTCTCAGTGCTTCGACTACCTCTGGGGATCAGCCTTCGAGCAAACCTGAAGACAATATCCTTCTGAAGATCAAAAACAAGATCTTTAAGGGTGACCTTTTCACACTCTTACAGATGGATGATGTCACTCATATCTCTCTAAAAAACCTCCTCCAACAAGTCGACATCCATGCCATTTCCCCAGAATCTGCCAACATCATCTTAGAGCTTGGCGCTATGATTGATCAAGTCCATGGTGACCTGAAACGCCTGCCTCAAATCAAAAGGGCCATTTCAACCGCAGCTGGAAGTGAGGTTGCTGCTTGGACTACTGCCACCGATTCTGAGAACAGAGTAGCAGAGTTGGAGGAAACAAAAGAAAAGAACAAGCAGGAAATCATATCCAATGAAGAAAGTATTGCTTCCTGGGAGCAAAAAATCAAGAAACTTTGAGCCAAGATCTCAAAGGCCAAAAAGCGTAACACTGAATTGTCTACCTTCGATGAATCTGACTTGTCAAAAGAGCTTGAAAGTGCCATAAGTTTCACTGAGAAAGCTCAACGACTGGAGAAGGAAGTTGCACATTTAAAATCTAACAAGGCCTTGTGTGAAAAGAGTCTTGATCTCCAGAAGTCAAAGTACTTGAAGATGAAGGAGAATCTCCCCTTTTAGCTTGTTACTTCCTTTTGTAATTTTCAATTTGATGCTCCCTGGCCCTTTGAGGCTTTTATATGTAATGACTATTAAGCCATTTTGGAATTCATAAATACCATTATTGGTTTTGCCCTTGTTACGTCGAATTACTCTTTAACAATTTTAATTTCTTGAAGTGCTGGTTTATATTTTTTCAAATACTTGCCATTTACTTTCAAGATTCTTTTATCCTCATTTAATTCTTTAACTTCATAGGCTCCTTTAGAAAATACTTGCGTAATTTGAAACGGGCCCCCCCATTTAGGGGACCATTTGCCCAAGGCTCTAACCTTTCAATCCATAGGCAGGATTACCTTCCAAACTAAATCTCCCGGTGAGAAGGTCTTGATTCTGACCTTTTTATTATAAGACTTCTCCACTCTTTTCTTTTGTCTCTTTAAAAGTTCTAAGGCTTTAAGTCTTTACTCGTCCAGATCTACCAGTTCGTCTAACATCATATTCCAATAAAGCTCGGAAGGAATTTTATGATGTCTCTGAATCCTAGTCGACTGGAGGTATATCTCAATGGGCAACACTGCATCGTGACCAAAAGTCAATCGAAAAGGAGTAGTGTTGGTTGCTTCCTTGGGAGAGGTTCGACATGCCCGAAGGATCTGGTCCAATGTCCTATGCCAATTTCTAGGCTTTTTTCTCACATGTTTCTTGATCAGACCAATCACCACTTTATTAGCTGCTTCGACTTGACCGTTGGCCTGAGCATAATAAGGTGTAGAGGTCAAGAGTTTGAAACCCATCTCTTTTGCAAACTCCTGCATCTTTTGACCAGTAAATATTGATCCTTGATCTGTTGTGATCGTTTCTGGGATTCCAAACCTGTAAATGATGTATTTTTGAATGAACTCGATCACATCTTCTTGATCCACATTTGGTAAAGGTACCGCCTCGATCCAATTCGTAAAGTAGTCGATCCCTACCAAAATGTATCTCTGATTCTTGGAGGATGCCGGTCGAATCTCTCTGATCAGATCCAAAGCCCAACCTCTAAAAGGCCATGGCTTGACTATGGAATGCAACTCACTTGCAGGGATATGCTATATGCCAGCATGAACTTGACATTCTTGGAAACCCTTGGCGAATTCAATGCAATCTTTTAGCATCGTAGGCCAATACATGCCTTGTTGAAACAATAGCCACTTCATCTTATGGCCTACCTGATGCGCCTCGCATGCCCCACTATGGACAGTAGAAAGGGCCAGATATGCTTCTGTTTCACTAAGACACTTAAGTAAGACCCCCTCAGGGGTCTTTTTAAACAATTCATTGCCTAGAAGGACATAACTTAAGGCTTGATACCTAACCTTTCGCTCTGTGGATGCTGTCGGGTTTTTCAAATACTCGACTATAGGCTTCCTCCAGTCTTTATCTGTCAAGCTGTCTATTGCGAAAATCTCAAAATTTTCTTCGTCAGCATATCTAAGCTTTGTCACTTCTAGGTCTGATGGGCATAATCCAACAGATACCACTTTACCTCTAGCTTCGATTGCCTCTTGTAACTTTTCCTTCGAAACCTTATACCCAGAAGCAACCTGAGCCAAGTCATTGGCCACTTGATTCTCTAGTCGAGGTATGTGTCGAATGCTCACTACTTCGAATCTCTTCAATAGTCTGTTGGCCACTACGAAGTACATGATAAGATTCTCCTTAACACATTTGTACTCCTTTGTAATTTGCTTTATGACCAACTCTGAGTCTCCCATTATTTCGACTCGAGTTGCCCCCAATTCTAACAAAGTTTCAAGTCCAGCTATTATGGCTTCATACTCAGCCTCATTGTTGGAACAAAATCCTTCGACCCTGTACTTGAATTTTGTTGGAATTTTATCCGGAGAAATAATCAGCACACCTACACCTGTGCCATCTTTGTGGCTGGAGCCGTCGAAGTATAACTTCCAAGGATCCAATTCGACATAATTCAACATGCTTTCGTTTATGGATTGGTCGACTATAAAGTCTGCTACCACTTGTCCCTTAACCGCCTTCAGAGGCTTATACGTTAAAGAGTACTCAGTTAGTGCTAGTGCCCATTTACCAATTCGACTATGCAAGATAGGTTTTGACAACATGTGCTTAATAACATCGAAATGAGATGAAACATAAACATCAACTGGCTTTATATATTGCTTCAATTTTGTACAAGAGAAATACAAGCATAGGCATAATTTTTCTATCACGCTATACCTAGTTTCCGCATCATTCAAAACTCTACTGAGGTAGTAAATGGCTCTTTCGACACCATCCTCATCCTCTTGAGCCAACATGCTCCCTATGGTTTTGTCTGATGCAGCTATGTACAATCTCATACACCTATCCCTACAAGGTGGGGAAAGAATTAGGGGATGACTCAAGTATTCCTTGATCTTGTCGAAGGCCGCCTGCTGCTCCTGGCCCCATTCGAATCCATCCTTATTGAATCGAAGCAATGGTGAAAAGGCCTGCGTTTTTCCGCTTAGGTTTGATATGAATCTCCTCAAGAAATTGATCTTGCCCAGCAGCGACTGCAGCTCCTTTTTTGTTGATGGCGCTTTCGCTTCCATGATGGCTTTGGTCTTATTCTGGTTGATCTCGATGCCCTTTTTATGGACCACAAAGCCTAGAAAATCCCCTGCCTGCACATAAAACGCACATTTAAGAGGATTCATTTTCAGATCATGCCTTCTCATCCTTTCAAAGGAGTGTCGAAGATGGTCTAAGTGACTCTTCCCTGAAACAGACTTAACCACGATATCATCGACATATATTTGCATGAAAGTCTCTATATAATCATGGAAGATAGTGTTCATTGCTCGTTGATATGTTGGCCCAGCATTTTTAAGGCCGAAAGGCATCACCACCCACTCATAGGTGCCCAAGGCTCCAGGGCAACGAAAGGCTGTTTTGGGGACATCATCTTCAGTAATGAATATTTGGTTATAGCCAGAGTACCCATCTAGCATACTAAGATACTCATGTCCTGCGGTAGAATCGACTAACATTTCTGCCACAGGCATGGAATACTCATCCTTAGGAGTTGCATCATTTAAATCTCTAAAGTCTATGCACACTCGTAAGGAACCATTCTTTTTAATAACAGGTACAATGTTAGCTAACCATTCGACATACCTGGCAGTGCGGATAAATTTGTATCGAAGGAGTCTTTCGACTTCCTCCTTTATCTTCGAGAGAACTTTTGGGGCAAACCGTCTTGGATTCTATTTGACTGGCTTCTTCCCAGGCTTGACCGACAACCTATGTTCGACCAACTCTCTACTCAAATCGGGCATTTCATCGTAGTCCCAGGCGAAACAGTCTTTAAACTCCTACAACAACTGGGTAATTTCGACCTTAAGTTGTGGGTCAAGCATGGCACTAACATATGTTGGCCTTCTGGTTGCCCCTTCACCTAGGTCGATTTCTTCTAACGGATCTTGTGCTAGCATTTTAACATTGTTTTCCAGCGGATCTTTTTCAAATCCCAAAGGCTCATCGTCATAAATAGCGTCAAGCCTCTGGCCTCGTTCTACATCCTGAACCTTATCAGGTGGCTCTGGGTCGAAGTCCTTACCAGGACCTTCTTGGTGGAATTCAGGATTGGCTTTGCCAGCCATGTATTCGTTAGCAGCCTCCAAAGCCGCTTGTAGTCTGGTTTCATCCACGTAGGCCGAAATTCTTCTCAATGCTTCGAACTCAGTCATTATCACTGAATTCACTTCCCCACCCTGTGGGGTCTACAGCAGGCTCGCCAAGGTACGAAAGTCTTTCCCCTGGCACCTCCTTATCCTAACGGAAACCCTCGACGGGATGTAAGTACAATGAGCAAAATGTCTCATCGTCTAGGACAAACTCAAAATCTGCTGGACCACAGGGGGCAATGTGAGCCAAATGTTTATCGAACTGACGTCTGTCCACATGATTGATTGGTGCTTTATAATACCCCTGGTCAGCCTCAATGTTTTCGACTATGCCGTCTGGTCTCCAGATGGTGATCCGTTGATGCATCGAAGATGGCACTGCACCAATGCCATATATCCACTCTCGTCCTAAAAGCAGATTGTAGTTGGCTTTTGTTTCTACTACCATGAAGACAGTAGGCATAGTGATTGTTCCCACTGTTAAGTCGACTTGTATCACTCCCAAAGTAGAGCCAAATTTTCCTTCGTAATTCGAAAGAACCATGTTATGTGGCTTAGTGTCAGTATCGTACTTGCCAATCTTGCTCAGTAAGAAGTGTGGCATCAAGTTCACTGTTGCGCCACAATCGACTAATATTTTATTTATTGGCATGTTCTCCACCTTGCCAGTAATGTAGAGGGGCTTTAGGTGACTCCTCATTTCCTCTGTGGGTCGCTCGAAAAAAGCGTTCTGATCTTTGACACACCTATTGTTCATAATATAGTAGCATACCAGCTTGTGTGCTGCCATCTCTGCCTCAGTGCAGGCATCTAAATCTTCAACTTCTGTGAGCTGGTCGAACACTCTGGGCATCACAGATACCACATTGACTATGATATCAAGAGAAGCGTCATATTCGGAATCGAAGTTGTCTGTCATCTCGTCATCCTCTTCGACAGTCTTCTCAGGTTTATCCTCTTGAGAGGCAAACAAATTTCGTCCTACAGATATTTTTTCATCAGACCTCATTGGATTCCCTCCATTATTGTCAGTAGGGATATTAGTACTGGATTCTCCTTGATCCTTCGACTGGGCCTCCCTGGGAGCCTTCCTTCGACGTTGCTCTCTCCTCCATTGAGATCGCGACATCGGGTTCTTCCCCTTATAGTTTTCAGAAACATATGCCGATTTGTTAGAAGTCTGAAACTCCTTTCGATACTCTATTGAAGAGCCTCTTCCCACATCAAACTTCTGTCACTTTTTCTGACCTTTTTCCTTTCCTTCGACAGGTTTCATCCAGCTCCATATTGGTGCATTGCTTGTTGGTTTGAAGGTACCGGGTCTGGCCCCTGGGAACTGTGTTTTTCCTCCCAATTGTTTTGAAGAGGACCTTCTAGGGTCGAAACCCATTTGACCATGAGATGATCTCTGCTCCCTTCTTTCTCTAGCCTTCCTAATCCCCTTAAGATTGTGAGTAGCCTTTTGATCGAAGATTGCACTGCATCTGGGGCATAACATGACGCCTGATCCCTTCTTTTGGCAGTGGTGAAGGAATTCAATGATAGTTTCATCCTGTTTTGGATACGCCACTTTTTTACACTTTTCTTGGCGGCTTGCTTCGTCCACCTCCATAGTCTAATGTTGCGTAATTTCGACCATATTGATGTCCATGTCGACATCAGCACTAAGGTCCAGATTGCAGAAGTCCACATCAAGGCCCTCAGCAGCCTTATCCATCTTAACGCAACTCTCAGCAGTCTCTTTAGTAACCAACATCATGTTGGAACCCTCATTTATCCCATCATTTAAACCCTCAGTGGCCTCGTCGAAGCTATCAACGACCTCTCTCATGAGTTTCTCCATAGCATAACTATCAAAGTCTTCAGTGACCTTGGCTAACATAGCTTTGTTGGCAAAGTCTTTAGTAATTTCCACCATATTGACTGAACGGTCGAAGTCATCAGCAACCGCAACCATATGTATCTCTGGCTCAGCATAATGAGCATCTGCTGTTTGTAATGGGTCGGAGTCAATTTTCATCTAACCTTTGCTCTTCTCTTCGAATTTCAGCCTGCCCTCCTGAATAACATTCTGCACCAGATCCCTGAAAAGAAAACATTGAGAAGTTTTATGACCCAAAAAATTATGGTACTTACAAAATCCTCTCTTTTTTCTTTGTTCTAAATGCGGCATTTTAGCGCCAGGAGGCACTATCATCTGCCCATCTTTTACCAACAAATAAAAAATTTCATCACATTTGATGATATCGAAAGTGTATGTTTTCTTGGGAAACTTATCATTCTTTTCAAATTCGCCAGAATTTTTTCCAGTCGAAGGGGCTAACATTCTACAAGCATACGGAGGCCCTTGCTTTAACTCAACAACGTCTACCTCACTCTCGTCAAAGTATAATGGTTCGTCGTACAAACCTTCGACATCCTCATTATATTCACATAAGCTACCTTTTTGCCCTTATTGAACTTAGCCTTTTCGTCTTTGAGACGTTCTGACTGTCGAACCCTATTAGCCAGTTGGGCCATGTCTCTCAGATATTGGGTATCCAATTTCTTTCTAATAGAGTAATCAAGGCCACCAGCGGCCATTTCGACCAGTTCATGCTCTGGCACTTGAGTAAAACACCTAGCCTTAAGTAATCGAAACCTGTTTAGGTAATCGTCTATTGGTTCAGTAAACTTTCGCTTTATGCTGGCCAACTCCTTCAAACTAATCTTAGTTTGCCCCATATAGAATTGTTCATTGAACAAGCGCTCTAACTGGGTCCAATTACAGATTGAGTTAGGAGGTAAGGTTGTAAACCAAGTAAAAGCGTTTTTGGTGAGAGAACTTGGGAAATATTTCACCCTAAGACTTTCGTCATTTGCGATCTCTCCAACCTCGATCATATACCGGGCTACGTGTTCGATAATAGATTCAGTTGTATCTCCTGAGAACTTGGTAAACTTTGGGACCTTCATCCTAGGAGGTAATTCTGATTGCAGGATATAATCCACTATGGGTGAGGTATAGTTTGGCCTAGTAAAGCCAAAATTCACCCCATTTCGAGCCATTATTCTTTCGACCATGGCCGCTAGGTTGTTATCCGCTGCTATGTTGTTACGTCGAACCTGTTGTATAACCTGATCAGCATCTTGGTTTCTATTCACTATCACTACCCCTTGTTCCCCTTTTTCTGGGATTGGCCCTTGGTTCCTAGGTGGTTCGACTATGGGGAGTTCGACTCTCGGGGGTTCCAGGTATGCCTCAGGCATAGTCTCTAGGTTACGCCGTGGGATATTCTCCACCATAGTCGCACCTCGTACAGGGGCCGGCACCCCCATAAATTCTGCCATGCGTGCCAATTGCGCCGTTAGTTATTGGTTGGTCTGGGTAGTGTTCCGAATCAAAGGCTGGAAAATTTCCCCCATAGTTTGAGACAAAGTTTGTACCAGTTATAGATTACTCTCATCCATTTATTGTCTTAAACATGCTATAGACGTGTTTGTTAGACTAGGACCTTGAGTGGAATATCCTATACCTACACTTTGGCTATTTCGACCCACATTTATCCCAGATCCCGACCCCTGTAATGGCGAAGACATTACATTGTCTGAGAATACTAGGGGGCATTTTGGAGGCTTTGCATTATTGACGTTGGCATTCCATAAGGTGGATTCCTTGGTAAGGGTTGTGAAAATCCTGGAGGGGGAAGATGCCTAAATGTCGAAGTTCCTCCTGGTGGAGTTTGGGGGTTAGATGCTTGTGGGCCTATGTACTCCAAAACAGGTTAAGTGTAAGCCCTTATATATGTCGACCCTGGTCTTGTCGTTGATGGGTCGGACATAACAGGAGGTGGGATCGGCTCTCCTGTCGAAGGAACTGGGGGTGGTACCACATCATTCCTAGACACATTTTGAGGGTTTGTGTTACTAGGCTGGGCATTCGGATTACTTGACTGTGGATTAGAACCACTCCCTTGAAGATTTGGATTGTTTGGCTGACTAGTGTTCGTCGCCATTTTTCTAGTATATTTTCTTCTTGGTCTTTCTCTGTTTGTATTGGCTACCCTACCACTTCTTAATAACATGTGCTAACAGTTGATCTAAGTTAAATTCTAAAGCAATGAATACTTCGACAATACTCAAGAAGGAAAGTTTGTTGAAAGTATAGTACACGACAACACTTCAAAATGTAAAGTTAAAAGGCTGGAAATGTAAAAGGAAGGGTCGAACGTGTGCAATAAAGATCAAAAGGTATAAAACGAAAATAAGTGTAAAAACATAATTGGCTTCAAATAAAAGATAACAATTTAAGTAAAGATCAAAGTAAATTGCGTTGAAGGATAAATGGTGTTTACATCACGTACATTCTCACAATACTCTTTTCTCAACACGCGGATACTTTCGAGTAAATTTAGAGTGACTTGTACAAAGTGAACACAACACCCCTAATCCTATTGCTAGGACCCTTATTTATAATACTAAAACTAACTGCTATAAACTGCCTGAAATAATCAACAAATGACAAGTGTCATATTGCATGCTTCCATACCCCGGATACACGCCACCTGTCTTTCCTCAAGAGCAAACCAAAGTAACTACTCCCTCCTTTATTTGAATTTGAATTCCCAGCGTCAGACATCATCAACATTCTCGGTCGAAGGTTCCCCCTTTAACTCTTAGAAATATTTTCTAAGTTCCAAAAGATCTCTTTTCCTCTTATGAGTACCTTCGACTCAAACCTATCACACAAATCCTATCGAAAGCCTTTCTAACCTTCTTCAAGAGCCTAATATTCTCCTCAACACTTCCAACTTCATCTGGGCGTCAAATTTACGAGCTAACAGTGGGGGAAGTTATGTCAAAGCATGACAGTCAAGGAGACAATAGTAATTATCAACTCATGGAATACATTAAAGCTGGACAACAAATTATGCTAGGCAGTGTGAGAGCGAAGAATGCTACTCCCTCCGTTCCTTTATAAGTGTCATTTTTTGACTTTTTACACTTACCAAGAAAGTTAATCAATATAGTTACTTTTCAAACAAGAATTCACTTTTTACCTATAATACCCCTAATTATTTATTACATTCATCTAACTTTTTCTCTACCTGTAATGATTACTTAGGGATAATTTAGACAAAAGACAATTAATACTATCTTGAACTCTGCAAGTGACACTTAAAAAGAAACAAAAAATTATTCTAAAAATGACACTTACAAAGGAACAGAGGCAGTATTAATGCTGACGCGGAAAGAGAACAAGGAGTTTATGGGAAAATCAACGCAGGCTTTAGCTTTAAAAGCAAAGACACTTCTGATTTTGAATTAAAAAGACCGCTCACTGAAATTAAAAGGAGTATTGCAGGAGTAAACAACAACAAACTCCCTATTACCAAAGTCTCCATGAAAAATAAAGCTAGGCGCAAAAATCATTGAAAGAATGATAAGCTGCTGGAGAAGGAACTACATAGCTTAAAGGAACCAATAATGAAAAAAAGGATTCGTATGGACGAAGGTTTTGCTACAGAGGCGGATACTGATCTGAAGACAAAAATTGTGAAGGATTCTATGGTAGTGGGTGTTGCTGGGAGTATAGTAGCTGCTAGAACTGACACGACCATGCAAACTACTTCTTTTTCTGATTTCAAATCTGTAATGGCGGGCGCTGTTAATCAGGCCTGCCAAGAAAAATGAATGTAATGAGTTGGAACTGCCGGGGATTGGGTAACCCGAGTGCATTTCCTAACTTAAAATATCTCATCTGAAGATATAAATTAGGTGTTCTGTTTCTATTTGAAACAATAAGTAATGCAAATAAAATTGAGGGGGTGCGTTATCTGTTA
The DNA here is from genome assembly GCA_022829125.1 of Lathyrus tuberosus. Lineage (NCBI taxonomy): Eukaryota > Viridiplantae > Streptophyta > Magnoliopsida > Fabales > Fabaceae > Lathyrus > Lathyrus tuberosus. The sequence goes on from JALAZF010000264.1 coordinate 6,485,624, forward strand.
GGGTTTGATTGTTGTTTTACGGTTGATCGTGAAGGCCGGGGAGGTGGTGTGGCAGTACTTTGGAAAAATTCCACGCATTGTAATATTCAGAGTTATTCTCGTAACCACATTGACATTATTGCGTAAGATAATTTTCATGGAGATTGGAGACTTACTAGTTTCTATGGGCATTCCGAAGTTACTAGTAGGAGGACTTCGTGGAACTTAATCCGGAGTTTTTCTGAAATCTCAAATTTACCTTGGTGTATACTGGGTGACTTCAATGAAATCCTTTCATCAGAAGAGAATAATGGGAGAGTGGAAAGACCAAATTGGTTAATCAGGAATTTTAGACAAGCAGTTCAAGATGCAGGTTTGGTAGATGTTCTTATGGGGGGTATTTTTTCACGTGGTTCAAGAGTCTTGGAATAGATAGAGCTATTGAAGAAAAAAATTGATAGAACTATGTCTAATAGCAATTGGTGTACTCTTTTTTCGGATGCAAAGGTGAAATGCTTAACGGTCACTTATTTGGATCACTATCCAATTTTGCTTAGTTGTGAAGTGAACTCGTCGCAGTATAGGCCCCGTAAGGGATTCAAAATTGAGAACGCTTGGTTAACGGAACCAGGGTTTAATGAGTTTGTTATGGATCAATGGCAGAAAGATGAGAATGATAATATTGTGGCTAAGTTAGAAAATTGTGGTGAGATTATGTTGAAGTGGATCAAAGAGCATTATCATATGATTAGAAAGGAAATCGAGAGTCTTAATAGGAAGATTGAGAGAGTTCGATCTCAAGTTGGTGCAGAAAATATTAATTATCTTTTAGCTCTCAAAAAACGTATGAATTCCCTTTTGGTAAAAGATGATGTATTTTTGAGGCAAAGAGCTAAAGCTCACTGGTTTAAGGATGGTGATCTTAATACCTATTTTTTTCATATCACAACAACTTCCAGAAAGAAAGTCAATACTATACTTTCCCTCTCTAACGACAAATGGGGAAGTTAGTACTTCAGTCGAAGGGATGTGTAGAATCGCTCATGATTATTTTACTTATTTATTCCAAAAGAAGCCATACTCTCGAGACAGGGTTCTCTATGCTACTGGTAATTACATTTCAGAGGATGATAATAACATGTTGACGACCCCTTTCGATATTGAGGAATTTAAAGAAGCTATTTTTTCTATGCAAGCTGACAAGTGTCCCGGTCCCGACGGTTTCAATCCAGGTTTCTATCATCATTTCTGGGATACTTGTGGTGTGGAACTTTTCAATGCTATTTGTACCTGGTTGGAGAGTGGCGTTTTACCCTTAAGTCTTAATATGACAATATCACTTTAATTCCTAAAGGAGAAGTCCAAACCTCCATGAAGGACTGGAGACCGACTGCGTTGTGTAATGTTTTGTATAAAGTGATAGCAAAGGTGTTAGCTAATCGCCTTAAAAGAATTTCAAACAAGTGTATTTCAGATAACCAATCAGTTTTTGTTTCTGGGAGATTTATTCTATATAATGCTATGGCAGCTATTGAGGTGGTTCATTATATGATGTGTCAAAAACCAAAGGCAAGAAGGGGGATATAGCTCTAAAGATGGATATTAGCAAAGCGAACGATAGGATTGACTGGGACTATCTGAAGGATGTTCTTATCACTATGGGTTTCTATCAAAAGTGGATAAGGTGGATTATGATGTGTGTGGAAACAATTGATTACTCAGTTGCCTTGAACGGGATCACAATTGGTCCGATTATTCCTGAGCAGGGCTGAGGCAAGGCGATCCTTTATCTCCGTATTTGTTTATTCTTTGCTCTGAAGGGTTTTCAGTGCTAATCAAGCAAGTTGAAGCTAGGGGCGATTTACACGGGATAAAAATATGCAAGAATGATTCTTGTATATCTCATCTTTTATTTGTTGATGACTTTTTCCTCTTCTTTAGAGCGACTTTTAATGAAGCAAATGTGATGAAAAATATTCTTGCCACTTATGAAGAAGCTTCTGGTCAGGTCATCAATTTCCAAAAATATGAATTCTTTTGTAGCAGGAACGTGGATCATGATTTGAAGAATAATTTGGCTAGCACTCTTGGGGTTCAACAAGTATTGGAGATTGACAAGTATTTAGGTGTTTCATCCATGATTGGTAGAAGCAGAAAAGCTACTTTCAAGTTTATTAAGGATAGAATTTGGAAAAGGATCAATTTTTGGAGTAGTAGGAGTCTTTCACAAGCAGGAAGGAAAACCCTCATTAAATCTGTTCTTCAATCCATTTTGACCTATATCATGAGTATCTTCTTGCTTCCATCCTCGTTAAGTGAGGAGATTGAGAAAATGATAAATTCCTTTTGGTAAAGGCATAATCGAGATCGAGCTAAAGGTATACATTGGCTAACCTGGGATCGTTTATCTATGCCTAAATCTGATGGAGGTATGGGATTCAAAAATCTGAGTTAGTGTGGAAGTTGATGAGTAGTAATGGTGAACGCTAGAATTCTAATTTAATTCATACTCTAGTAGGGGGAGGAGAAGCTATCAAAGTTCTTAACACTCTGCTGTTTGAGGCAGTTCATATGGATAAGTTAGCATGGAAGTTAGAAAATAATGATAGATTTTCAGTGCGTAGTGCTTATCATTACTGTATTAGAGATGCTATCGATACCTCCCACTTCAAAGTGGACGAGAATTGAAAGTTGATTATATGAAGATTCCTCCTAGGATCAAAAACTTTTTGTGGTGGTTATGTAGGAATTGTGTGCCAACAAGAATGCACCTAATGGATAAAGGGGTGATTTTCCCTTCTAATTACGATGTTTATGGTGAAGAGAAGAGAGCTATATTCACTTATTCCTATAGTTTTCGAAGAGTAGAGTGTTGGGAGAAAGTGGGTCTATGGCCATTGATGCAAAAGCTTCTGAATAATGAAGAAACTTTTGCTTCTTTGATCTTCTCTTTATTGCAGGTATCAAATCAAGAACATCAATCAGTGTTCTCTACCATATTGTGGAGTTTATGGAAGTGCATAAATAACCTTGTTTGGAATCATATTGAAGACTCCCTGGATACTATCTATATTCGCGCTTCGCTCTTGTTGGCAGGCTGGAGAAATGCCCAAATTCTTTGTTCGAGCAATTTAATCCAAGCCCAAATGTCTGATGTTGTTAAGTGGAACAAACCTCTGGCCGGTTGCCTCAAATGCAACGTCGATGCTTCCTTTGTTAATAACAAGGTGGGCATAGGAATTTTTATAAGAGATGAAGAAGGTTTGTTTGTTGCAGCTCAGACCGAGTGGTTTGCTCCTAGTACTGAATTTGATGTAGGGGAAGTGTTAGGCCTTTTGGCATCTTTAAAATGGGTGCATGAGCTGGGTTTCAATGGTGTGGTTTTTGAATAGGATGCTAAAAGCGTAGTGGATAATGTGAAGTTACAGTTACCAAATGATTCAGACTTTGGTGCCATTTCTCGGGAATGTAAGCGCTTATTAGCTAATTTTTTTAGGAACTCTCATGTTGAGTTCGTTAGGAGACAAGCGAATGAGGCTGCTCATGCCTTGACACATGTGGCTCCATCTCTTGCTAGTCTCCACATTTTCAATGATGTACCTACATGTATTCAAGATTTTATTATTAATGAAATGCATTAAGTCTTTTCCCGTAAATTTTTTTTGATTCATAGTATGTTTGAATCATATAATTCTATAATCAATTATTTATTTATTTATTTTAAATGATTTATTTTTATAAGAAAGAAAATTCATAAAGTTGTAACATTCTTTTTTATGAATTCATTTAATTAATTTCTCTATGTCATTTAAAAAGTACAATGAGGTTTAAAAATTACAACAGGGTTGATCTTAGGGATAAAAATTAGGGTATGACAGATGCCCCTATTTAAGTTTCTTCTATCCGGAGATATAAAGATTGAAATTTTTGTCTCGACGAGATTGGAGAGACTTAAATACGACATGCACAATTTTTGGCCCCAAGATACCGCAAAGATGCTTATGATATGATATGAATGCAAGACTCCAAGTTCTGTGGGGAATGATACCACATGAGACAAACTACTGTTGGAAAAACCAAGCAGAGAACAAAAGAAACACCACATGGGAATAAGTAACAGATCTCAAAGAGACACAACTGAGGAATACAAGATATTATGGAAATCCGTCAAGGTGACAAAGAGTATCCAATAATACTTGGAAAGAAAGGACAAACCCTGAACACAGATACAAACATCCGGGAAGGCATCAGATGCAGAAAGTACCACACTCTGGAAAATTTATCAAAAACATCTAGAAAAACATTAGATGTGGAATGAGACCAAATCTAAGGATACAACAGAGACTTCCAAGAAAGCATTTAACTTTACTGTGGAATACTCAGGAACATCCAGAAAGCAAAAGCAACTTTACTGGGGAAAGAGTCACAGTTATCAGAGTTTTTTTAGAAATGCATTGAACATACCCTGGAAAAGAATAGTATCAACCATCAAAGACATTCAGGAGAATGTTGAATGAAACTTTGGAACATAAGAAGACATCAGAGATAATCAGGAAAACATCGGGGGCATTTAGGAAAACATCAGAGACATTCAGGAAAACATTGAATGGACTCTGAAACACAAGCAAACATTAGAGATATTCAGGCAAACATCAGAGACATTCAGGAAAACATTAGAGAAAACATTGAGGACATTCAGGAAAACATTAGATACATTCAGGAAAACATTGAATGAACTCTGGAACACAAGCAAACAATAGATACATTCAAGAAAACATCAGAGACATTTAGGAAAACATTGAATGAACTCCAGAACATATCCAGAAAAATCATTGAATGAAGAAGGAAACAGACTTAAAGACATTCAACGGCTGTTAACCAAAGTCAGAGATAAATTGAAAACATCCAGAATATCATTATATGAAAACAAAGATTCTGAAGCTACGTCCGAAACCTTCAGAAAAACTTTAAATGTATGGGAAAAGGTTTTGAAGACATGTCCGGAAGAACATCAGATAAGCAAAGTCATATCCGAAAGAACGTCAGATAGATACGAAAGGGTTCTCGGAATATGTCAGAAGAGAAGACTCAATCTGGAAATACGTCAGGGAGACAAAATATGTAATCCGAAATTTCATTGGAGAGTGAAAAAATGAATTCTGGAAGTGCATCAGAATCACAAAGGAATATCTGGAAATACATCAGATAGAGATAAGGCACGTCTGGAAGTTCAGCAGACGGTAAAAGAAGCGAAACACTGGAAATACATCGGAACTACAAAGGAATATCTGGAAATACATCAGACAGGTTCTGGAAATGCATAAGTACAAAAGGGATATCTGGAATACATTAGATAGGTTCTGGAAATGCATCAGAACAAAAGGGATATTTGGAAATACATCTAAGAGACAAACACATCTGAAAATTCACCGGAGAGTGAAAAACGAATTCTGGAAGTGCATAAGAATTACAAAGGGATATATGGAAATACATTAGATAGGTTCTGGAAATACATCAGAACAAAAGACTCAATCTAAGAATTCATCAGAAAGACAAGAATAATCTAGAAATTCATCGGAGAGTGAAAAATGAATTCTGGAAATGCATCAGAATCACAAAAAGAGAGTTCTGGAAATATGTCAGAACATATAAGACATGTCCGAAAAAACAATTGGATAGGGAAAGTCAAATCTGGTGGAACGTCAAATAAGACATAAAAGTATATGTTTGGTAGGTGCCAAGTTGGACTTTGACCATAAGGTAAGACGTGGATAGCAACATGACCTCTGGTGAATGCAAATGAGGATGAAACACTCTTACTATGCATGGTATATGAATTTTGCTATGATGTATGATCAAATGCAGATGTTGACGACATGGCTCGACTCTCTTGGAGAGAGGACGAGATTGAAAGACAGATTCCTCAACACGGAGATCACTGTCATTCTGCTTGGGGACTAAGGATGCTGCTGCTGAACACATCTCTGCCACACTGGTAAAATGTATCAAATTGATGATCCTTGGAGGAAGGATGAAGAGCTGTTTGGGGATTATTTAAGTAAGTTGCCCCCAGATTAACTGACTATTGTAGATGAACTATTCATTGCTTCAACTCGACTGATTCTGGAAATAACTGTTTTATTGTGCGTTTGGAAGGCTTGCCCCAGTTTGAGTCTTGAAAGATCTTCTGGATAAACCAAATCTGAGAAGGACTTGCATTGAACAATAAATATTAAACTGATTCTCAACAGGATTTGGAAGGAACTTTCCCCTGATAGGATCACCGGCCAAGTTTCTCAACTGTTTGAAAATTCCTTGAGAGGAAAGCCAATTTGCAAACAAAAGTATTCGTTCAAACATGGTAATCTTAATACAAAATTCATGCAAATTTTGAAATCAAAATCATTTTTGGAATGATGCAAAACATATTAGTCACTAATCAAAACACGGTGGTTCAAGACATTCAAAGTGGAAGGTAAAGCAAAAGGTGTGGTACCCAAAACAAATGATTTGTAAAAAAAAATTTGGAGTCAGTTTACGCAACCTTACTGTAGTATGCTTTCAAAATAACCTTGCTTCAGTTAGGCCTTTCGAGGGTTGTAACGTGGCCTGGTTCATGGTTTATGAAACAAAGGATAAAGGCTCAAAATTTATTTCTACCCACCCCATCTTCATGATGATCTTCAGTCCTACGTTCAGTTAACTCAGACTATGCACTCAGGTTCCAAGAGGTCAGGAATTATATTCATGATAGTCATGACGATGGTTCAGAAATCAAGGAACCCTTGAGATGTTAGTCACCGCTTCCTTGCAACATTTAGTTGTTTTTTCCATTGAGGACTTTCAAGGTAAGGATTTAAAGATCTCTTCTTTTTGTCATCCCTAACTTTTTCCTGAACAGTTTCTTTCGAAGCTTACAGTTAGCGGGATGCCGCAGTTTTTTCTAAGTCTCCTTCATAGGTTTTGACTTAGCGAGCCTTTTCTTTTGATTTTTTTTTTTTTTTTTTTTTTGAGAAAGTAAGTGTCTGCCTGGCTCAATGATTACAGTGAACCAACATTAGCCTTCGACTTGAAAGACATCTCCGACACTTGCTTATTGTGTGTGAAGGAAAACTTGTGAATGCAACCTTTATTGAAAAGTGTCTTGCATGAACGCACAACCAAGTAAACTAAGAACTACCCATCCCTAGGTTAAGATTGCAGGTTTTTATACTGAAAGAAACTCCAACTTTTAGGCTCGAAGGGGTTGGCGAGGGACTAACTTCCTTATTTCTCTAGTGTTTGGGAAATTGAAACAATGCCTTACATCGTCAGCAAAGTTATACCAACAACAATTATGGGCATTTCATTTTCATCATCCTCCCTCCAATCTTTGCATAATCAAAAGAAAGTGAACAAGAGATATATATTTTTGAAAGAGAAATCATAAAGATGTAAATAACAGACATAAATGTATTGAATCAAAATATTACAATGCTCATTTCATTAACATGGAAGTACAAACAGAATTTGAAAGCAAACAATTAATACAATTAATGGAAAATGTAATAAAAAAGAAACATGGACTAATGACTAATCAGCAACAGGGATGAGCTGGCCTGTCTGAAACACTGGCTTTAAGAGGATAGTTTGGCTGAAGTTAACTGAAGCTTCACTTCTCATTACCTGGCAGAGGATTGTCCTTGACATAAGGGGCAACATCATGGAAAGTAAGAATCTTGTCTCTGATAAAATCCCACACTCTAGCCTTCAGTGCATAACAATTTTCCAAATCATGGCCTACGGCACCTTGATGAAATTCACAATGGAGGTCAGACTTGAAACCATCTGGAAGAGGATCTGGAGGAGGAGGTAGAGTCCTAGTGGTAATCCAACCTCTCTGAACCATAGCAGGATACAATTTCGTGTATGTCATAGGAATAGGATCAAAGTGAGTCCTATTGCGGTTCTGGTTTTGTCCAACAGTCGGGCGTTGAGGAACTTGAACTGGTTGAGCAACAACCACGAGAGTAAAAGTAGCAACAGAGTGTGATTAGTATACTGAGGTTTGTGACGAGGTCTTCTCTCCTCAATCAAGACAACATTGGTTTGGTCTTCTCTCTTCTTTTAGAAATTCCCAAAGGATTTCTTCGCACCATTAGAAGATTCGACATCTTTAGACACTTTACCATTCTTGATACCTTCTTCGAGTCTTTGGCCAATGGTCACCAAATCTGTGAAGCTAGAGGAAACACTACCAATCATCTTTTCCGGATACAAAGGAGACAAGGTGTAACACCCCACTTTCCCATTTATGAAAAATACATAAAATTCAATGAAAATAATCAGAGTTTTTACACCTAAATAAAGTAGGATGCCACATTCATGAAAACAACATCAAAACTCCTTTTTATTGAATGAAATAAACAGCAGAAAATAATTTATTTCTTTATTTCACGGCCACATGCCAACAACTCAAGAAAACTCCACATAACATCGTGGTTCACCATAAATTCATCAAAATAAAGATACGTAACAAAAACAATATCAAATAACAAATAACTGAAATCCCCATGAAATCCCGTGTTACGTATTAGAGCGACTCCTACGACTCGAACAAGCAACACGTACTCCAACAACCTAAGTACCTGGATTATTTGTGGACGAAGATTGCTCCTCGCGGGGAGGACATCCTCGTGTCGAGGAGGGGGATAACTCCGGGGAAGGCTCAATGCTTCTGCCCGAAGCTCTACACCATCCGTGCCCGACACTGTGGTGTGACGCTTTCCCGACACTGGCTTGACTAAGTCCTTCGTATGGGCCGCCCCAGAGCGTGTGGGATGGGCCTATTCGGATGTGGAGCAGGTCCTCGGCCCAGTCCGGAACAGGAGCCCCCCCAAGTCGTTGCTCTGAGATGTCGGAGTGATGACTTAAGGGTTTAGTTTATGTTGAGGGCGTGCCCGTTCGGGAAAAGGCTTCGAGAGGGGAGCAGTTGATGAACCGGGCAGAAGTAAATAGGCATGCTCGAGCGAGACTGGCCATAGAGGGGAAAAGTCACTGGGACACGAGGAGTCATGGCCGAGGTGAATGAAGAGACGCGTGTGAGGGAATGAACAGACGTGCCTGGGGAAGCGTGCGCCACGTGTCACACCTCATTATTACATAGGGCGGCTACCCTAGGGTAGCGTACTCGATTGCCTAGGGACTCCTCGAAGCTCGTGAGGGGCTTATAAAAGGGGCGAGTTCGTGCCATTTGCACGTTCCCACCTTTTTCGCTCTGCATCTCATTCAGTCGCCGTTACTGCTCCGCTGCCGTACGCCGCCGTGTACTGCCGTTTCTGCTGTTTTACTCCGCTCTCCACTGCTCAAGTAAGTCCTTCATCCTTTGTGGTTCATTTTGTTTTATCTTTTAGTAGTTTTCCGGCGAGTGGAGGGTATTCCCGGCGCTCTGTTAGGGTTCCGGTGGGTTTTGACGGTGGTTTGGGATGAACATCCCGAGGGCAAGATGAATGTCCCGAGGACTCTTATGAATGCGCCGAGGATGAGCGATGAATGTCACGGGGAAGTGAGATGGGTAGATCGGGGAGCGAAGAGAGAAAGGACGGGATGACGGCCTCGGGCAGTTCACCGTGTCCCCAAATATTTTCTTGCTCGCTGCCCTTTCGCTTGATCTGCGGTGGAAGGGTGGACTTGGTCGTGACCGACGAATTCACCTGTTTCCTCTGCTTTTCAGGTAAAAATGGCCGCGAGGATTCCGGGGATTCTCTACGTAGACACCGAGCCCGACGTGGATGGACCCGCTCAGATCCCCGGGGAGGCGCCCGTGCGTCCGGCAACCGAATGGGCCGGGGAAGAACCTCTGCGTCTCGGGTCGTGTTTCTCGGTTGACGACACAGACGCGTTCGCCTTTGTCGAGAATGTCCCCGACGGAGAGGAGGCCACATGGACGGTTTACCAGCCCCGGGTACACCATCGCATCTGCTCGAACTATCGCGGGCTGCGGTTTCCCATGTACGAGTTCGCCTTTAAAGAGGCCGGTATCCGCCTCCCCTTCAATAGCTTCCAACTAGGGGTTTTCAATCGTCTGCACTTGGCACCGTCGCAGCTTCACCCTAACGCGCTTGCTTTTATGCGGGCATTTGAAATCGTCTGCGACTATCTCCAGATTGGGATCACCCTCGAGCTCTTCTTCCGCATCTTTCATTTGCAATGCTCGATGGACAATGGGCGACATAGTTGGGTTTCTCTCAAATAACCCAAGAAGTTGTTCAAGGCGTACGCGGATTCAATAAGGGGCTTCAAGAGAAGGTTCTACTATGTCATGTCCGCGACGCACTCGGCCGTGGGTACGCTTTATGACATTGTGCCCGACGGATCTGGGGGAGATAGGTTCGTGTCCAAGTGTCCCCTGGAGTGGGAGGACGCCCACTTCGCGCTCGGCACCGAGGATTATGTCGTGAAACATAGCGCGCTGTCGGAGGATGACAGGGGGGCGTATGCCACGTTGGTCGCCTTTGTCAATGGTTTCAACCGGGCAGAATGTGTCGGGAGGGATGGAAACTTCCTCCGCGACTCCCAAGGGAGGGTTGTGCGAGAGGCTCGCTATATAAATACCCGGGGGCTCCTCGAATGCAAGTCTCCCGACGAGGCCAAGAGGCTCTTAGGTGGGATTTCCTCGCCCTGTTCGGGCCTTTATTTTGCTTTGTCTCTGCTAACTTTTTTTGTGTTTTCTCTTGCAGCTCAAATGTCTAACGCCACCGAGTGTATCATGAAGTTGGCCGCCGAGCGGGCACCCAAGCACACTAAGAGCCGTGTCTGAGATATTATCCAGACTGCAGCGCCGGTTGGAACGACGAGTGGCTCCTCCTCACCACAATGCAGTCAGTCCCCTCCCCCAGAGAGCACCCCCGCCAAGAAAGCAAGGACCGAGGGGCCTGTCCTCGTGGATCTCGTGGAATCTGCCTCGCCGGAGAAGTTTCAGATGCCCGCTTGCCATCTCCAGCAGAATTTTTTCGGAGGAAACCCCCCTGTTATCGCTGATGCCGAGGTGAAGGCGGTTTTGGGTATGGACGGGGCGGCCAGGAGAGAGGCGCTTGTCGAGGACCTTGCGGCGATGATGCGGGTCTTTGAGACTGCCTTGATATTGAACGATGGGGCCCCCTCTTCCTCCGAGCTACAGACCTGTTGAAGGCCCAGGCCGAGCGCGAGGACCACGCCAACACCCTCCGCGAGCTGAACGAGGTCAAATCTGCCCTGAAGGCGACTCAAGGGGAGCTTGATCGCTCTCGGGAAAAGGTCGAGGAGTTAGAGGCTGCTGTCCGTCCCGCGGAGAATGAATCTCCCGTGGAGAAAAACCTTTCTGACCGCGCCGCTCTGATTGGCAAAATTTGGGAGCTTCAGGCAGATAGTCTGGAAGCTTTGGAGATAGGTTTTAAGAATGCCGTGGAGCAGATCGGCGCTGAGAATCCAGGCGTTCCGCTGGTGCTCGATAGGATCAACCCTTTCCTTCGTGTGGTCGACGGCAAGCTCAATCTTCTAGAGGAGGGAGAGGAGGAAGACGGAAGGCGGGTTGAGGATGAAATCGTTGTGTAGTTCTTTTGATCGTTTGGCCTGCGCGCCATTTTCTTTATAATGATTTGTGCCCGGCATATGTGTGCCAGGGGCTTTTTGACATTTTTGTAATATTTGTACACTGGGCTTCTGCCCGTTTTAATGTACCCTTGTTTACTTGCTAGTATTGTTTGCATGGTTTGAATTGTGTGTGATGTATTATTTGTTATACTTTATTTTTTCCTAAGTAATAAGGCTTTTGGATTTGCTCGACCTTGATAGTCCCTGACCGCATAGAGAGCTGGTCGGGCGGCCGGAGGCGTATTCCGACCTTCAACGAGGCTAAGAGCTCGATTGAGGTCTTAGCTTCGTGGCATGAACTTCACATTGCGAGCTGGGTGTTCTGCCCAGTTGGTACGATGACGGTGGGCCTCGATCGAGGTATCCCCGTCGGATCAAAGGTCCTCGCGCACACACAACACGGTCTCTGATCATCGTGTTATGTATAGGGGTGTCGCGCTTGTACCTAAGCGTGTCCCCGTGATCGCGGTGCTAGTGAGCCGCGGGCAGTGCTTAACTGTAGTACTGTTTGAGCTTCTCAGCATTCCATGGTCGAGCAAGTTCTTCCCCGTGCAGATTTTCGAGGAAGTAGGCTCCCGTCCCCGTTTTCCCGCGGACGCGGTACGGGCCCTCCCAGTTCACGGCGAGTTTGCCTTCTCGCGAGTCCTTCTGGTTCGTGCGTAGAACGAGGGTGCCTACCTGAAAATCACGTTTGATAACTTTGTCATTATAACGTAGTGTTATTTCTTGTTTAAGTGACGCTTCTCGGAGAGAAGCGCCCGGGCGAGTTTCCTCGACTAAGTCGAGTTCTTCCCTCAAGGCTTCATCGTTCGCGTCCCCGTTGAGGGGGGCTTCTGTCCTCCTCGAGGGTTCCCTGATCTCCAAGGGGATCACTGCTTCCATTCCGTAGGTCAAACGGAAAGGGGTCTCCCCGGTCGTGGAGTGTGGGGTCGTTCGATAGGCCCAGAGGACGTTGTGTAGCTCCTCGACCCACCGTTGTTTGGCATCGCCTAATCGGCATCTCAATCCTCAGAGGATTACTCTGTTCGCTGCCTCAGCCTGCCCGTTTGTTTGGGGGTGCTCGACCGACGTGAAGTGCTGCTTCGTGCCCAGTTTGGTGACGAAGTCTTGGAAGTTCTTGTCGGTGACCTGTGTCCCGTTGTCGGTGACAATGGCTTGAGGCATGCCGAATTGGGCGAGGGTGTTTCTTTTGTAAAAATGCAGTATATTAAAGGCCGTGATTTTGGCCAATGCTTCCGCCTCGATCCACTTCGTGAAATAATCCACCCCGACGATGAGGTATTTGTTTTGATATGATCCCACGACGAAGGGGGCAAGGATGTCCATTCCCCACCAAGCGAACGACCACGGGGAGGATATCGTTTTTAGCTCGCTGGGAGGAGCGAGGTGCATGTCCCCGTGTCGCTGACATCTCTCGCACATCTTGATGTGTTCCTTGGCGTCTTGTTGCATGGTGGGCCAATAGTATCCCGTTCGAAGCGCCTTACGGGCTAATGAGCGGCCGCCGAGGTGTTGGGCATTGATTCCCTCGTGGATTTCCTTGAGAATGCCGGGGGCCTTAGTCTCCTCGACACACCTGAGGAGGGGGATAGAGAACCCTCGCCGGTATAGCTTATCCTCGACTACAGTGTAGGAGCACGCCCGCCTTTTGACCATCCCTGCTTCTTTGGGATCTTCGGGCAGTTTGCCTGTCATGAGGTATTCGTATACCGGGGTCATCCAGTAGTTGTTGTCCCCTATGGCGTTGATGTCCGAAACCATGGCCGGCTTATCGATGCTCGGGCGGGAAAGCACTTCTTGTATGACGGATTTGTTCCCGCCTTTCTTCTTTGTGCTCGCCAATTTCGACAGGACATCCGCTCGGGCATTGTGCTCACGGGGGATGTGAATTACTTCCGCAGAGGTGAACTTTTTCATCTTTTCTTTTACTAAGGACAAGTATTCTATGAGGCTGTCATTCTTGGCTTGGTACTCTCCTCGGACTTGCGATGCTACGAGCTGAGAATCGGTGAAAAGTTTGATCTCCTTGGCGCCAAGGTCCTCGGCCAGCCGGAGTCCTGCGAGGAAGGCCTCGTATTCGGCTTGGTTGTTCGATGTCGGGAAGGATAGTTCGAGGGACATCTCGATCAGGATGCCTTCCTCGTTTTCGAGGATGATGCCCGCCCCGCTTCCCTTCGGGCTGGAGGCTCCGTCGACATACATCGTCCATTTCTGTGACCCGTCTGTCGACGGTTCCGGGACAGTCATCTCTACTACAAAGTCGGCCAATACTTGTGCCTTCAGGACTTTCCTCCCTTCGTATCAGATGTCAAACTCGGCGAGCTCGAGTGACCACCTGAGCATCCTCCCCACTATGTCCGGTCGTCCAAGGAGCTGCCTAATAGGCTGTTCGGTCCTTACGACGACGGTATGGGCGAGGAAGTAGTGGCGTAGCCTCCTGGCCGTGGTGACGAGGCCCAGGGTGACTTTCTCAATCTGCTGATATCTGAGCTCGGGGCCTTGGAGGGCTTTGCTCGTGAAGTAGACTGGCTTCTGCCCATCCGAGGTTTCCCAGATGAGGACGGCGCTGACTGCTTCACTCGTGATCGCAAGATACAAGAAGAGTGTTTCCCCGTTCTCAGGCCGTGAGAGGACCGGGGGTTGCGACAGGACTTGTTTTAAGTGTGCGAGTGCCTGCTCGTATTCCTCGCTCCAATCAAACTCTGCTTTTTGTCGAAGAAGTCTGAAAAATGGGAGTGCGTACTGCGCGGATTTGGCGACGAAACGGGAAAGGGCGGCGAGCATCCCGTTCAATGATTGTATTGACTTCTTTGAGTCCGGGGTAGGGAGCTCGGAGAAAGCCCTACACTTGTCGGGGTTTGCCTCGATTCCTCGTTCTGTGAGGTAAAATCTGAGGAACTTTCCTGCCCGGACATCGAAGGTGCACTTGTCAGGATTAAACCTCATGCGGCACCTCTTCGCAGTGTCGAACACCTTCTTGAGGTGCGCGGCGTGGTCGAATTATTCTGCAGACTTGACGATCATGTCGTCCATGTAGACTTCGAGCATGTCGCCGATTTCAGCCCGGAAAACCTTGTTCATCATCCGTTGGTAGGTTGCACCGGCATTCTTCAGACCGAAGGGCATTACGTTGTAATAGTAGTTGCCCGACGCGGTCATGAAGGCCGTGTGTTGTTTGTCGACCTTGTCCATGGGAATTTGGTTGTATCCAGAGTAAGCGTCCATGAAGGATAGTAGTTTGTAACCTGCAGAGTTGTCGACCAGTTGGTCGATGTTGGGCAAGGGGTAACAGTCTTTCGGGCAAGCCCGGTTAAGATCAGTGTAATCAACGCACATTCTCCATTTTCCATTATTCTTTTTAACAAGTACAACGTTGGACAGCCATGTCGTGTATTTGGCATCCGAAATAAAATTTTCCTTTAGGAGGTCTTTTACAGCTTTTTCAGCAGCCTCCGCTTTCTCGGGAGACTGCTTACGCCTACGTTGTGCTATGGCCCTAGCGGCCGGATCTACTGCGAGCTGATGGCAAGCCACCTCGGGGTCGAGGCCAGGCATCTCGGATGCGCTCCACGCGAAGAGGTCAACATTCTCCCTCAGACATGCTTTCAGCTGCTCCTTTCCCAGGTCGGGGATCCCGGCGCCAATCTTCACGTTACGGTCTGGATCGTCCCCGAGGGCCACGAGCTCGAAGTCTCCATCTGGGATGGGGCGCGCTGGGTGGGGAGGCTTCCCGTTGTTCTCCGCCCGGTGGTTGAGATCTTAGACTCTGTCTTCATCGGGCTCGCCGGAGAACCTGCTGTCAAGGTCGAGCGCGTTGACGCGCGGGAGAGGTACATGTTCGGCATCCTGGGGTGGCTTGGCCACGGTCTTGGGTTTAGGGCCGATGGAACTTAGGCCTTTGATAGCGGCATCGAAGCATCTTCTGGCCGCGTCGATGTCCCCATGCATCGTCACTACTCGTCCCCTGGTCGTGTAGTACTTCATTTTGAGGTGGACCGTCGATGGCACCGCCGTAAGTTCAGCCAGGGTGGTCCTCCCGAGGATGCAGTTGTAAAGTGATGGGCATTCGACCACCAGGAAACGGATCTTCACCTGTCGGGCCATGTCTTTGGCCCCGAACATAACCATTAGCTCCACGTAACCCCATGGTCTGGTGGTGGTCCCATTGAACCCCTGTAGATCTAAACCGACGTACGGGGTCAGATGCCTCTCGTCAAGCTGAAGGGTCCCGAACAAATGAGAATACATGATGTCGACCGAGCTCCCCTGGTCGACTAGGATCCTTCGGACGTCAAAGTTCGCCATCTGCGCCCTGATCAGGAGGGGAATAGTGGCGTTTGGTGCTCCCCCGGGGAGTTCCTCGAGGTATAAGGTGATGGGATTGGAGTTTCCCTGCACTTTCTCGAGGTTGGTCGCCTTCGCAGATGTCGCAGATTCCAGTTCGTCAAATTTTCGCTTGATTGATCCGACCGACAATTTCTAGGGACCGCCTCCGGAGATGACCATAGCTTTGGGGAAGCCTTCCCAGGTACTGCGGGCAGTGACAGGGTCCTCGTCAGGGAAGGTCGCCCACATGTTGCGGATTGCTTCTTCGCCCTCAATGATTGGGGGGAAGAAGAAGTCCTCGGGCCGAGTGACGCTGAGGGCGACCTGAAGCTGGCTGTCGGCAGGAGGAGGTGTCGTCTCCTCGACGTTCTGCGCTTCCCGTGAACTCGGACGAGGAGGGTCGTTCTTTTGGGCATATTTCTTCAAGTGCCCCTCTTTGATGAGAATCTCAATTGCATCCTTGAGATGGATGCAGTCTTCGGTCACATGCCCGTGGCTCCGGTGGAACCTACAGTACTTTGATTTGTCAACGTTTAATTTGGGAGCAGCGGGCTTCGGGAAGCGAACTCCTCCTTTTACAAACTCGGAATTCTGGCATTCAGAGAGGATTCGAGACCGGGGAGTGTTAAGCGGGGTGTACTCCGTGAATTGGCCAGCCGGTCTGCGCGGTTCCCGAGGATCACGGTTGTGGTTCTCTTTCTTCTTTTCTCCTCCTCGTCGGGGAGAAGAGTCTCCATCTTTGTGGCCGCGGGGGCCTTCTCTACGTCTCGTCTCAAGAGCGATCTGAGCTGCTTCAGTCTCCTCGAGTTCGATGTACTTCTGGGCTCGAGCGAGAAAGTCCTCGAGACGCCGGGGTCTTCGGAGGCCTATGGATTTGGCAAAGTCAGATCCGGCATGCAGTCCATGGATAATTAAGTATTTCTTCATGTCGTCGGTCGTATGGACCTCGACGGCTTCTTTGTTGAACCTCTCGATGTAGTTTCGGAGAGATTCGCTCCTCCCTTGGAAGATGCTTTCTAGGGCAGCCTCCGTCTTCGGGTGTCGACGAGACGCGGTGAAGTGTTTAGTGAAGCGTTGCTTCAGTTGCTTCCATGACGTGATCGACCCATGTTTCAGACTCTTATACCAAGTCATGGCTCCCTTTCGCAAGGTGGTGGGGAACAGCCTGCACCTGATGGCTCCCCTGACATTTCGGAAGTCGAGCATTGCTTCGAAACTCTCCACGTGATCGTCAGGGTCGGTCAGCCCGTCATAGGTCCCCAATGGTGGGGGTTTCTCCATGCCCGCAGGGATTGAGGCGTTCATGATTTCCCATGACAAAGGGGTCCTTTGGTCCTCGTCGTCGCTGCTAGCGGGGATCTCGAAGGTGATCGATGGTGCCGTGGAGGGGAGTTCCTCGAACGGCTCTTCGGTCTTTCTTCGGTCTGCTTGGACTTCTTGGAGGTGGTGAAGGCCCTGGGTTCCTTCCGAGGCGGGGAACGAGGGCATTTCTGGGAGATCGTCGGCTGGGGGCGCTCGAGACGCGGTCGGCGACCCTGGCGTATCGGCGACGGGGTCCGAGAATCTTCGGAAGGGGTCCTTCGCGGGGAAGGAGAACGGCGAGGTGACGGGGGGCGACGATGTCTTCGCGGGGAAGATCGTTGTGCCCGTCCTTGCTCCAAGGCTTCAATTCTGGTGTTCTGTTGCGCGATCAGCTGATTGGTCTAGTTGATCAATGCAAATAGGGCCACGGTGCTCGGGTCCGCATTGGACGGCGGAGCAACTGGTTGGATAATGGCTTGCTGGTCGTCCTGGCGGGTGACGTTGTATGCCACATCCTAGGAGTCCGGGGAGGCGGTCTGCCCGTCTCTTATTTCGTCTTCGCCGCCGTTGAGGATGATGGCGTCCTCACGGTGGTTCCCATTCTCAAGTTGTGCAAGCACGGTGTCCAGATCCTAGTTGACTGTCGGATTGGCCATGTTGGTGATGAATGGAGGAAGCTTTGGTTTATCGAGCAGAAAAACAGGGAAGCTTATAATTTCCCACAGACGGCGCCACTGATCGTACCTAGATCAGACAGTTCTGGTGGCCAACGACGTCTGTTGAACTTTGGCTCTGGTGAGGTTGAGAGACGGCCGGGGGGTGTACCTGCAAGGCACTCCGACGCTCAAGTAAGGTGGTTGTCAGAGAAAAGCAAGTACAGAAGTGAGAGTAAGAAAGTGAAGTAACCTGACCCTCTCAAGTGAGAGGGTATTTATAGAGCCCTCAGCACGGGGCCAACGGTTACTTGCATTGGGCTTGATTGCCAGGCCCAATCCAAGTAACTGCCAGGGCTTACGTGGCGTAGTGAAGACCAGCACGTGGTCTTGGCCCTGGGGTAACCATTCCTAGATCTCCGGAATTAGGGCAGACCGATTCCATTGGGAGTGGAACGGTTACGTGAGAACGTGTCCTCGCGAGGAGGAGTCTTGCGTGTCGGAGAGAGACGTGTCCTCGCGGGGAGGACTTACTTGTGGACGGAGATTGCTCCTCGCGGGGAGGACATCCTCGTGTCGAGGAGGGGGATAACTCCAGGGAAGGCTCAATGCTTCTGCCCGAAGCTCTACACCATTCGTGCCCGACACTGTGGTGTGACGCTTGCCCGACACTGGCATGACTAAGTCCTTCGTATGGGCCGCCCCAGAGCGTGTGGGCTGGGCCTGTTCGGATGTGGAGCAGGTCCTCGGCCCAGTCCGGAACACTTATTATTACTAATCAAGAATTACAGGTCTTAGAGTTAATTTCCTCTCCCTAAACTATACCAAAATTAGGGCCTACAACAGTCAAGATCAAACAGCATCAACAACATCAATATATCAACGATTTGACAGTTCAACAACACGAATTTCAACACAGATTCACAAGTATACACCTCAATCATATAACAACATATAATCAAATAATTTCTTACGGGGTTAAGGACTCCCCACTACCCTTATACGATCAATTCACCAAATATTAAACAATTCTCCCCCCTTACCTCGAATTTGTTCAGAAATCTGCAAAGGAATTGAGAAGAAAACTTGCCTTAGCTCTTGTTCTTCCTCTTCTTAGCTTTTCTCCTTCTATCTCTCAAAATTCTGATTATCCTAAACCCTTACCAATTTCCACTAATTAATCTCTAATTACTAAACTGCCCTCATTAATTCTATTATCCCATTATTTACTTAATTATATCAAATTTTATTTTACTAAATAATAATAATAACCATAATAATAATAATAATAATAATAATAATAATAATAATAATAATAATAATAATAATTCCACATTACTAACATCACCCTCCACGTACTCAGACACGCACCCTAAACAAGGCCCACAATTAAAATAAAACCAAACGATTAAATAATTAAAAATGGGGTGTTACAACTCTCCCCCACTTAAATTATTTTCGTCCACGAAAATGTACCTGATGGAAACAGTTCTGGATACGACTCCCGCATCCTGCTCTCCAATTCCCAGGTCACACTTCCGCCAGCAGCTCCTCCCCAAGCGACTCTCACCAGAGGTATCTCCTTTCCTCTGAGTTGCTTCATCTTACGATCCTCGATCCTTAAAGGCATCGTCTCCACTGTAAGATTCTCCCTGATTTGTACTTCATCCCTCTGAATAACATGAGACGGATCTGAAACATACTTCCGAAGTTGCGACACGTGAAACACATCATGCAAGTTCGAAAGTTCCGGTGGCAATGCCACTCTGTAAGCAACTGCACCAACTCTCTGCAAGATCTGATATGGTCCAATAAACTTAGGATCCAACTTCTTCGATTTTAATGCACGTCCCACACCGGTCATTGGGTTAACTCTCAGGAACACATGATCACCTTCACTGAATTCCAAATCTTTCTTCCGATTATCATGATAACTTTTCTGCCTACTCTGAGACGCCTTCATCTTTTCACGAATCATTTGAATCGTCTCAGTAGTCTGTTGCACAATTTCTGGTCCAAGCACCACATTCTCACCTGTTTCATACCAACACAGAGGTGTCCTACACCTCCTGCCATACAAAGCTTCGAAAGGTGCCATTCCAATGCTAGAGTGGTGACTGTTATTATATGTGAACTCAATCAATGGCAAATGAGTATCCCATGCACCACCTTTCTCCAACACACAGGCTCTCAGTAAATCTTCCAACGACTGGATAGTCCTCTCTGACTGACCATCGGTCTGTGGATGATAAGTCGAGCTCAACTTCAACTTAGAACCCAAGGCTTCCTGCAGACTCCTCCAAAACTCTGAAGTAAACCTCGGATCCCTATCCGACACTATACTCGACGGAACACTATGCAGCTTCACAATTATTTTGATATAAATCTCCGCCAGCTTCGACAATGGAAAACTAATGTTAATCGGTATAAAATGTGCGGACTTCGTAAGTCAATCCACCACTACCCAAATAGCGTCAAAGCCCTTCGCCGTATTCGGCAAACCAGTCACAAAATCCATAGCAATACTGTCCCATTTCCATTCAGGAATCTCTAATGGTTGCATCAATCCCGAAGGCTTCTGGTGCTCTACTTTTGACTTCTGACATGTCAAACAAGCGTAGACAAACTGGGCTATGTCCCTCTTCATACCGGACCACCAAAACAACTTCTTCAAATCATGGTACATCTTTGTAGCTCCCGGATGAATACTCAAGCTACTCCGATGACTTTCTTCTAAGATTGACTTTTTCAATTCCACATTATCCGACACACAAATCCTGCCCCGGAATCTCAACACACCCATATTATCCACTTTAAATTCACTATCAGGATCATCTCCTCCTGTAGGCATTAAGTCCACTAATTTCACATCCAGTTTCTGGTTTTCCTTAACTACATCCAAAAAGTCATTATTCACTTTCAGCATACCCAATCTGATACTTCCCGGTGTAGTTTCACAAACCATACTCAAATCTATGAACTGTTCAATCAATTCCATTTCCTTCACCATTAACGCAGACATATGGATTGTCTTCCGACTCAGAGCATCTGCCACAACATTAGCTTTTCCCGGGTGGTAACTCAAATTGAAGTCGTAATCCTTTAAGAACTCTAACCACCTTCTCTGCCTCATATTCAATTCTTTCTGGTCAAACAAATATTTCAAACTCTTGTGATCACTAAATACTTCGAATCTTGATCCATACAAATAATGTCGCCAAATTTTTAACACGAATACCACTGCAGCTAATTCAAGATCATGAGTAGGATAGTTCCTCTCATGCACCCTCAACTGTCGTGAAGCATAAGCCACTACTTTTCCGTCTTGCATCAATACACCGCCTAATCCCATCTTAGACGCATCACAATACACTACAAAAGAATCATTTAGACTTGGTAAAATTAACACTGGTGCTGTAGTCAACTTCTTTTTCAGTTCCTCAAAACTTTCCTCACAGGCAGCATCCCAGACAAAAGCTTGATTCTTCCTGGTTAACTGAGTCAATGGCAACGCCAATTTAGAAAACCCTTCAACGAACCTTCAATAGTAACCTGCCAAACCCAAAAAGCTTCTAATCTCCGTTGCGGTCTTCGGAGTTTCCCACTGAAGTACTGGACTTACTTTAGAGGGATCCACCACTATACCATCACCAAAAATCACATGACCCAAGAAACTCATAGTCTTCAACCAGAATTCACACTTCGAGAACTTTGCAAATAGTTTATTATTTTTCAACACCTGCAATGCAATTCTCAAGTGACATGCATGCTCTTCGTCAGACTTAGAATAAATCAGTATATCATCAATAAATACCACAATAAACTGATACAGATAAGAATGGAAAATATGATTCTTATATTCCATAAATACACCCGGCGCATTAGACACTCTGAAAGGCATCACTGCATATTCGTAATGTCCGTAGCGGGTTCTGAAAGCAGTCTTCTGAATATCACCTTCCTTTACTCTAATCTGATGGTAACCCGACCTCAGATCAATTTTGCTGAAAACCCGAGCTCCTACCAGCTGATCCATTAAGTCATCAATCCTCGGAAGTGGATACTTGTTCTTAATGGTCACTTTATTCAACTGACGGTAATCAATGCACAGACGTATACTACCATCCTTCTTTTTCACCAACAACACTGGAGCTCCCCACGGCGACACACTTGGTCTAATAAACTTCTTATCGAGCAATTTCCTGACCTGAGATTTCAACTCTGCCAATTCTGATGCAGATATCCTGTACGGTGCCATAGAGATAGGTCTGGTACCCAGTACAAGATCAATAGCAAATTCAACTTCCCTTGTCGGAGACAATTTCGTGATGTCATCTGGAAATACTTCAGGAAATTCATTCACTACTGGTAATTCATTAACTGAAGTCTTGCTTTCAACAGATAACGAGGCAAACACCGCAAACAGCTTCGCTTCTTCCTCCAACAACGCCCTCAACTCCTTGCTAGATAGCGAATCTACTAATGCTTCCTCTTCAGGAGTAAGAAACAGTAACGTTTTCCTGAAGCAATCAATATACACCCGGTTGAACTCCAACCAGTTCATTCCCAAAATAACATCAAGATTAACGAGTGGCAAACAAATCAAGTCCACTCTGAAATCTCTACCAAACATGGTCAGCAGACACTTCAAACACACCAAAGAAGTAACCACGGAACCAATAGATGGAGTTTCAATCGTCATCCTCTGCTCTAGAGTAGATGGCACAATCCCTAACCTCTTCACACAGTCAACAGAAATAAACGAGTGGGTTGCATCTGTGTCAATGATAGCAATCAAAGGGATATCATTAATAAAGCAAGTACCTTTAACGGAACGCTCCTCATCAGTGGATTGAGCTCCCACCAAGGCAAACACTTTCCCACCAGTCTGAGACGCCTGAGATTTCTTCGGCTTCTCACACTGAGTGCTGATGTGACCCTTTTCTCCACAATTATAACAAGTAGGCATAATGGCTCTGCAATCAGCTATAACATGACCTGCTTTGCCACACTTGAAACACTTCTTCACCTCATTCTGACAGTTGTTAGCACGGTGACCCGCGCCACCACATCAGAAACACTTGAGAGTATCAGCACCTGCTCCCTTCTCCTTTGGTTTCTTTCCCACATCAGTTTTCTGTTTCCCCTTATCAGCTGGAGCACTGTAAGGAGTACCTCCAAATCTCTGCTTACCCTTCTTCTCATTCACAGCCTTGTAATGAGCAATTCTGGCTCTGTTATCATTATCATAAATTCTGCTTCTGCTCACCAGCTCTGGATAGTTTCTTATCTTCTAACAAGCAATACCCAATTTGATCTCGGGACGCAGCCCGTTCTCAAACTTCAAACACTTCGAAGTCATCGCTTCTTCAGTATTGTAATGAGCACAATACTGAACCAGCTCCTCAAACTTAGCGGCATACTCTGCAACTGTCTTATCACCCTGTTTCAGCTCCAAAAATTCAACCTCTTTTGCACTACGAATGTCTTCCAGAAAATACTTTTCCAGAAACTCAGCTTGAAACACAGCCCACGTAATCTCCGTACCTGCAGCTTCCAATCTCTAACGACTATTGTCCCACCAAGCCTCAGCCTCTCCTTCCAGCATATGCGTACCAAACCGTACCTTCTGAGCATCACTGCATTCCATGGTCCTGAAGATCTTCTCCACAACCTTCAGCCATTTCTGTGCAGCCTCTGGATCCAAGATACCTCCCTCATAAGTAGGCGGCTTGTTGCTCTGGAACTGTGCTAAGTCGCGAAACTGAGTACCTCCAGCCTGATTGGCGTTCTCTACAGCCTGTGCCATGACTTGCATAGCAGCAGCAAGAGCAACATCATTCCTTCCTGCCATACTGTTCAATAATCAACATAAGGTCAGAACACCAAATCAACTCCTATTCTAAGGACAGACTCAACTATAACACCTGGCCGGACGGACCGACCTGCTCTGATACCAATTGTAACACCCCACTTTTCCATTTATGAAAAATACATAAAATTCTATGAAAATAATCAGAGTTTTTACACCTAAATAAAGTAGGATGCCACATTCATGAAAACAACATAAAAACTCTTTTTTATTGAATGAAATAAACAGCGGAAAATAATTTATTTCTTTATTTCACGGCCACATGCCAACAACTCAAGAAAACTCCACATAACATCGTGGTTCACCATAAATTCATCAAAATAAAGATACGTAACAAAAACAATAACAAATAACAAATAACTGAAATCCCCATGAAATCCCGTGTTACGTATCAGAGCGACTCCTACGACTCGAACAAGCAACACGTACTCCAGCAACCTAAGTACCTGGATTATCTGTACTTCCGAAGAAGCACAGACACAACAACAACAAAGGGGTGAGAACTACATTCAATATAAAAAGGTGAATAATACATATAAGAAGTAGCATCTCACATAAATCAACAACATGCAATCACGACCTACTGTCACATTCAATCACCATCAATCAACAAATAACAAATGCAATGCGACACGACACGGACACAATGCATGTGGTACCAACGTCACCATGGTTCATTCAATCGAACCCGGATAAATCACATACACCCCTACTTGGCAATGACTTATCCCACCACACTCCTCAAGGGAGTTCGGACGAATCACATACACTCCTCCTGAGCAATGATTCATCCCACCAATAATGTGTATGCATGACTTAATGCACATAACAACACATGTATGACACATTCATACATTTACACGATCCTACCGATCACACATGAGATTTACATTCATTCTCACTTACACCATAATCAAAGAATTCTCGCGAGTCATCATAATTCATCAAATACAAATTAATTCCTAAAAATTATCAAATTAATTAGTTTCGTCACTGAAATTATATTTCTCAGCTTCTGACACCTAATCTCAACCTCTCAAACCAAGAGTAACCGAATCAGAAGCGAAAACGGGAAAGAAATCGCGAAACGGTGAAATTCTGCACACTCACTGGTCATACGCGTATTGCCCTGGGCCATACGCGTATTGCCCAGTTCTCTTGCCCATTCCTACGCGTACCAGACGCGTAAGGCCTCCTGCCTCGCCCTACCATACGTGTATCGCCCAACCTCATACGCGTATGGGCAGAGAGCCATTTCCCTCACAATTCCGTCTTCAGATCAGGATACGCGTATAGCTACCCCATACGCGTATTGCCAAGCCACCATACGCGTATCCTAACGCGTATGGGCAGAGGGCCGTGCCAACTCCTCCTCGTGGCCTCTCCTTACGCGTAATGACTCCTTCTCCTTCCAGCCTTACGCGTATCAACACCCCTCATACGCGTATGGCCAGATCCATTACGCAATTTACCATTTTCCACACCAGACTATGTTCTGCTACGAATTTCACTAGTTTTTACTCCAAACCAGTCCAAAAATTGATTCTACATTGATTTTAGGTCCTATTGTTCATCTTCTCTCTTGTACTTATTATTACTAATCAAGAATTACATGCTTAGAGTTAATTTCCTCTCCCTAAACTGTACCAAAATTAGGGTCTACAACAGTCAAGATCAAACAGCATCAACAACATCAATATATCAACGATTCGACAGTTCAACAACACGAATTTCAACACAGATTCACAAGTATACACCTCAATCATATAACAACATATAATCAAATAATTTCTTACGGGGTTAAGGACTCCCCACTACCCTTATACGATCAATTCACCAAATATTAAACAATTCTCCCCCTTACCTCGAATTTGTTCATAAATCTGCAAAGGAATTGAGAAGAAAACTTACCCTAGCCCTTGTTCTTCCTCTTCTTAGCTTTTCTCCTTCTATCTCTCAAAATTCTGATTGTCCTAAACCCTTACCAATTCCACTAATTAATCTCTAATTACTAAACTGCCCTCATTAATTCTATTATCCCATTATTTACTTAATTATATCAGATTTTATTTTACTAAATAATAATAATAACCATAATAATAATAATAATAATAATAATTCCACATTACTAACATCACCTTCCACGCACTCAGACACGCACCCTAAACAAGACCCACAATTAAAATAAAACCAGACGATTAAATAATTAAAAATGGGGTGTTACACAAGGTGTCCACGAACATTCCTTTGAGTTATTTCTCTGCCAGAGGGGGCTCAACCTGAGAAGATAGTTCTCTCAATCATTGAGCATACTCCTTAAAAGATTCTCTCTCATTCTAAGATATATTCTAAAATTGATGGTGGTCGGGAGTCATGTCAAAATCGTACTTGTATTGGTTCATAAAGGCATTAGCAAGATCTTGGAAGCACTGGATACCGCTCTTTTCAATGTTCATGTACCACTTGAGTGAAGCTCCACTTATACTATCTTGAAAGCAATGGATAAGCAACTTCTGGTTGTTGGTGTAAGCAACCATCTTTCTGAAGTACATAACCAGACGAGCTCTTGGACAAGAATGAACTTTGTATTTCACAAACTCGAGAATCTTGAATTTGGCAGGCATGATAAGGTCAGAAACAAAGCACATGTTATCCGCATCTACACTAAAGAAATCAGTACCCTCCACGGCTCTGAGTCTCTTCTCTATTGTCTAAAATTGTTGACG
Organism: Lathyrus tuberosus; assembly: GCA_022829125.1. NCBI lineage: Eukaryota > Viridiplantae > Streptophyta > Magnoliopsida > Fabales > Fabaceae > Lathyrus > Lathyrus tuberosus. Next base: position 6,512,092 of record JALAZF010000264.1, read on the forward strand.
GACATCTTCAGGTTCAATAACATCCTCATGATCTTCACCTTAAGCACTAGCAGCATTGTACTTCAAGAGAGGATTCTCATAGGGAACTCGGGTAATCTGGGCAATAGTATGAACCACAGGCTTGGGTTTGGAGAAAATCGGAGCTTGAAACACTGGTTTGGCAGTATGACCAATCATAGAAGTAGTAGCAAGAGGTGGAGATCAGTTATGGGGTAAAAAAACTCTAGCCATGTAGAAGGTGGCATTTGGACAAGCTGAGGATCAGTAACAACACCTGAAACCTCCTGGATAAAAATTCTTTGAGGTTTCTCCCCTCTGGCAATAAGGACTTGGAGCATCTCAGTAAGCTTAGTCATGCCGGACTTCAAATCATCAATCTTCATTCTGATCTCTGCATTGTGCTGTTCTTGCTCTGACATTCTGCGTTTGATATTAGCTTTAGTCCTGTATCGATGATGAGGAATCAGCTTGACGATTGACAAGTAACGCTGGAAGATAGAGACAGTTGGAACGAGTTGCTGGACAAACTGGATGTATGCATGAATTATGCAAAGTATGCAAATGATATGCAATGTCATGCAACACAGGATGCTGATCACAGGTAATAGGATCAAATGTTCAGGACAACAAGCATGGAGTCTAGGTGAAGAATTAACCACAGGGTGTGAACTAGGGGTAAAGTACCTGCACAACGGGTTCTAACAAGGTTCCCAGAGTCATCGATCCTCCTTTGAATATTATCAGCTTGCACAACTACTTGCACGGGCCAATAATATTCGCAAGAGAAACTTGTATGAGCGTAGCAATGCGTATCAACTACCTCAGGTCTACACCTGGATAGTCACCGCACTACATCCTATGAGGCCAAGATGGATTAAGGGGTTTTAAAGATCCTCAGCTTCTCGGGCTTCCAGGTCGAAAGTAATAATGTCATTACGACTACTCGTAACAACAAATACTATCATCAAAGGGACCTCCATAGAGTGGGGTTATATCATATGTTACTCATGTTTAAGATTACTCCAGACATGTAACTTTTGATTATACCATCATCCTATCTAATTGTGCACTCAAGTCCGAGTTAGAAATTATCTCACCACACATAGATCATCAAACACCCTGAAAAATAGAAAAACCCAAGCAAACGACAAACAATAATAGTAACACAAATAGAACAAGTTAGGCTTAACCCTCTTAACATTGATCCCCAATGAAGTCGCCATTTTATGTCGCGGTGAGAATCGGAGACCAAAGTTATTGACTAGCTTGACTCGCAAAAATAAATATTACCACCGAACTTTTATTTTTCCAAGGGAAGGGAGAAAAGATCGAACAAAACCCATAATAAACATGCAAAGCAAAAAGCAAGGCTAAAAGCTAAGAAAAAGAGAGAGATCAAAGGTACGGGGGTTGGTTATACTAAGGGAAGGTACTAGCATCCTAAGCATCTGTAGTACTATACAGGAACCTATTGAAATATTTGTATTTTGGCTAAAATTGTTTGCTAAAGGTGAAAGATGGGCAAGGTAAAGCAACAAACATACAATGGACATGCACATGACAGTAAGTCAACATACACTCCCTTTCCCTTGGATTAGGCTAAAGCATCAAAAGAAAGCAACAGATACATGGCAAAACATCATGTAATAGAACAACAAATAGAATCAACAAAGTACATGGCAAATCATCATGTATGATAGAACAACAAATATAATCAACAAAGTACATGGCAAAGCATCACGAAGAAACATCATCATAATTCAGATTCATCAAGAAGAAGCATCAAGAATTAATCAACCAAAGAAATCGAGGCTAAGACATGGAAGCAAATAATTGCAAAGTAGAGTCAGACAACAAGAGAATTATTAATCAAGTTAAAAATAAACATTTAATAAGATTAATCAATGATTTAATTAATCAATATTAAATAAAAATATTTAAAGCAATTAATAATTACAACATATTTTTTTTACATTTTTAATATTACACAAATTAAAAAATAAAAATAATTAAAACAAATAAAAATAATGTAAATTTTTTTTAAAATTTTTTTGAGAAGGAAATGATACTATTACACAATACACAGAGACGTCACAATTGAGTTACACATCCCTCATCATCAAAACCAACAAGAAATTGACTCCTCCATCTGTACCTTTTGCATCCCATAGAACTAAATGCAGATCTCAAGAATAACATGACACCATTTAAAACAAAGGAAAACACTGTCGTAGTAACAAATAAACGAAACAACCTTTAGATATGTGGCAAAAAAGGAAAGGGAGATTGGAGCAAAGAGGAGTATGGTAATACCCGTTTGGAGGTCGTGATTGGTGTGATGCTCTTGAGATGTTGTAGTTGAGAGCCTGAGCAGGAAAAGCTACAGCAACGTGATTTGTAAGTTAAAACTTTTGTAGTGAGTCAAAGATGGTGGTTGGTTGGTTTGTCGGCGAAACCGAGGTCGGAGACGAGATGAAAAGTGGGCGACTAGAGGTTATAGTGGTCGTTTTTAAGCTACACGAAGGGTGGAGAAACTAACTTCAGTGGTAATAAACCTCATGAAGTGAGTGGCTAAGTTTGGAGAGTTACAGGCGGAAGTGGCTTTGGCAAATAAGAGGTTGTAGATAGTGTGTCAGTGAGAAACAATGGTTATGTGAGAGGGTTTCAAAGTTTATTGAAGGAAGGTGGTAGGTAACACGATGTTTGGGTGATGAGAAGAGTGTTTGGAAGTGTTATGTTGGAGAAAATAAACTCAAGGTTGAGAGAGAAGAAAGGTCAACCGAACAACAAACAAGGCGGAGGGACTATGTGTAAAGTTCCAATGGTGAAGGGTGAGTAAAAAACGATGGAGCACGATGGTGTTGTTGTGGTAGGAAATGCAACAAGATACTTCTGCATATGAACGGGAAGAAGAAACAGTTTTACTTCTCAAACTTTTTCCAAGAAAACGAAAACTGAGAGGGAGAATCGTTATCGTATGTGTGGCGTGTTCCCCCTTGTTTTAACGTGTTTTTTTTTTTGAAGAGAAATGAATTCCTTCAGCAAAAGCTAAGTGTAGGTGAATTTTAAGTGTTATGTCATGAAAGGAGTTTATGATGTGTGTGTCTTTTTTTTCTTCTGATTTTTAAAATGAGAGATGGTTTATGGAAGTTCACATGAAGTTGTTAGATGGTGGGTTTTCTCGTGTGTTGTAGATGATAAAAAGGGTGAAAACATAGGGTAGGGTGGTATTTATGAAGTGGACAAGAAGAAGAGGAAGGTGATATGTGAAATGGGGATCACCGCGTCTTGTAGGAAGAAGAGGAAATGAGTTCTCCTTTTTGGTATGTGTTTGAGGAAAGGATTTCGTTTCACCCTGCAATGTTATGTACCAGGCTTTTTTTTTACCAAAATGAAGTAACTAAATATAACAACTTCTTAAAACTTAGGAAATAAGTGTTACCAAAATTATATAAAAAAAAAAAATTATATATTATTAAAAAAACAATAACTAAATTAAACAAAAATTAATAATTAAAAAAATTAAACTAATAAAACCTAAATTAAAAAATCTGATTAAATTAAAATGATTACTAACTAAAAATAAAAATAAAACCGGTTAAAAACGAATAATCAGTCTGGTATCGAAGTGCTCGAAAAAATAAAATGAATGCACTAAATGATCAGCGTGAAATAAACAACTCGGAAAAATACAACGTTTGGTCAAATTTTGAAAGAAAATTTCCACGGTTAAATAGCTCAGACTGATCAAAATGCGACCGAAAAGCAGTCAAAAAATTAAAATGAGTCCGCCAGGTTAAACTACGCGGAACATAGATTAATATAACTGGCGTCTGCAAGCTCGATTTTGAAACTTTTCGTCCACTGACTTTATGCACAGTTGACATTCAGTTTGACCAATCCGTCTGTAAATCCAACAATTTTATTCTGGTTGATAAATTGGGCATTATGCATGATGAAAGACATGATAGGCTATGCAGATGATGCAAAGAGAGGCGGGATCTTAGGGATTAAAATTAGGGTATGACACCCTGGATTCATTAGTCCTCTAAAGTATCGCCAAGGTTGAGGATGCCACCTGCTTAGGGTCCATTGAGCGGGACATACTCTTCGTCCACCAGTTGGCATCCCCAAACTACTTTAAATAAATCCATTTGACTTAAGTCCAGGCCCAGATAGAGAAAAGCCACATGTTCCTTGGCGAGTTTAGACTTCATGTCCTTAATAGTTATGGCATGCATCTTTTGTTAAACTCACTCGATCAAGAGAATCCTCAACAAGCATGCCTCTGCCACATTGCACAACTACTCAAATGATCTGTTATGAAGGTTCTCATAATCTGATGGAAAATCCTTGGAAAAGGGGAGACGACTCTCAGTAAACTTAACGGCATCAAAAGGAGCGCCCCTCTAGTAGGATGAGAAAGAGAAAGTACCATCCCCAACTAATTGGGTCTCGCCTCCATCTCTACTATCTGGAGTGGTTGATAATTGTTTGTACCTAAGGACCTGTGAAGAACCTTCCCCTTGTATGAGAATAATGGAGAAAGGTTCATCAAAGATAGGACGATCCTCAATGCATTTTGGAGCCTCTCTTGCAACCTAATCGGCCAGGCAATATGAAGGGACGAGGACTGGTCGATTCTCAATCTTTTTCCTTTCCAGACGCTCATTCTTGTCATCTAGGGAGAATCATGACATTTTTCTTGGTTAATGGATAAAAGAAAAGAATTTAGGAAAATATTCAAGGAATAATCTCAAAAGTGTCCCAGTAACAGACTCTCCTAACTAGTCGTCTATTCTGTTATCATCATTCTTTAAATCCAAGGAGATCAAGATATGGGAGCACATTTATCTGAAGTTTAACAATTCTTGAATTACCTCCCGCTGAAAGGGGATAAGGTCATAAGAAGAGAATCCAAAGGAAACTTTTGAATCTTTTGTCCATTACAATGGGAAGTGGGAAGCACCTATCGCCCCAGTGGTAACCATTTAAGTGACATATCGTCCCCTAACTCTGACAGACTTATCCTTCCAAATAGGATTGAGTTTGGAGTAGAGTGCCACTAGTTTTCTCCCAGGAAGACTGAATAGAATCATCCCGCCAATGACAAATTTACTTTAGGCCATATGGGGGAAAGTGCCCCCACTACATTTTAAATAATTTTGATAATTATTATAGTCTACACATAAGAAAAAACATGTCCATTTCTTGATATTTAACGCCCACCCAATAAAATACAACTTCTAAAATCTATACTAGCATACAATGCAAGAAGTTTATTCTACACTTGTAAAATAAAAATATATGTGTAGATTTTATATATAACTATTACTAATTGTCTTTGTGTATAGACATGTTTATGATTGATTTTTACAAATATAAATTTGCATTTATTTGATTTTAGTTTAGAATTTTTTTAAGAGAAAAAGTAATATTTAAGAATATATTTAATTTTCAAATGATACTTAAAATTAAAAATAGAAAGGAGTAAAATCCTAACACATATTTAATTTATTATGTATTTTTCGGAGAAGGTGATCATGTATATATTTTAAAAATAAAATAACACATTTATAATAATAAAATTTATACATATATTGCCCCTACAAATTAAAATGTCTGGGTCCGTCCCTGCATCCACCTACTTACTAGTGTCAGTTTGCTACTGAAGAAATAGAAGAATATCCCCACAGTGAGAGTAATTCCATCCGACGATATAAAACTTTCAAGGACTTGATAATACTTCATACATTGAGCGTAATTTTGAAACACCCTGACTTAATTATTTATTTATTTATTTATTTGATTTGATTGATTAAATTATTTAAATAATTATTTTATGTGATTTATGATGTATTTGGCCGGTGTCAACATTTGTGGTGGTTTGTGTTTACTTAATTAGTCTTAGTGGGATTTAATTAATTAATTAATAGAAATTTGGTAGAAAATAAGGAATTGGGCTAATTTGGTAAATTAAAAGAATTAGATGGTTAGTGGAGAGAAACTAATGTTTAGTTGGGTCAAAATTACAATTATGAGGAAGTTAATTAGGTTATTATATAATTAGAAAAATAAAGAAATATGGGTTATTTGGAATTTTGTTTGAAACGTGAAAAGAATTTAGAGAAGAGCATTGGAGATCTAGGGCTTGAGGAAAGAGAACCATTAAAGAGTTGTTTGCTTGCTTTTGTTGGAATTACAAGGTAGGAGTTATTCATCTAAGGGTGCCTTAATCATGAAAGGGCATAGAGGTTTGCATTAACCTCCAATAGGGTTTTCTTTTCTCTATTGCTTGATGACAATCTGATAAATTATTAGTGTGATTCTTTTTTATGTCATGAACTGATGTGAAATTCGTATTTATTGTTGTGTTGTCTCATGTTCCTGAGTTAACTCATTAGATGATGAGTTTGTGTTGTAATTGGTGAAATTTGATGTTAATTGGTAAGTTTAGGATGTAATAACAGTAGATAATTGATATAAGATGTTATATTTTCGAAATAAGTTGTTATAGTATGTTAGGGCATGTTTGGAAAGAATATAGATGGCAGAAACTGAGTATTTTCGTCATGGATTCTGTGGTAATCGATTACCACTTAATGATAATCAATTACCAGCTTAAAAATTAAATTTTTTGAGTTTTTCGGGGTCCGTAATCGATTACCACGTATTGCTAATCTATTACTCCAGGACGGCAGGAATTTTTTTGAAGTAAAACTAAAAATCACATAATTTTTGTTCCGTAAATCTAAATGAGGTACAGTTTAAAGCCTTGGAAAGATAACACGTATGGCTGTCTCATAGTGATATCTTAAGAGGCTAGATTGGTACCGTAAATTGTGAAATTAATTGTTTTTACTTGTAATGTAATAGTCGATGATAACAAACGAATGGTTAATTATTATAAACGAGTGAATTAATGATGAAGCGATGTTAAGGTGATTTAACATGATTGAGTGTTTCGCAGTTGTTTATACTATATGTGAATATATAATGTGAAGTGCAAGTATAATTATGTGAATTGTTGTAATTACTTGTTGATGATTCTTGAGATGAGTAGTTCGGAGTGAGAACTATTGGTGATGCATTGAATTCATGATTGTTTACGGTCAGAGTGGGGTTATATTTATTGATATGTTGTTGTTGTTACATGATTGTTTACAGTTAGAGTGGGGTTGTTTTCATTGTGGTGTTGTTGTCATTGCATTTTTATATGCTATGCATCATATGTTGTCATTGTTGTAAAAGAGGCGAGTCACGAGTTTTGAGTGGGGACTAGTGACTTGTCCCAAGCTCAGAGTGAGGGCTTGGAGCTTAGTTGTTAGGGCTCGGGGTTCATATGTTTTGACCCAGTTTGTATGAAGAACCAAATAGGCGAGTCATGAGTTCAGATGTTGGAACTTGTGATTCGTCCCAAGTTCAGAGTAGGGGCTTGGAGCTCAGAATGGGAGCTTGGTTCAAGAACTAAATGTTGAGTTGAAACCGCATGCATATAGAGTTTAATTGCGAGTCCAGTTCAGAGTGGGGACCGTGGCGAGCATGAGTTTAGTCGATGTTGTATTGCATTACATAATGGTTATGCAAATGATATGTTTGTGCATTTTAGAATACCCTTGTATGGATTTTTGAAATTATTGATGATCCTGATGTGGGTGAAATATGAATACATGATATTGTGGTGCATGTTTGATATGTGCATGCTTTGTGATGTGTGAATTTACTCTGATTATTCTATGCACCGATTATTATTTGAATGTTTTTTCACCCCCTTTTTATGTTGTTGCATCTGTGCTCCTCTGGAGTACAGAAAATTAGGTACTTAAGTAGGAGCTCGATGTAGAGTATGACGCTGTGCCTTTTTAGTTGCTTGTCGATCGAGTCGTATAGTTGGAGTCTCTCTGATATGTAACATGAAGGGAACATATTAATATTTTTTTATGATTATGTTGCATATCTTTTCATTTATTTTGATGTTGAACCACTTTTCAAACTAATAATGTTGTTGAGGCTTTTCAATGTCAAGTATTTTATAATTTCCGCTGCTTACCAAATGATTTAATTTCCAATTATGTGGTTCATGTATGTTTTCCTGCTATTTGAATAGCATCCTAATTTAAGGATTAATGTATTATACATGTTTTATTTAATTATTTATCCAATAGTGAAGTGGGGTGTTACATAGTGGTATCAGAGAAAGTCGGTCCATCTGACCATGTTTGTGTAATGTTGTTTGTTCCCTTACATGCGACATGTGTGTGATTGAAACAAGTAGGGGAGAAGCTTCTGCTTCTCTGAGATGTTTCAGGTGTAGATGGTTAGTTCAGCGTGTTGCTGATTGCAAGAGTGCAGGTTGTTGGATGAAACTATGTTGTTTTTTGAACCCGAAGATAGTATGGTTCAATGACTACTTCCTTGGTGTGTGTGAATTGTCCTTTGATAATTTATGGTAGAGATTTTGGGACTAACTTAGTTTGTTTGCCTCTAATCAACTCGATGTTATTCTGGGAATGAATTGATTGGAGTTCAACCACGTGCTCATGGTGTTCATGGTGTTCACATCCTTGAGTGGGGGAAGCGAGAGAATGATTATGGATCTATCTGTTGTGTGTTAGTTTCCTGAAGTGTTCCAAGAAGACATTAGTTATTTGCCTCCAGAGTGTGAGGCGAAGTTTGATATGGACTTAGTACCTGGTACTAGTCCTGTGTCGATGGCTTCTTATAGGATGTCTGCTTCAGAACTGAGTGAGCTAAAGAAACAATTATCTACTTGAGAAAAAATTTGTTCGATCGAGTGTCTCGCCGTGGAGAGCGATGTTGTTAGTTAAGAAGAAAGATGGTAGCATGAGGATGTGCGTTGACTATCGACAAATGAACAAGGTTACTATTAAGAATAAATACCCTCTTCTGATAATTAATGTTTTGATGGATCAGTAGGTTGATTCTTGCGTGTTTAGCAAGATTGATTTGCATTCGGATTATCATTAGATTCATGTGAAGAACGACGATATTCCGAAGACTGCATTCAAAACAAGATATGGTCACTATGAGTATTCAGTGATGCTATTTGGCACGTATAACGCGTCTGGAGTGTTCATGGAGTACATGAATAGAATATTCCATCTGTACTTAGATCAGTTTATGGTTGTGTTCATCGATGATATTTTGATATATTGTAAGTCTGATGAAGAGCATGCAAAACATATGAGAGTGGTTTTGTAAACCTTGAAAGAAAACAAGTTGTAACTGAAGTTGTCTAAGTGTGAGTTCTAGTTGAAGGAAGTGAGTTTCCTTCGTCATGTGATATCTAGTGGTGGTATCATAGTGGATCCATCGAAGATAGATGCGGTGTTGTAATGGGAGACTTTGAAGTCTATCATTGATATTAGAAGTTTTCTTGGTTTGGCTAGTTACCACCAGAGGTTTATTGAAGGCTTTTCAAAGTTGGCATTGCCTTTGACTCAGTTGACTAGAAAAGGTTAACCTTACGTGTGGATTTTTCAGTGTGAAGAGAGTTTTCAAGAACTCAAGAAGAAGTTGACGTCTTCTCTAGTTTTGATTTTTCCAAGTCCAAGTGAATCCTTTATTTTGTATTGTGATGTTTCGAAGATGGGTCTAGGTGGTGTGTTGATTCAGAATGGTTAGGTTGTGGCTTATGCTTCTAAACAATTGAAAGTTCATGAGAAGAATCCTATTCATGATCTAGATTTGGAAGCCGTGGTGTTTGTGTTGAAAATTTGGTGGCATTATCTGTTTGGTTCCAGATTCAAAGTGTTTAGTAACCACAAGAGTCTAAAGTATCTCTTCGATAAGAAAGATTTGAATATGAGGCATAGGAGGTGGCTCGAATTTCCAAAGGATTATGATTTTGGTTTGAGTTACCATTCATGTAAAGCAAATGTCGTAGATGATACTTAGACCAAAAAGTCGTTGCATATGTCGATGGTTATGGTTCGAGAATTAGAGTTTGATGAAAAATTCAGAGACATGAGTTTGGTGTGTGAAGATACTCCTAACAGTGTGAAGTTGGGTGTGTTGAAACTGACCAGTGATATCCTTGAAGAGATCAGAGAAGGTCAGAAATTGGATTTGAGATTGATCGACCTGTTAATGTTAATCAATCAAGGAAAATGAGGTGATTTTAGGATCGATGATAATGGCGTAATGAGATTCTGAGAAAGAGTTTGTGTGCCTGATATCCTAGAGCTTAAGAAGATTATTCTTGAGGAATGTTATAAGAGTGGTCTGAGTATTCATCCCGGTACCACTAAGATGTATCAAGACTTAAAGAAAATGTTTTGGTGACCAGGAATGAATAAGGATATAACTGAGTTCGTTTATGCGTGTTTGACTTGTCAAAAGTCGAAGATTCAACATCAGAAGCCGTCAGGAGTGATCAAACAATTGAGTATTCATGAGTGGAAGTGGGACAACATTTCCATGATTTTTGTGATGAGTTTTCTGAATACGACAAAAGGATGTGATTCCATCTGGGTTATTGTCGATAAACTGACTAAATCGGCTCATTTCATTCTGATTAAGATCAATTATTCTTTGCAAAAATTACTCGAGTTGTATATTAAGAAGGTTATTAGCTTTCATGATATTCCTTCGAGCAATATGTCAGATAGGGATTCGAGATTCACATAGAGGTTTTGGAAGAGCTTGTAGGAAGCGATGGGGAATAAGCTAATGTTGAGTTCTGCTTATCATCCATAGATAAATGGTCAGATAGAGAGGAGTATTTAGTCTTTGGAGAATTTTTTGAGAGCGTGTTTTTTTGAGCAGGGAGGTAACTAGGATAGTTACTTACCATTGGTTGACACTACAAAAAAACTTGTAAATTGTGGCGGTTATGTTAAGAAAATTATGGCGGTTTCAACCGCCGTAATTAACAAATACGACGTTTTTTAAAACGCCGTAAATTGGCTGCCGCTAGGTAAATAGTGGCGATTAAACATTAAGCGCCGTACAAACCACCGTTTTATACATAGTTAAAAATGGCGTTTTTATTTTGTAAAAAGTGACAGTTTCCAACGCCATATATTACACATAATAAACAAATATATACTAACATTACGTCGGTTAAAACCGTCGTAATTTACTAATAATTACATTGGTTTAAACTATTCTAAATTCTTATTGATATAAGCCAAAATTACATTGTATAAATGCCATATTTTTCAAATTAATTATATTATTTAAGTATGTGTGTGTGGGTGTGTATATATATCTCATTAAAAGTTAAAATTTAAACTTTACACAATTGTTCATTCTCCACATCAGAATAGTATAATGGGGCCTTGGTTTTACTTGCTAAAGTAGAGTATTGGTTCAAAAGTGGAGTACTTTATCTTGTCACTTTGATATTTAAAACACAATCAGATTGAACAACAGGAAAAAAATACACACATGGTTTGATCTTAAATTTGAGAGTGTGAAGTATTCCTTAAAATGAACTTGATTGTCAGTTAACTGTCTATGTCGATCAGTTGCAGAATTCAGCTGCAATATGGGAAGAATTAAAAAGAGAACTGTAGTAAGCGAAAAGTCTTTTAGTACTTTGCAAATATTATAAACGGTATGGATGAAAGGTAAATTAAATGGCAAGGAACTTTCAAGCCTTTGTAAGTATTGAAGGGTTGGAATACAAAACAGAAACTGAGGATGGTAGAGTTTGGGAGAAGAAAAGATGTGTTAGAAAAGTTTAGGTGAAGATATACCCCAAGGGAAAAAGCCTTGTAGTTTAAAAAGTAGTCCTAAAGTACTCAAATGTAAAATTTGAATTCAATTAGTTTTGTTTAAGGTTTAACAGAAGCAACTTTTTCTCTTATACATCATAAAAGAAAGAAAAGGGTGCGATTTAATCTCCACTCAAATTGATAATCTGTCAGTAGGTGATAAATAATAATCAAGTTAATATCATAGATAACAAAATTTCTACCTACTAGTACCAAGAGCAGGAAGTGAGAGTGAGTATGCATTACATGTGAGATTTTGTTGGAGCCATTTTGAGTTCCTTTCAACAACATAACATCAAACTTATACAATGCATCCCAAAATACCTTTCTAGCCTCAAAGGTTGCATCCTATGATATTTCAAAATACACATTAATATAGAAACAAAATGTACAACATAAGTCAGCATGGTTAACTGGAAGAACTTGAGCATGAATAGTATTCTCACTTTTTCTTGCCTTCACTACAAATGCTTATATATTAGAAATTAGCATGATCATGAAGTTACAATTTTAAAAGGTTCATTTGCGAAATCCATTTTATTACTTACCGACAATAAGAAACAGAATAACCCTTCAACTTTATGTGAGGGTAGTTTGAGAGCAACTGCCGTAAAGAATGTGGCCCGATCTTTATATTTTCTTGTAGTGAATAGCCAAGGTAGGCTTATTTTTCTATCTGGACCACCTGTAGGTATCTACAAACATATACAACAATAAAACTTAATTACCAATGCTTATTTCATATGAAAAGGTAATGTGAATTGTTTTGGTAGTAAATACACTATTGTCTTGTTAATATTAGTACTTACTAGAACGTTGAGACATTTTAGGTATATCAACTATGAATTACTTGCTACCATAACAACTCATGGGTTAATATACATACAGAGTTCAAGAGGGTTCAAGAGAGAAGACATTGTATTTAGATTTATTAAACAAATGTGTGTGTAAGATTGGACTTTTGATGGAACTTTTACTAGTTGAAAGGTATATATCTACCGATAATTAGCATAATAAGCCAGATAGATATGTGTAAAAAATTGTTGGATCTTAAGCATAATGTTACCCAAATGTAACATTATTTTTCCAATATAAAATTAAGGATATGGTAAGAGCTAGTTACTGTAGGGGGTCTATCAGTGTTATAAGTACATTATGTATTAAATCATTACTCATTTAAGAAAAGAATAAAAACAATGACATTAAATAGAGTAAGAAATTGAAATTCAAACAATGATAAACTCAAATCTCTTCTTTGACCACAAAACTCCAATTTATTTGATATTAAATAGTTAAGAGCAAAGCATTAAGGATTTTGATATAATATTGTACCATAGTGTTGGAATGAAAGATATGTATTGTATTTGGAATGTAAAAATGGGGGTAATTTGTGGGGTCCAAAACACGCCAGCCCAGAGAAGCACCGGCAGGTTGTTCGCGCCAACACTAACAAATCTTATCAACCGATGTTGCATCGATGCCTTTCAACACTTTTTACACATACTCCATCAGATAATTTCATCTTGAGCAACATAACCGTTTGTTTCATCCCTCAAAAGTCCCTTTAGAAAATTAAAGACTATAAGTTATTTTAAAAATAAAATATACTAATATACTAATCAAAACATGACCAACAAATATAAAGTGGGATTTTGTGGTAATTTTCTGCTACATAGATATAACTTCTATCATAGATATGGCCAAATCCCATTAGTGATGTTGGCATTTGTAAAACAGTAAGATAAAAACAAATAAAACACTTTTCTTTATTTTAATTTCCTCTCTCCTTTTAAGAAATTAAAAGACTTTAAACCTCTTTTGAAGTCAAAGAAGAAATAGTAATGTGAAAAATTAAAAATTAAAAAGTGGAAATGAAAAAATAAAATAAAAAACTACCATTATTTTTTGCTACACAAGATTACAGCTCATGGCATATATTCCCTCGATATAACCCCACCATTGCTCCCTTATATGGAGTGAGATCAAACAACATATTCAATTTATAAATAAAAACTATATAGTTGCCCCATATTGTCAAATAGTAACTAAAAGCATCAAAAGTATAGTTATGTTTTAGTATCCATTACAAGTAATTAACTCTTTTAAAAAAAGAGCAAATGGATCAATAAAACCAAAGCATGGGTTTGGTTCTTTCTAATGATGCTAAGCCTATGTTGAAATAGACTCATGAACTTCATCAAAGGTTCATTGGTGCAATTAACCAACTCTGAAACTGCTGTTACTAGTGAATAAAATTTATAAAAAAAATTATAGAGAGACAAACACATGGTTATGATTCTTATCACAAAAATATATCAATATCAAACAGAACTATTACATCTCATCAGGTCTTCAACTTCCAACAAACCTTTTAGTCATACAGTTGCAATAAAATAGAAAATAGAAACACAAATCAAAAACAATGGACACATGTAATGACAACAACTTGTGAAAAAAAGAGAAAATAGAAATGAAAATCACAATCAACAGACAAATGTTTGTTTACGCCGTCAAATGCTATCTATACAACCTCAATCCTCAATCGCATCGAGGTCACAACATCAAATGTGTGAATTCAAACAAAAGAATAGCTCAATACCTAACACTGCACACGAATCCCACTATTCTTGTATTCAACATAGAGACATCTAGAAAATTGATCGATGCAACTAAAACAACAAACACATACATCCTCATTTCAAAAACAAAAAATAGCATAACATCAATACTTCAAAATTTCAAAGTAAAACACAAATCTCAGAACATAGAAGTATAATAAAAGAGCAATTAAAAAACACTCACACTTTAGTGGAAGCATAAACAGCATAAAGTGGATCGGAAGGAAAAACAATAGCAGCACCAGAACCAATGTTAACAATCACTTCCTTTTTCTCTTCAACATCCAAGGTAAAACAACATGGGTAACCTTAATAGTCCCAACAACATTCACCTTAATCAAAATCTTCAGAAGCTCCTCATCCAATTCATGAAAGAATCTCGCATAAAGGTAAGAAATTCTCGTATTGTTAATTAACACCCAATATCCAACCCTTCAATTGTTTCACTAATTCTATATATTATAAACTAAAATTTATAATTGACATATTTAGAATAGCTAGAAATCAAATGCAAAAACAGAAACCAAATGATAAAATCAAACAAAATTTATGAAAATTGATCTACACAAAGCATGATAGTAGAAAACCTAATAACTCTTCTAAATCCTTACATGTCTGTCAAAAAATTTCCATATTATCATAAAAAATATAAACTATGTCCTTACCTTGAAATTGCAATTGCAGCAGATTTCCAAGTACCAGAACGTTGCGAAACTCCGACGCAGTGAAATGGAGCAACAGAACGATTGGTTACAGAACTATAGATTGGGGATTTGTGACAGAACGAAACAAAACGAAAATAAGGGTTCAAGTGTAACGCCCCGATTTGTCAGTTTTATTTAATCGAGTCAATTTAATTATTTTTGTTTTTATATTATTTTATTCTTGACTTTTATTTTATAATATATTATTTTTCGTCGTTATTATGTTTGATCGCGTTTTGAGAGCGTTTGAGAGATATTTGAGCGAAAGGGTAAAATGGTCTTTTAAAGGGGTAGATATTTTTAGAAAAATAAGATATTTTTCTTTTCTTGGAATATTTATATATAGAAAGATAGAGATAAGAGAGATATTTTATGAGATTGAGAGAAAGAAGAGAAAAACAAAGAGAAAAGAGAAAAGAAAGGAAAAAGAAGAAAGAAGTGGAAAATCGATCAACAAAGCTTGGAATCTTCGATTAATCGGGTAAGGGTGTGAAACATTGTTATATTATCCATGCTTATGATTATGTGGGTGTGTGTTGGAATTGTTTGGTTGTTTTAGAGATATTTGTGGTTAGGTTGAATTTGAACACAATCGATAGAAACCGATGTTTTCGCGGATGAAATTCGGAATAAATTGCGTAGATTAGTCGTATGAGGTTAGGCCGAGATTATAGAAACTCGTTTGGTTGAAATCGGTTGATATTGTGAGTTTTGACATTTTTGGGTTTTGAGAATGTGAGATTTTGGTGAAAATCGAACGTCGTAGAATTATCGTTTTATGGTCCTAAAACGTTGATATATATTTGATAAGGATTACTGTGTATTTGTTTCGAAGAAAATAATTGAATCGGTCGGTTTTTCGGACGAAAATGCCAGAACCCGTAGCAGCCCGCGGGGCAATTTTGTGGTTTTTGGCAAAACTTCGGAAATTCATATCTCTTGAACCGTAAGTCGGTTTTGACCCCCGTTCGAAGCGTTGGAAAGCTAATGAGATGTTCTTTCTAGGAAAAATGGTTTTGAGGTCTGAACCTGGTCCAATCGGAACAGTATTTTCGAAACGTTTCGTTGTGTCCGGCCTCCGGTTTATGTTTTTGCGTTATTTTGAAATATCCATATCTTTTGTGTTGTTTATCCGATTGAGGTGTTCTTTATATGGATGTGAAGCTAAAAATATGTTCTATGATTTGGTGAAGAAAAATATTATTTTTAGCCGACTTTTAACCGACTTTTCTGGTAAACCGTAAATCGAATTGTTTGGTTATTTGTGAGAACGTTCGGTTGCCGTTTGACACAATTGATGTGAATGTATGTGGATTGTGTGTGATGAATGCATGACTATATTGTGAATATGTATGCATGTCAAGAGTGTCATGAGTCATGTTGTATGTGAAGCATCATGATGTGCATTCTTGCATTGTGGGGTTCTAAGATGAATCCGTTGTAACGTCGTAAGCCTTTTGAGAGGTGGGGGCGATGATTACAAACGATTGTAAGCCTTTTGAGAGGTGGGAGCAATCGGATTGTAAGCCTTTTGAGAGGTGGGAGCAATCCATAAACATTGTAAGCCTTTGTAGAGGTGGTAGCAATGGGTGAACATCGTATGCCCGACGGGGAGTTACACTAAGTAACGAGCGATGGTTCCAATAAGTTCTTCAATTAAACTTGAGATGAAATGAGTCGGTACCGCATTGCATTTGCATAGAGTCGTGAGTCGGTCTCTATAATTTGCATTGGTCATCTTTGTATATGTGCATTGATGAATGGACATGAATATATGTGTTTATGTTGAATGAATGGTGATGAATTGAGATGTATTGGTGATACATGTATTTGAGCATGAAGGAATATGCCTATGTGAAGGAAGCGTTAATTACGGATTGTTATGCCGTGTATTTGATTTATGGTATATGCTTGGTGTTATATGTATATACATGCACAGTGATAAGTTGTGGTGAGAATGTGGTATATGTGTATTATATGTTGAGATATATAATTATATGCAACGTTATTATGATAATATTTTTCACCCTTCTGCTGGAATATGCTTTTTATGGCATAGTGCAGATTGCCAGCTTTAGAGGCGTGGAGGCAAGTGGAAGAGTTAGATCTTCGTCTTTGCTTAGGTCTTGGTGTCTGCTCTGATACGTAGCACGGGAGTCGGGGAAACGATTATTTTATTTATGTATATAATTGTTGAATATATTTGGTATTACCTTTATATGGAAAAGTTTCCCAATTGAGGGTAACCTATTTTATGCTATGTATCAAATTTATGAGCAAGGAGTGTGTATTCTTATTTTAAAATGTGGCATCCTTGTTTCTGTTGGAAAAATAAATTTTTAGTAACTCTGATTTTATTTATGTATTATTTATTCGCGATGGGAATTAGGGTGTTAAATTAGTGGTATTAGAGCAGGTCGGTCCGTCCGGCCAAGTTGTTGAGTCAGTTGGAGTGACAGTTAAATACTGTCGTTGTTGTTTGTTCCTTAGTACGTGATATGTGTGTGAAACACTGTCAGTGCTTTCTGGTTTTTGGTAATCCTTTGTCTTTAGGTGTGAGATTGAGATAAGTGGGGGAGAAGCTGGAACTTCTCCAAGTTGCGTCTGTTGTGGAGCGTGGGCTCAGTGTGCCGTTGACTGCAAGATTGTAAGTGTGGTTTGGACAGCGTTGCTCCCGGTTCTGGAAGGAAGGCAGAGGTAAGGTTTATGTCAACTAAGGATTTGTGCCTTAGGTAGTTTTGCGCACAGGATGCAAGAAATGCTATTATAGTTTGGTAAAGACGGTTTATGCCTCATCATGATTGTCGGCTGTCTATTGACAAATTGAGGAACTGATCACCCTTAATCTCTTGTTGATAGCAGACGGAAATTATGTTGGATGGAATAGGCGTGTCTTTCCGGCTTTGATAGTGGGTGAAATAAATTGTTTGGAATTAAGGAAATGGTTACAGATTGTTTTGTTGAGTCGATGAAGATTCTAATATCTGAAGGTGAGCCGAATTCGAGGTTTTTGTATGTTGGTCCAGTTGGGAAGTCATTGAGAGAAAACGATTGGGTATCGTTAATGGTTGTTCTCAGAGAGTAGAGTGTGAACTCAAATTGGACGAAGGTGATGATTTGAGGTTTGGATCTGCTAAGTACGTAGAAGAACTTTTAGGACGTGAAACTCAGATGGAAAGAATGGTTGGAAGACTTACTGGAAAAGGGATTTGTGAGACCAAGTGTGTCGCCTTAGAGAGCTCCAGTATTGTTAGTAACAAACTGGATGGATGATTGAATGGAATAACAAGCATGATGGGTATAATGGTATTGAGACTTTGGAAAGGAAAACTTAGAGTTCTGGTGAGGTTTGAAGTCTTTGGAATTTTAGAGCACTAATGGAAAATTTTGAGAGAACCTTTAGGTATGGATGTAATATTTAAGAGTTCTTTTTGGTTGGTTATTGCTACATGTTGGGATTTATGGAATTTGGACGGTTAAGAGAAGGACTTGTGTATGGATTACTGACAGTGGAGTAAGGTAACGATTGAGAATAAGCGTTCGCTCTCATGGATAGATAACTGGAATGGTTTGATTGATTTGGAGTAAAATTACAATTGTTTGGCACGTTTGATAAGGATAGTGAATTGTGTGAGTTGAGGCTTTGATCGATTTAATGTGACTGGTTATGGTTGTTATCATCGGAATAGGTTGTTATTTGCTCGGTTAGGCTTGTATGTGAGTCTGGACAAGTTTAGATGAGGTTTGGTTTGTTTGGATATTATAACGTGCAGTGATGTTGTTTGGTGTTAGTAATGCGTCTGTAATGTTTGTGGAGTAGAGGAATCGTATCTTCCATATTTATTTGGATAAGTTCGTAAGGGCTTTGATTGAGAACGTTTGGATCTGTTATAAATTCAGAGGAAGAACAGGTAGAGTGTGTGGGATTTGAATTACAAGTATTGAAAAGAGATGAAGCTTTATGCTAAGTTGTTCGAGTGAGAATTTTGGTTGAAAAGGTTAGTTTTCTTGGATATGTTATTTCTGAGGATGGTATTTTTGTGGATTCATCAAAAGTAGATGCAGTTCTACAATGAGAGGTTTCGAAGTTGGTTAAGGAGATTAGAAGCTTTTTGGACTTTAGTTGGTTATTACCGGAGGTTATGGAAGGTTTTTCCAAGTCAGCGTTTTCGTTACTTCGGTTGACTTGCAAAGGGTGAGTCGTTTGCTTTGGATGTTCATTGTGAGGAAAGTTTGAGAGGATTAAAGTAGAAATGGTCTACGGCTCCAGTTTTGATTCTGTGTGATCCTGTTCAACCGTTTGTGAGGTATTGTGATGTGTCTTTGATGAGTTTAGTCAGTGTGTTAATGCAAGAGGGTAAAGTCGTGGCTTATGCTTTACGACAATTGAGGATTCATAAAAGGATCTATACTATTCTGGATTTGGAATTGGTCGCGGTTGTATTGTGTTGGAATATTTGGAGGTATCATCTTTATGGTTCTAGGTTCGAAGGGTTGGTAACCGCAAGAGTTTAGAGTACTTGTTTGGTCTGAAGGAATAGAGTATGAGACGATGAGGATGGTTAGAATTTGTGACGAGTTATGAATGTGACTTGGATTATCCTTCGGGAAAAGCTAAGGTTGTGCCGGATGAGTTAAGTCGAAGGTTTTATACATGTCTATTTTGATGGTGAGGGAGTTAGAATTATTTGAGCAGTTCAGAGACTTGTGTCTGGTGTGTAAGCTAACATGCAGAGTGCTAGGTTGGGTATATTATAGTGCACAATGATTTTTGGCAGAGGTGAGAAAGAGTTAGACTTTGGACGTGAGATTGGCAGACTTGATGGTTTCGAGTAATCCGAGTGTGCAACGGAAGTGTGAGGTGGCACATTTTGTAATTACGTGTGGGACTTGTAAGAGTTCATAGGTTGAACATTGGAAACATGTAGGAGTGTTGAGACCATTGGACGTTTCAGAATGGAAGTGTTAGGTGAAAGGTTTAGATATTCTTCATGGGCTACTATGTAGATGGAGGTTTTGGTTGTATGTTCGATTGGTGAATCGTAGCATGGTTGTAATAAGGTTGTGTGACAAGGATGTTGGTATTCTAGTTTTGTTGAGGTTGTTGAGACAATGTGGTGTAGTGGAACTTGTGTTCTTGTTTGTGTTGTTGCCTCGTTCCTATCGTGTTAGTTCGAGTGCGAGTAGCTAATTCCTGTGTGGGGAGTTAATGGAGTGTTACCTAGAGTGGGGGTAACGATCTTGTTGTGTTTCGGTTCAAGTGTGAACCTGTGTGTTGGTATCGTGGTTTTCCTTGAGTTGTGAGTTGGTCGTCAAGTGCATTGTATGGGCTTTGCATCTTGTCGTTGTAGTTGCCATCGTTGTCGTGTCGTTGTTGTAGCTGCGGTTAGCAAGGTGGTTTGTCAGTTTGTGCTATTCGTGGTGTGCTTTTGTTGGCATGTTAGTTTGTTGGTCGGATGTGAGAGTCGTATCCGGAGTTGTTCGTAGCGGTTATATTTTCGAGGACGAAAATGTCTAAGTGGGGGAGAATTGTAACGCCCCGATTTGTCAGTTTTATTTAATCGAGTCAATTTAATTATTTTCATTTTTATATTATTTTATTCTTGACTTTTATTTTATAATATATTATTTTTCGTCGTTATTATGTTTGATCGCGTTTTGAGAGCGTTTGGGAGATATTTGAGCGAAAGGGTAAAATGGTCTTTTAAAGGGGTAGATATTTTTAGAAAAATAAGATATTTTTCTTTTCTTGGAATATTTATATATAGAAAGATAGAGATAAGAGAGATATTTTATGAGATTGAGAGAAAGAAGAGAAAATCAAAGAGAAAAGAGAAAAGAGAGGAAAAAGAAGAAAGAAGTGGAAAATCGATCAACAAAGCTTGGAATCTTCGATTAATCGGGTAAGGGTGTGAAACATTGTTATATTATCCATGCTTATGATTATGTGGGTGTGTGTTGGAATTGTTTGGTTGTTTTAGAGATATTTGTGGTTAGGTTGAATTTGAACACAATCGATAGAAACCGATGTTTTCGCGGATGAAATTCGGAATAAATTGCGTAGATTAGTCGTATGAGGTTAGGCCGAGATTATAGAAACTCGTTTGGTTGAAATCGGTTGATATTGTGAGTTTTGACATTTTTGGGTTTTGAGAATGTGAGATTTTGGTGAAAATCGAACGTCGTAGAATTATCGTTTTATGGTCCTAAAACGTTGATATATATTTGGTAAGGATTACTGTGTATTTGTTTCGAAGAAAATAATTGAATCGGTCGGTTTTTCGGACGAAAATGCCAGAACCCGTAGCAGCCCGCAGGGCAATTTTGTGGTTTTTGGCAAAACTTCGGAAATTCATATCTCTTGAACCGTAAGTCGGTTTTGACCCCCGTTCGAAGCGTTGGAAAGCTAATGAGATGTTCTTTCTAGGAAAAATGGTTTTGAGGTCTGAACCTGGTCCAATCGGAACAGTATTTTTGAAACGTTTCGTTGTGTCCGGCCTCCGGTTTATGTTTTTGCGTTATTTTGAAATATCCATATCTTTTGCGTTGTTTATCCGATTGAGGTGTTCTTTATATGGATGTGAAGCTAAAAATATGTTCTATGATTTGGTGAAGAAAAATATTATTTTTAGCCGACTTTTAACCGACTTTTCTGGTAAACCGTAAATCGAATTGTTTGGTTATTTGTGAGAACGTTCGGTTGCCGTTTGGCACAATTGATGTGAATGTATGTGGATTGTGTGTGATGAATGCATGACTATATTGTGAATATGTATGCATGTCAAGAGTGTCATGAGTCATGTTGTATGTGAAGCATCATGATGTGCATTCTTGCATTGTGGGATTCTAAGATGAATCCGTTGTAACGTCGTAAGCCTTTTGAGAGGTGGGGGCGATGATTACAAACGATTGTAAGCCTTTTGAGAGGTGGGAGCAATCGGATTGTAAGCCTTTTGAGAGGTGGGAGCAATCCATAAACATTGTAAGCCTTTGGAGTGGTGGTAGCAATGGGTGAACATCGTATGCCCGACGGGGAGTTACACTAAGTAACGAGCGATGATTCCAATAAGTTCTTCAATTAAACTTGAGATGAAATGAGTCGGTACCGCATTGCATTTGCATAGAGTCGTGAGTCGGTCTCTATAATTTGCATTAGTCATCTTTGTATATGTGCATTGATGAATGAACATGAATATATGTGTTTATGTTGAATGAATGGTGATGAATTGAGATGTATTGGTGATACATGTATTTGAGCATGAAGGAATATGCCTATGTGAAGGATGCGTTAATTACGGATTGTTATGCCGTGTATTTGATTTATGGTATATGCTTGGTGTTATATGTATATACATGCACAGTGATAAGTTGTGGTGAGAATGTGGTATATGTGTATTATATGTTGAGATATATAATTATAAGGGTGTTCGCGGTGCGGTTTGGGCGGTTTTGACGCTAAAAATCATCCGAACCGCAAGAGAAAAAAGCATGCGGTTTGGTTTGGTTCGGTTGGTTTTTAAAAAAAATCCGAACCAAACCAAACCAAACCAATGCGGTTTGGATTGGTTCGGTTAGTTCGGTTTTTTACAAGATTTTTATTGAGTGATATTTACATATATAAAGAACAACATAACTTTGTATTTAGTCATTCACACATTGCCAAATAACAACAAAACTCATCATATTTAGACAAAAAGTTCTCATTCAATATACAAAAATAAATTTAAATAAAAGTGAAAAAAATAGTAGCATAAAACAATATCAAAAATATTATAATAAAACTGAAAATAGAGGAGAAGGGAGATTAGAGAAGATGAAAAAGAAAGAACATAAGAGATGTGAGATTAGAGAAGAAATGTGCGATAAAAATATAATTAGAAGAGAAAATAGTAACATAAAAATGAAAAAATAAAAAAACATGTGAGATGAGAGATTAGTGTAGAAGAGGTGACTCGTACATGACAAAGAAGATGAGAAGAATGCGCAATATTATTAGGAGAGATTTGAGAAGATTAAAACTGAAAAGTTAAGTGTGAGTAAGAGAAAATATTTCGTAATTGTAAGGTTAAGGCATAATGAGTTTAAGTTTTGGGTTAGATATGGGATAAGTGAAGTTTAGGTTGTAACATAATGCGGTTTGGTTTGGTTTAGCTCGGTTTGCAAAATACAAACCGCAAACCAAACCGAACCGTGCGGTTTTGTTAAAAGATGGCCCGAACAAATCCGAACCAAATGCGGTTTTTTGCGGTTTCGGTTTGGTTTGGTTTGGTTTGTGGTTTTCTATTGGGTTTGTTCGGTTTTGAACACCCCTATATAATTATATGCAACGTTATTATGATAATATTTCTCACCCTTCTGCTGGAATATGCTTTTTATGGCATAGTGAAGATTGCCAGCTTTAGAGGCGTGGAGGCAAGTGGAAGAGTTAGATCTTCGTCTTTGCTTAGGTCTTGGTGTCTGCTCTGATACGTAGCACGGGAGTCGGGGAAACGATTATTTTATTTATGTATATAATTGTTGAATATATTTGGTATTACCTTTATATGGAAAAGTTTCCCAATTGAGGGTAACCTATTTTATGCTATGTATCAAATTTATGAGCAGGGAGTGTGTATTCTTATTTTAAAATGTGGCATCCTTGTTTCTGTCGGAAAAATAAATTTTTAGTTACTCTGATTTTATTTATGTATTATTTATTCGCGATGGGAATTGGGGTGTTAAATTAGTGGTATCAGAGCAGGTCGGTCCGTCCGGCCAAGTTGTTGAGTCAGTTGGAGTGACAGTTAAATACTGTCGTTGTTGTTTGTTCCTTAGTACGTGATATGTGTGTGAAACACTGTCAGTGCTTTCTGGTTTTTGGTAATCCTTTGTCTTCAGGTGTGAGATTGAGATAAGTGGGGGAGAAGCTGGAACTTCTCCAAGTTGCGTCTGTTGTGGAGCGTGGGCTCAGTGTGCCGTTGACTGCAAGATTGTAAGTGTGGTTTGGACAGCGTTGTTCCCGGTTCTGGAAGGAAGGCAGAGGTAAGGTTTATGTCAACTAAGGATTTGTGTCTTAGGTAGTTTTGCGCACAGGATGCAAGAAATGCTATTATAGTTTGGTAAAGACGGTTTATGCCCCATCATGATTGTTGGCTGTCTATTGACAAATTGAGGAACTGATCACCCTTAATCTCTTGTTGATAGCAGACGGAAATTATGTTGGATGGAATAGGCGTGTCTTTCCGGCTTTGATAGTGGGTGAAATAAATTGTTTGGAATTAAGGAAATGGTTACAGATTGTTTTGTTGAGTCGATGAAGATTCTAATATCTGAAGGTGAGCCGAATTCGAGGTTTTTGTATGTTGGTCCAGTTGGGAAGTCATTGAGAGAAAGCAATTGGGTATCGTTAATGGTTGTTCTCAGAGAGTAGAGTGTGAACTCAAATTGGACGAAGGTGATGATTTGAGGTTTGGATCTGCTAAGTACGTAGAAGAACTTTTAGGATGTGAAATTCAGATGGAAAGAATGGTTGGAAGACTTATTGGAAAAGGGATTTGTGAGACCAAGTGTGTCGCCTTAGAGAGCTCCAGTATTGTTAGTAACAAACTGGATGGATGATTGAATGGAATAACAAGCATGATGGGTATAATGGTATTGAGACTTTGGAAAGGAAAACTTAGAGTTCTGGTGAGGTTTGAAGTCTTTGGAATTTTAGAGCACTAATGGAAAATTTTGAGAGAACCTTTAGGTATGGATGTAATATTTAAGAGTTCTTTTTGGTTGGTTATTGCTACATGTTGGGATTTATGGAATTTGGACGGTTAAGAGAAGGACTTGTGTATGGATTACTGACAGTGGAGTAAGGTAACGATTGAGAATAAGCGTTCGCTCTCATGGATAGATAACTGGAATGGTTTGATTGATTTGGAGTAAAATTACAATTGTTTGGCACGTTTGATAAGGATAGTGAATTGTGTGAGTTGAGGCTTTGATCGATTTAATGTGACTGGTTATGGTTGTTATCATCGGAATAGGTTGTTATTTGCTCGGTTAGGCTTGTATGTGAGTCTGGACAAGTTTAGATGAGGTTTGGTTTGTTTGGATATTATAACGTGCAGTGATGTTGTTTGGTGTTAGTAATGCGTCTGTAATGTTTGTGGAGTAGAGGAATCGTATCTTCCATATTTATTTGGATAAGTTCGTAAGGGCTTTGATTGAGAACGTTTGGATCTGTTATAAATTCAGAGGAAGAACAGGTAGAGTGTGTGGGATTTGAATTACAAGTATTGAAAAGAGACGAAGCTTTATGCTAAGTTGTTCGAGTGAGAATTTTGGTTGAAAAGGTTAGTTTTCTTGGATATGTTATTTCTGAGGATGGTATTTTTGTGGATTCATCAAAAGTAGATGCAGTTCTACAATGAGAGGTTTCGAAGTTGGTTAAGGAGATTAGAAGCTTTTTGGACTTTAGTTGGTTATTACCGGAGGTTATGGAAGGTTTTTCCAAGTCAGCGTTTTCGTTACTTCGGTTGACTTGCAAAGGGTGAGTCGTTTGCTTTGGATGTTCATTGTGAGGAAAGTTTGAGAGGATTAAAGTAGAAATGGTCTACGGCTCCAGTTTTGATTCTGTGTGATCCTGTTCAACCGTTTGTGAGGTATTGTGATGTGTCTTTGATGAGTTTAGTCAGTGTGTTAATGCAAGAGGGTAAAGTCGTGGCTTATGCTTTACGACAATTGAGGATTCATAAAAGGATCTATACTATTCTGGATTTGGAATTGGTCGCGGTTGTATTGTGTTGGAATATTTGGAGGTATCATCTTTATGGTTCTAGGTTCGAAGGGTTGGTAACCGCAAGAGTTTAGAGTACTTGTTTGGTCTGAAGGAATAGAGTATGAGACGATGAGGATGGTTAGAATTTGTGACGAGTTATGAATGTGACTTGGATTATCCTTCGGGAAAAGCTAAGGTTGTGCCGGATGAGTTAAGTCGAAGGTTTTATACATGTCTATTTTGATGGTGAGGGAGTTAGAATTATTTGAGCAGTTCAGAGACTTGTGTCTGGTGTGTAAGCTAACATGCAGAGTGCGAGGTTGGGTATATTAAAGTGCACAGTGATTTTTGGCAGAGGTGAGAAAGAGTTAGACTTTGGACGTGAGATTGGCAGACTTGATGGTTTCGAGTAATCCGAGTGTGCAACGGAAGTGTGAGGTGGCACATTTTGTAATTACGTGTGGGACTTGTAAGAGTTCATAGGTTGAACATTGGAAACATGTAGGAGTGTTGAGACCATTGGACGTTTCAGAATGGAAGTGTTAGGTGAAAGGTTTAGATATTCTTCATGGGCTACTATGTAGATGGAGGTTTTGGTTGTATGTTCGATTGGTGAATCGTAGCATGGTTGTAATAAGGTTGTGTGACAAGGATGTTGGTATTCTAGTTTTGTTGAGGTTGTTGAGACAATGTGGTGTAGTGGAACTTGTGTTCTTGTTTGTGTTGTTGCCTCGTTCCTATCGTGTTGGTTCGAGTGCGAGTAGCTAATTCCTGTGTGGGGAGTTAAGGGAGTGTTACCTAGAGTGGGGGTAACGATCTTGTTGTGTTTCGGTTCAAGTGTGAACCTGTGTGTTGGTATCGTGGTTTTCCTTGAGTTGTGAGTTGGTCGTCAAGTGCATTGTATGGGCTTTGCATCTTGTCGTTGTAGTTGCCATCGTTGTCGTGTCGTTGTTGTAGCTGCGGTTAGCAAGGTGGTTTGTCAGTTTGTGCTATTCGTGGTGTGCTTTTGTTGGCATGTTAGTTTGTTGGTCGGATGTGAGAGTCGTATCCGGAGTTGTTCGTAGCGGTTATATTTTCGAGGACGAAAATGTCTAAGTGGGGGAGAATTGTAACGCCCCGATTTGTCAGTTTTATTTAATCGAGTCAATTTAATTATTTTCATTTTTATATTATTTTATTCTTGACTTTTATTTTATAATATATTATTTTTCGTCGTTATTATGTTTGATCGCGTTTTGAGAGCGTTTGGGAGATATTTGAGCGAAAGGGTAAAATGGTCTTTTAAAGGGGTAGATATTTTTAGAAAAATAAGATATTTTTCTTTTCTTGGAATATTTATATATAGAAAGATAGAGATAAGAGAGATATTTTATGAGATTGAGAGAAAGAAGAGAAAATCAAAGAGAAAAGAGAAAAGAGAGGAAAAAGAAGAAAGAAGTGGAAAATCGATCAACAAAGCTTGGAATCTTCGATTAATCGGGTAAGGGTGTGAAACATTGTTATATTATCCATGCTTATGATTATGTGGGTGTGTGTTGGAATTGTTTGGTTGTTTTAGAGATATTTGTGGTTAGGTTGAATTTGAACACAATCGATAGAAACCGATGTTTTCGCGGATGAAATTCGGAATAAATTGCGTAGATTAGTCGTATGAGGTTAGGCCGAGATTATAGAAACTCGTTTGGTTGAAATCGGTTGATATTGTGAGTTTTGACATTTTTGGGTTTTGAGAATGTGAGATTTTGGTGAAAATCGAACGTCGTAGAATTATCGTTTTATGGTCCTAAAACGTTGATATATATTTGGTAAGGATTACTGTGTATTTGTTTCGAAGAAAATAATTGAATCGGTCGGTTTTTCGGACGAAAATGCCAGAACCCGTAGCAGCCCGCAGGGCAATTTTGTGGTTTTTGGCAAAACTTCGGAAATTCATATCTCTTGAACCGTAAGTCGGTTTTGACCCCCGTTCGAAGCGTTGGAAAGCTAATGAGATGTTCTTTCTAGGAAAAATGGTTTTGAGGTCTGAACCTGGTCCAATCGGAACAGTATTTTTGAAACGTTTCGTTGTGTCCGGCCTCCGGTTTATGTTTTTGCGTTATTTTGAAATATCCATATCTTTTGCGTTGTTTATCCGATTGAGGTGTTCTTTATATGGATGTGAAGCTAAAAATATGTTCTATGATTTGGTGAAGAAAAATATTATTTTTAGCCGACTTTTAACCGACTTTTCTGGTAAACCGTAAATTGAATTGTTTGGTTATTTGTGAGAACGTTCGGTTGCCGTTTGGCACAATTGATGTGAATGTATGTGGATTGTGTGTGATGAATGCATGACTATATTGTGAATATGTATGCATGTCAAGAGTGTCATGAGTCATGTTGTATGTGAAGCATCATGATGTGCATTCTTGCATTGTGGGGTTCTAAGATGAATCCGTTGTAACGTCGTAAGCCTTTTGAGAGGTGGGGGCGATGATTACAAACGATTGTAAGCCTTTTGAGAGGTGGGAGCAATCGGATTGTAAGCCTTTTGAGAGGTGGGAGCAATCCATAAACATTGTAAGCCTTTGGAGTGGTGGTAGCAATGGGTGAACATCGTATGCCCGACGGGGAGTTACACTAAGTAACGAGCGATGATTCCAATAAATTCTTCAATTAAACTTGAGATGAAATGAGTCGGTACCGCATTGCATTTGCATAGAGTCGTGAGTCGGTCTCTATAATTTGCATTAGTCATCTTTGTATATGTGCATTGATGAATGAACATGAATATATGTGCTTATGTTGAATGAATGGTGATGAATTGAGATGTATTGGTGATACATGTATTTGAGCATGAAGGAATATGCCTATGTGAAGGATGCGTTAATTACGGATTGTTATGCCGTGTATTTGATTTATGGTATATGCTTGGTGTTATATGTATATACATGCACAGTGATAAGTTGTGGTGAGAATGTGGTATATGTGTATTATATGTTGAGATATATAATTATTTGCAACGTTATTATGATAATATTTCTCACCCTTCTGCTGGAATATGCTTTTTTTGGCATAGTGCAGATTGTCAGCTTTAGAGGCGTGGAGGCAAGTGGAAGAGTTAGATCTTCGTCTTTGCTTAGGTCTTGTTGTCTGCTCTGATACGTAGCACGGGAGTCGGGGAAACGATTATTTTATTTATGTATATAATTGTTGAATATATTTGGTATTACCTTTATATGGAAAAGTTTCCCAATTAAGGGTAACCTATTTTATGCTATGTATCAAATTTATGAGCAGGGAGTGTGTATTCTTATTTTAAAATGTGGCATCCTTGTTTCTGTCGGAAAAATAAATTTTTAGTTACTCTGATTTTATTTATGTATTATTTATTCGCGATGGGAATTTGGGTCTTACATCAAGCGACCGGTAAGGTTGATTTTTAGGGTTCGATACTGATTCTGAGGCTGAATAGGAGTGATTTGAACTTCAAATCATTGTTAGGATTTGAGCTTGAATGATTTGAAAAGAAAAAGGGAAAGATGAAATTGAAATTGAACGGGTGTGAAGGAAGCTGAACGATGGGATGGAAGAAGAAACATTTTTGGTTTCTTTAGAGATGAAGGTTATGAAACAAAATTTAGGTTTTTTTTTTTAATTTTAATTCATAATGAATAAAACTAATATTATTTATTTAAGTTTGATTAATTTTTTTTATTGTATAAATAAGAAAACCGTACATACTAAAAAAAGGGAAGTGGGAAAATAAAGCGCGAGTTTTTTAATTGTATAAATAAGTAAACATGAATATTAAAATATGAAAATTAAAAACGATTAAGTAAATAATGGCGGTTGAAACCGCCATTATTTTACGTTCATTAGGTCAGCTATTAAAACCGTCTTTATCATCCGTAAATTGTGGCGGTTTCTATTAACCGCCATAAATAAACCGCCACAATTTATGCGATTTTTTGTAGTGTGAGTTCAATTACAACAACAATTTCCATTCTAGTATTGGAATGACATCGTTTGAGGCTTTGTATGGTAGAAGGTGTAGGACACATTTATGTTGGTATGATTCCGGTGAAAGTGTTGTGCTTGGACCCGAGACAGTTCAACAGACTACTGAGAAGATCAATATGATCCAAAAGAAGATGAATGCTTCGCAAAGTCTTCAGAAGAGCTATCATGACAAGAGAAGGAAAACACTTGAGTTCCAGGAGGGACATCATGTGTTCTTGAGAGTTATTCTGGTAACTGGTGTTGGATGTGCGTTGAATTCTAAGAAGCTTACACCGTGTTTCATTGGTATGTTTCAAATTATTCAAAGAGTATGATATGTAGCATACCGAGTTATGTTACCATCGTATCTTTTGAATCTTCATGATGTGTTTCATGTGTCTCAGTTGAGGAAGTACGTTCATGATCCGTCTCATGTGATCCAGTTGGATGATTTTCTAGCTAGAGAGAACTTGACAGTTGAGACTTTGCCGTTGAGGATTGAGGATCAAGAAGTTAAGCACTTGCGAGGCAAAAATATCTCTTCAATGAAGGTTTTTTGGGGAGGTCCTGCTGATGCCAGCGTGACATGAGAGGTTTAGAGCAAGATGAGAGAGTCTTATCTAGATCTTTTCTCGTCAGGTAATTTTCGTGAGCGAAAATTCTATAACATGTAACACCTAACTTAACTATTCTCTTATTTATTTGTTTATTTATTTATTTATTTGATTTAATTGATTAAATTATTTAAATAATTATTTTATATGATTTATAAGGTGTTTGACCGGTGTCGACATTTGTGGTGGTTTGTGTTTAATTAATTAGTTTTAGTGACATTTAATTAATTAATTAAGAGAAAATTGATAGAAAATGAGGAGTTGTGCTAATTTGGTAAATTAAGAGAATTAAGTGGTTAGTGGAGAAAAGTTAATGTTAAGTTGGGCCAAAATTACAATTATGGGAAAATTAATTAGGTTATTATTTAATTAGAAAAATAGAGAAATAAGGGTTATTGGGAATTTTACTGAAAACATGAAAAGAATTGAGAGAAAAGCATTGGAGAATTAGGGCTTGAGGAAAGAGAACAATAGAAGAGTTGCTTGCTTGTTTTTCCTGGAATTACAAGGTAAGGGGAGGGGGATTATTCATCTAAGGGTGCCTAAATCATGAAAGAGTAGAGATGTTTCCCTTAACCTCCAATAAGGTTTTAGTTTTTCTATGGCTTGATGACAATCTAATAAATGATGAGTATGATCTTGTTTTATGCCATGAACTGATGTGAAATTCGTATTTGATGTTGTGTTGTCTCATGTTCATGAGTTAACTGATTAGATGATAATTTTGTGTTGAAATTGGAGAAATTAGATGTTAATTGGCGGGTTTAGGATGTAATAACAATAGATAATTGATATAAGATGTTATATTTTTGAAATAAGTTGTTATAGTATGTTAGGGCATGTTTGGATGGGGTTTGGAAGGGATATATATGGTAGAAACTGAGTATTTCCGTCATGGGTTCTGTGGTAATCAATTACCACTTAATGGTAATCGATTACCTGATTAAAAAATTAAGTATTATTAGGGCATGCTCGGGGTCGGTAATTGATTACCACATATTAGTAATCGATTATTGCAGGATGGCAGGAAAATGTTTTGAAGTAAAACTAAAAATGGCATAACTTTAGTTTCGTAAATCCAAATAAGACGCGGTTTGAACCGTTGGAAAGCTAACACTTATAGATATCCCATAATGATGTCTTAAAAGGCTATATGGGTACCTTAAATTGTGAAATTAATTGTTTTACTTGTTATGTAATAATTGATGGTAACAAACCAATGGTTAATTGTTGTAAACACGTGAATTAATGATGAAGATATGTTAAGGTGATTTAACATGATTGAGTGTTGTGAGGTTGTTTATGCTATGTGTGAATATATGATGTGAAGTGCAGTTATAATCATGAGAATTTTTGTAATTACTTGCTGGTGATTTTTGAAATGAGTAGTTCGGAGTGAAACTACCGGTGATGCATTGATTGCATGATTGTTCGTAGTCAGAGTGGGATTGTATTCATTTCTACGTTGTTGTTATTGCATAATTGTTTACATTCAACACGGGGATGTATTCATTGTGGTTTTTTTGTCATTGCATTTTTATATGCCATGCATCAATTTTTGTCATTATTGCGAAAGAGGCGAGTCACGAGTTAAGAGTGGGGACTCGTAACTTGTCCCAAGCATTGAGTAGGGGCTTGATGCTTAGATGTTAGGGCTCAAGGTTCAAATCTTGGGACCCGGTTCATATGAAGAACCAAAGAGGCGAGTCACAAGTTTAGATGTTGGTGGTACTTGTGATTAGTCCCAAGCTCAGAGTGGGGGCTCAGGTCAAAAACCAAATGTTGAGTCAGTACCACATGCATATAGAGTTCAGTTGCGAGTCCGATTCATAGTGGGGATGTGAGGAGCATGAGTTGAGTCAATGTTGCATTGCATTACATAATGGTCGTGCAAATAAGATGCTTCTGCATAGTTGAATACCCTTTTATGCATTTGTGTGATTGGTAATTGATTGTGTTGTGGGTGAAATATGAATACGTGATATTGTGGTGCATGTTTTATATGTGCATGATTTGTGATGTGTGAATTTACTCTGATTATTTTGTGCACCGATTATTATTTAAACGCATTCTCACCCTTTTTTATGTTGTTGTGTCTGTTTTCCTCTGGAGTACATATAATCAGGTACTTAAGTAGGAGCTTGATATAGAGGATGGAGTTGTGCCTATTTAGTTGCTTATCGACCGAGTCGTATAGTTGGAGTCGCTCTGATATGTAGCACTAGGGGAACGAGCTGTTCTTTTATTCTGATTATATTGTATATCTTTTCATATATTTTAATGTTGAACCATTTCTTAAACTAATAATGTTGTTAAGGCTTTTCAATGCCAAGTGTTTTATAATTTCTGCTGCTTACTAAATGATTTAATTTCCAATTATATGGTTCATGTATGTTTTTTTGATGTTTGACTAGCATCCTACTTGAAGGATTCGTGTATTATACATGTTTTATTTACTTATTTTTCGAGTTGGGAAGTAGGATGTTACAGGCGATATTTGCGATTTGACAAGATTTTGGCCCTGAGCTATGTAAAAGGGATTAAGATCCAAAATAAAAAATAACAGAAAGGTGAAAATAGAAATGTGGAGCGAGCGAACCATCCCTGATGATCATGTTAAATCTCTCCTATTCGGAACATGGTTCCAGGATCAAGTCTTCTTCGTGTCCCATACTAGAAAGTCCAATCTACAGTCGAAAGACTACAACTTTTTCCTCATCATAATACAGGGATGCAAAGTCTTGAACTTTAACACGTTTATCACATTTCCCATTGAACCTTGACAACACCCATAAGAAGCATGAATGATATTAACAAAGATTCTTGGGTCACTGTCTATAATATCAAAAGTACAACAGATGCCAAAAACAGGGTGGCAAATCGTACCTGTAACTATGAGAAAAAAACTTGGAGGGTACGCTTCTCACCGTACAGACTCATGGCCGTGTGGAAAAAGATTGAGTTGAAAAAGGTTAAAAGGAGGGAGACGTAGATTTTTATAAGGATAAGGATAGGGGTAAGGGCAACCTATCCCCATCTAATTATCTCAACAATTTCAAGAAAGAGGAAATATCCCCGGTAATTGACGTACATTTATGGAGTAAACACAAACTTATCTTCACAAGAAAATGATCATAATCGTATTTAATGCAACACACATTTTTACTAATTAGTGCTTCAGTCTCTCATAGTGAATCGATGTTTTATTTTTTCAGTGATTGACATTCGAATTCCCATAGGTGACGTGTGGGTTGTATCACTGAAATTTGAATGCACGCCCTAGACTCAACCATTCACATAAAGCGACACCTTGTGTTTAAAGTCTTGCATGAGGTACTCAACTAAAGTCAACTGAAGTCTCGTACGAGGGAATCAACTAAAGTTTCACATGAGGAAATATAATATGTCTCTTCAGGGGAGTTTTAGCAGAATCCTTACCCAGGAAGATCATCTGAAACTTCAAGAATGAAAGGCAAGAATAAACGCCATAACGAGTGTCCTTAAAAAGGTCCAAATGTAAGTCATAGGTTAAAACACTTCGTCCTTTGCGAGCCCTCATGTTTGAGGGACTATGTAGTGGTATGATTGAGAGAGAGCTTGGGGGAGGGCGAGAGGCATACACTTTGTCCTTCCCGGATCAACCTTTTATTAGTTCAAGCACATTTCGCCTAGTTCAATCGCCGATTGTCTGGATGCTTCGCCTAAACTTCCCATTCCTCTTTCCATAACACGCGATTAATGTGATGCGTATATTGGGTAGTTGGTACCTATGAAGTCGTGGGGCTTAACTAAATCTCTTGGATTTCTAGGTATCAAACATCCATTCCTATGAAGGTCGCTATATTCTAGGGAGACTTTGCTCAATCGATTCAAGAACTCAGAGGACTATAAATATATCAGTGGCATGATGCTGAAGGGGAAAACCAATAACACCAAGAAATATGCCTATACAATAGCTTCTCACTCCACGTGATCTAGATTTCAATACTCTAACAACTTTAAAGCCTCTAACAACCTTTATCCACTAGGGGTTCTCACTCATATTGCACTTTTATCCAGTACAAAATTTTTGATCTTTAGAGGGGTCTTTATTTTCAAAAGGAGCTTCTAATTCTCATGAACACCCTTAGATGAATTGTACCAATATACTTTTATATGCAATATTGGTAGGCACTATGGACAGAAAACATGGCATTCTTTCCAAACTTTAACACAAATTTGTCAACCTGAACAACTTAAATCAAGGAAGTTTTAAAGATTTTCTCCGCTCTTACTCCTCTAACAAAAGTGTGAATTACATTGGTATTCCACTATTTCCATTGCTAACCAATGGAATTAGGATGTTTATATTTAGAGGCATGAATATTCTTGATACTTGATAACGTGAAGATATAATCATTTATTTCGACTCAATTCGCATGCAATTTAATTTCAAAATACTTGTTTTTGTATTATTATGTTGTGTTATGTTTGTGTTTCAGGTATTTGTCGAATAAGAGCATCCGTGCGAGAAAACCAGGAAAAGAGCAAGAAAATGAAGAAAAAGTGCAAATTCTGCAATTTTACTGATACGGTGTTCGCTGTGGGCAAACGGTGTTCGCCGCGAGCAAATGGCGTTCTCCGTCCCTAGATGGCGTTCACCATTACCCCACGGCATTCGCCATTGGTTCGCAGCAGCAGTTTTTCAGCAGTTTCAGCAGTTTGCAGCAGTTTTAGGGATTTGAATTTCCCTCCCTTTTCTGAGCGTGGGAGCAGTTATTCAGGGCCAAAATCTTCTATAAATAGAGCCCTTTACATCAGTTCCAAGGCATCCAAGTTGCGCGGAAGCGCCGTCATTTCCGCTTTCTAGTTTTAGACATTAAAAGCACTTGTAAAAGTGACAATCGCTCACATTGAGGGATTGTCACAATTCTGTATTTTATTTTATTCTGTACAACTTGGATCATCAACAATCTTGCCGCCATATTAATAAAAGATTATTTCTGTTTCATTTTCTTTATTTCAATTCTCGCATTTATTTTCCTGCAATTTACAGGTTCTTTATTTATCGTTTTATTATTACTACTGTTCTGTTTTTACAATTGTCAAGCATGCTGTCCTTTATTATAATTATCATGTTTAATTTGTTTTCGTTTAATTCCATGTCTAGTTAAATTGTCTTGAGTCCGACGTATGAGGATCGTCGTTACCGACGGGACTCAGTAGAAATAATAGGTATGAAATTATTATTATATGTCATTTTGGTTTTAATTTCCAAGTTTAATTTAAGAAGCTTTGTCACGAGAGTGAGAGGTTATTTAACATTGTTTTGTCACGAGAGTGAGAAGCAAATTAAGGTTTAAGCCGAGATCCGCGAGAGCCTGAGGAGTGAAACAGATAGTGGGAACTAGGCATCATATCTAAATACAGCGAGAGCGCTTTAGATAGAGATTAGGATATTATTGGCTTTTAACATGTGTTTCTTAGTTATCGGGCGAGCGAGAGCAAAATCTTGGGATTAGGAAGCATGGCTCTTGTCGAGACCGCGAGAGCGTGAGGCGGAGCCTTTAAGTCGGTATATTCTACATAATAGGTGTATAATCACAATTAGTACCCGTTTTCTATAAGTCCCTTAGGTGCGCGGAAATCATATTTCGGACTCGTCGTAGTATTATTTTCAAACCTTGAGTAATTAGCGTTTATATTTCCATCCGTGCCTTTTTAATCATAGCCTTAGCTTTACACAGCAACGATAGATTACAATAGGTTGATATTGGTCTCTGTGGGTTCGACAATCTTTTATATTACTTCGATAAATCTGTGCACTTGCGGAGGCATCAATACTTTAATTTATTACTATCAGGATGGTTGACCACGGGTTTATGAACAATGTACTATCATACAATCAGTTTTTACCCTAAACCGGAATTGTCGCTTCCAACCAATGCTCCACTTGTACCCACCTTAGTCTCACATAACAAACTTTGAAATTCAAATAATTCACCACACATAACTGGGTTATGCCTAATAGTTGATTCTAGAAAATCACACCTAGAAAAATATTTAGCTTTTAAAAGACATTCGATCAGGTTACTTGAACTTGTCATGCTTCCAAGCATATTTACAAAGCATAACATGATTGAAGGAGCATAGATTTCTAAACTCCATATCTTCATAATTCTTATGCACAAACAAATGGCCCAAAGAAAATAAATGAATACCTTTAGCCTAATCTCCCTTATGCTCTTGCCAAAAGGAGTTCATCATTTTCTCAATTTTCTCACTTAAGAAAGTTGACAAAAAGAAAATATTCATGACATAAGACAAAATGGATTGATCAACATCGGAAACTATGTTATCTATTCATATTGAAAAAATAAGTTATTTTAAATCTGTTTTTTTAATCATTTTTAAAATTTAATTGACACGCACTAACAATATTTAAATACTTTATTTTTAGTTTTTTAATTGTCGTCCAATAAAAAATTACTAATTTTCAATATCATCTAACTAATTTTAATATATTAAAGTGATTTAGAATAATACATATTTTTCATTAAATACCTGTATAGAATTATTATATATGGTAATACATGTCCTGTTTTCTTTTATTTTATTTTTATTCTTATTTATGTCTTTATTTCTTTTTCTTTTTGACATATTGAGAGTCGTGTCTTTATTTTTGGGATAAAATGACACATTATATATATATATATATATATATATATATATATATATATATATATATATATATATATATATATATATATATATGACTATGTTTATAAATATAACAATTAAAGTATAAAGAATATCCATCCCTCTAAATTTGCAACAATAATTACGACAAAGTGTATTATTGAATATACATAAGATCTGGACTGAAAATGAAGACAACTCCAAAATTAAAAGATGATTCTAGATTAAAGTTAAACCTAAATCACCAAGAGTAGAAGAAAAGATAAACTAATTTTTTTTAGAATAGTATTAGAAGACGGAGAATATTATTATGGACAATTAATATATTAACAAATTAAAGTAACATAAGCAAGTATCATTAATCCCTTGCTTCAACATGTTAACGTAATACAAAGTGCAAATGAAAATATTATATGTGGGCTATGAAAAATTCCCATTACATAATTTACTTTTCCAAACTTGTTTTCCACTATCTTACTTTGATGAACCTGTTTTGTCTCTTAAACTAGCGGATATCCGTGCTATCGCACGGGTTCTGTCTATATTTACACGCTACGTTGCGAAACATCACTTGTCAATCTTACAATCTTTTTTCAAAGTCTAAATTTTTTATAGCGTAACCAATTTAATAGGTTATTAAATCAAATAACTATATAATACGTATAAATTACAAAATACAAAATTAAGACTTCCTACATATGGTATTCAAAAATATATAGTGATATCATTCAATACACAATATGTGACTTGAACATAGTACTTCATCGCTGCAACAATAATAAATTCGTGATAGAATTTTTCATTCATTTAATAGCATGAGTAAATATATCAAACTTAATTCAATGTATGAAAAAATAAAATTCAAATGATTAGTCTATAGTTGGTAGGGATGACAATGGGCAGGATATAGGTAGGGTACTATAGTACTCGTCCCTATACCCGCAGTTGAAAAAAATCCCCGTACCCGAGCCCATACCCGCTTGGGTATCAAAATTGGCCCGTCCCCGTATCCTATGGGTATATAAGTGCCCGTACCCGTTATCCGCATTTCTACAAAAAATAAATATATCAAGTATAAAATATCATAATATTTTAAGTTTTCAAAAATATTAAAAAGTTTTTTAAAAAAATTATTGTTGAATTATGAAATAAATAATCACGTATATTAAATATGTAGTAATTTAAAATTGATGTTTTTTTAAAATTTTTATAAATATTTATTTTTATATAATATTATAAATTAAAATATATAAATAAATATTGTGCGGGTTTTTACCCTACCCATTGTGGGTAATTTTCTGGGTACCCACTGAAGATGGGTCAAATTGTCATCCCTAATAGTTGGTATCTCATAGATTTAATATATATGAACATTAAAATGATCATTCTACAACTGGTATGTCATAGATACATTCACATCTACCCGTTTGTAGTCACACACTATGTTGCGAAATATCACTTGTAAAATCTACAAACCTTTTTTCGAACTCTAAAAATGTTAAATAACCAACATAATGGGTTGAAAAATCCAACAACAATATTTATATCAACATGTAGACTTTTCTCGTTTTAAAACAAAATATTGTAACTTATTTCTGTATATAAAAATATTTATATAAAACTTTTTCCCGTTTATAAGCGCCTTGAATCTGTGTGACAATATATAAAGCAATTTTTAATTTATTCATGTTAAAAACAATTATTTTAATACTTCAATTTTTCTCCTTTATAAAAATATTTGTAACTTATTCTTTTTTATAAAAATAATTATGACTTATTTCCGTTTATAAAACTATTGTAACTTTTTTTCCATTTATAAGCAACTTGAACATGTGTGTCCATTTATAAAAATATTTGTAACTTATTTTTATTTATACAAATAATTGTATAAATAGTTGAATTTACTACGATTGTAAAATTATTAGTAATTTATTCCCGTTTATAAAAATAATTGTAACTTATTCAGTATATAAATAAATGTTACCTATTAGTGATTAATATTGAATTTATTATTTTAATATCTAGTTAATTTGATTAAAGTAAAATAAATATTCTAACTAATTTAAATAAATATTCTATAGAACAAATTAAAGACAAACTTAAAAGAAAATTTTTAGAAGTTTTTTTTTAATATAACATAATATTTTTCTTTTGAGTCAAAATATAATTGTATCCTATTCTCGTTTATAAAAAATGATTGTAACTTATTCCTGTTTATAAAAAATAATTGTGTTGATGATGTAAACATTTTCCCGTTTATAAATTTCTTGTACCCGCGTGTCCATTGTGTTGATGATGTAAACAATTGTTTTAATACTTCAAATTTTCTCCTTTATAAAAATATTTGTAACTTATTCCCTTTTATAAAAATAATTATAACTTATTCGTGTTTATAAAACTATTGTAACTTTTTTTCCCATTTATAAACACATTGAATCTGTGTGTCCATTTATAAAAATATTTGTAACTTATTATCATTTATACCAATAATTGTATAAATAGTTGAATTTATTACGATTATAAAATTATTAGTAATTTATTCCCGCTTATAAAAACAATTGTAACTTATTCAGTTTATAAATAAAAGTCGCCTATTAGTGATTAATATTGAATTTATTATTTTAATGTCTAGTTAATTTGATTAAAATAAAATAAATATTCTAACTAATTAAAATAAATATTTTATAGAAAATAAGACAAACTTAAAAGACAATTTTTAGAAGTTTGTTTTAATATAACATAGTATTTTTCTTCTGAGTCAAAAAATAATTGTAATCTATTCCCGTTTATAAAAAATGATTATAACTTATTCATGTTTATAAAAAATAATTGTGTTGATGATTTAAACTTTTTCCCATTTATAAGTTTCTTGTACCGTGTATCCATTGTGTTGATGATGTAAACAATTGTTTTAATACTTCAAATTTTCTCCTTTATAAAAGTATTTGTAACTTATTATCATTTTTACAAACAATTGTATAAATGGTTGAATTTATTACGATTATAAAATTATTAGTAACGTATTCCCGTTTATAAAAACAATTGTAACTTATTCCGTTTATAAAAATGATTGTATCAATAAATTTTTAGTTTTTATCATTCATTTTTTATGATTACCATTTATCATTAAATTTTCATGACTATCATTTAACATTTTTTTATAATGATAATAATTATAAGGTTAATTTGAAAAGATTCGGATAAGTTTTAGTTATTTTATAAGTTTAAAAAAATTACATAATCTCAATTGATTTTGTTTTGTTTTATTAACCTTTTTATAAAAATCTAAATAATTTCAAAATATATTTTATTTCAAATAACGATCTAAATAATTACAAAATAATTTTTATTCTTATATTTTTAGAATGATGAACTAAATATCTTTATAAATAAATGTCGCCTATTAATGATTAATATTGAATTTATTACTTTAATGTTTAGTTAATTTGATTAAAGTAAAATAAATATTCTAACTAATTAAAATAAATATTCTATAGGAAAAAAAACTTAAAAGACAATTTTTTGATTTTTTTTTTAATATAACATAGTATTATTCTTCTGAGTCAAAAAATAATTATAACTTATTCTCGTTTATAAAAAATGATTGTAACTTATTCCTGTTTATAAAAAATAATTATCTACATGTAAACTTTTTCTTGTTTATAAGTTTTTTTTACCCGTGTGTCCATTTAAAAATTTAATAACAACAACCACGTAAATTTTGAATACTAAATTTAAAATCATTTTTAAAAAAATATTTCAAATTAAAAAATTATTTTTACTTATAATTTAACGTATAATTTAAAATGACAATATAATATATAGTTTTACATATAATTTAAAAAATAATTATGTATAACAATTTAATATATATATTTTTAAATTCTACAATAAATATTCTAAAAGTAGTTTTAAGTAAAATTTTAGTTTTTTTTCAAATAAAGAAGTGACATTTCAATAATTGTCATTTTTTTAATTAAATCAGTCAAATTTTATTCTAATAATTCCACTCATACCCCTAATTATTTTTCTAAAATATTTTATATAGAATAACTATTTTCAAATAAAGATTTATGAAAAGAATAATTATCATTATTCTTTTCAATTTTCATGCGTACATTAATTTATGATTCATTACTCCATAGTCTTTTTCTATGAAGTAACTTACGTTTTGATAAAAATAATTAGTGGAATATAATTAAATGCAATCAATTGCATATCAATAATAAATAATAAAATTGAATCAAATATTTCTTTTTTGAATATCAATAATCAAATAATAAAAATCAATTACATATCAAATATAATTAAATGCAATCAATTGCATATCAAATATAATAAAATGCAATCAATTGCATATCAATAATCAAATAATAAAAATAATTTTTTGAATAACTAATCAATAAAAATATTCTGAAACTTTTTTTAATATAACATATATTATTTTTCTTCTGATTCAAAAAAGCAAAAAAAAAAAAAAGATTTATTTTATTGTTTTTAATTGATTTTATTTTCAGTTAAAAAGACCAATTAGGAGAAGATTTGATTAAAAAACCAAATTAAAAAGAAGATTTGATTTGGGGTTTTATGAAAAGAATAATTATCATTTTTTTTTACACATTTTAAACCATGATTCTTTTAGTAGCCAAAACCTTACACTATCTTCTACGTTTAACCAATTCCTTTAACCAATTTTTTTTAACCAATTTCATTAATCATAAAATCAAATAAAACCATAACATCCCTTTTTATACTAAGGGCACCACCATTATTTACACTACATCTTCCAGATACCTTCACCAACATTCATAAAAAACTTTAAACTAAACATAATCAACCTCTTCATCATTCTAAAACACAACCCTTCCATTTTAAACATTAACTCACAACTATATACAATAACTCAGAATAGAGTATAGAAGTTTAAACACAATATTAAAAGAGAAGAGGAACATGTTTAATAAAAAAACTACTTTCTATGCTCAAAATTTTGAAAATGGGCGTCTTTCACCTCTTTCCAAATCGACTTTGACCACCGTAGATCCATATCTGTTCGCATTGTTTGAATGAGCTTCTTTTGACTGAATTTTCTTAATTTTGAAGGGGTGCAACCAAAGAAAAATCAAATACAGACACCATAAAGAAAAAAATATTGAAAGATCATATTCCTAAATCAAAACCCACCGCACTTCATAAATCAAATCACATCACCACAAAAATAATCTGAAAAATCTTTAAATTAAAACTAATAAGTGAGATATCAATTACATTAACAATAACATTAAGATGCAAAATCAATGAAAAATAGTATAACACACGTTGAAAAAGTGATAGAAGCATGGAAGATGAAAAACTTACCCAAAGAAAAAAGAAGATGGATGTAGGGATAGAAGGAGGCAGATGGAGACAACTGAAGTTGTATTTTGGTGTTGTATGAGAACCTAAAAACTTACATGGCAGGGTGAGGATAATGAGAACGAAAAATGTAGGGTTTAACATGTAATGAGTATTCATATGGCTAATAGCAAACAGCAAAATCGATTGAATGAATCTTGGAAACTGGTGGGTGGAGTTAAATATCGTGTGCAGTGGGAAGTTCAAACAATTTTTCAGCTGGTTTTTCGTTCCCAAGTGCAATCACGTCTAATATATAAATGCAGGAAATGATTAGGTTAAATTAATTATTATGCAAGTGACTTTCCATTATACAAAATATAATAAATTAAAAATAGAGTATAATTATCAATTAAGTCAATTAAGTTAATTGAAAAATAAAACCAAAAAACTAAGAGCATGCCACGTCAGCAGCATTTATTGTCAAATGGCTAATATTGCAGCAACAGTGTTTAAAGTCCATAATACCCTTTTTGTTAAGTGTAATCAAGGATTTAAACAGAAGGCTAAATTGGATAATCAACGCGAAATCATTTTAATAGTAGTTATTTGGACCATTTCTCGATTTGTGCGTGCCATCCTTGCGCAGGGGCCATGCTAATCTTCTCTGTATCGTTCCAATTTTATCGGATGTCCCCGAAGAGACTGGTCAAAGTACTTTGATTAAAGCTAAGATAGAAAAAGTGATGCATAAATTTTCAAAGAGAAGACCGAAAAGAAAAACAAATAAAATACAAGTACTTAGTTTTACCAGAATGTTTGGTCCTACATCAAATACCAACTTTTTGTTAACTTGAATGTTCAAAGTCAAATTAGATAAGTGTCAAAAATAAAAAAAGAGTGGTTAAATTAGATAATCAAAACCAATCACTTTCTATTATATCATATTAAAATGGCTAAGACTACTAAAAAAACTATTTTTTATAATTCGTTAAGCGAGAGAGTGTCCTTGAAAAAATTCGCTTAGCAAAAACTCTGCAAATTGTCATAAAATTTGATATTGTGATTCAAATATTTTGTAAAAAGGAAATTTAAAAGACTTTTAAAAATAAAATTGAATTATCTTCCAACAAGCGTTTGTTTAACATTATTAATTTAACATTTTGGTATCGTGTGATTTCAAATATATTAAAATGGAGTATGTCTTTATCTTTGACTCTTATCTTCATGTCTCCTTTGTCAATGTCTACCACCATTCTGAAGGGAAATGTGATATAAACGCAACGAAAAATAAAAATTTCTCTTAGCGGATTTTTACGAATGAACATGATTAATTATAGGTTGGGTACCTCTTGTGGAGATTAATTGTCGATACATAATAAAAAGAATGACCACAAGCATTGAGCAACAACGCCTCTACACAATCCACACGAATATAGTACCTTCAATCTCAGTGCTAGTTGCTACAAATGAAGACTTTGATAGAAGGAGAAAGAGAGAAAAAATTTACTATTAGAGTTTCAAAAATCCAATTTCATCAAGTAGGAAAACTTCAACATAAGGGTTTTATTTATAGAACCACTTGTGTGGGATGCAAGATAAACAATCACACTTAAGTGCATCGTACCCTACGATATGTTCTATTCCACTTAAGTACATTGTACCTTACAATGTTATGTATTCCACTTAAGTGCACTGTACCTTATGATGTTTCATATTCCACTTAAGCGTATTATATCTTACGGTGTTCCGTGAT
Organism: Lathyrus tuberosus; assembly: GCA_022829125.1. Taxonomy (NCBI): domain Eukaryota; kingdom Viridiplantae; phylum Streptophyta; class Magnoliopsida; order Fabales; family Fabaceae; genus Lathyrus; species Lathyrus tuberosus. Next base: position 6,556,265 of record JALAZF010000264.1, read on the forward strand.
TCAATTAAGTACATTGTACCTTATGATGTACCACGTTTCTCAAACTAATTCTAGTGCTTCACAAGACCACATAATTGAATGAGCTTCACTTATTTATTTCATCTCATTGAAATGCCCTTATGTGTGTGATCCAGTAGGTTCTCGTGACGTCGATAATTATACTAAATCACACATTTAATATAATAAACAGTGAGCGATATCTAACAACACATCACTACTACCCAAGTCACAAAAATGTCATGTGACCTGGAAAAACATTTAGTATGAAAGTAGTGAGCAATATCTAGCAACACTTCACTGTTACCCAAGTCACGAAAATATCATGTGATATAAAAAAATCTTTATGTGATAATGTTTATGTGTATAATTACCCTTTATCCCCCATGTATACATTGAACACAAGACATAGACCATACCACCATTGTCTAGTTCATTATTGAACCCTTAGACATATATCATGTTACGCAGGATGTGTAAATTCCATCTAGGTCACTCATGTCCCTCAACATGATTTATAGAAATCTTGTTCTGGACAATGTTTGATTGGCAATAAAATTCTCAACTCCACATATAGGGTCCATAGTGGTTTCAGGTCGTAGGGTGGTTGGTATACACAGTTATTACCTTGAGAATAACTTATGACACTTGCATAACATTCTATGTAGTATTCTCGTGGTGTGTCAATCCAGTATAAATATTAATCCTAATATTTATACCTATGTGAAGACTTGATAACTCTTTATTCATGATCTATGAGACGTGATCACTAGTCTATCCATATAATAGTCTCATTGTTTTAATGTTATCCCACTTCACAACAAAGCTCGACTAAAAATACTTTAAGAATAGTTTTCTTATGTTTAATAGAATCTCATGATTAAGTTATACTTAATGTTTAATTAAATAAAACAGTATTCTAAAGACTTTATTATTTTAGAAAAATAAACATAACAAAAAAATGCCTTATTAATAATAATAAGTAATTCGATAAAAGTATCAAATTCAATATAAACTATTTACCTCTGTGGCTTAAACCAACAATCTCCCACTAGCACTAGAGTCTATCAGGCATACACCTAATACCCATAGATCTAGTATGAACATCATGCTTTAGCTGCACAAGAGGCTTTGTCAGTGGGTCAGAGACATTTTCAAGTGTTCGTACTCTACATATCTTCACATATCCTCTATTTAAAACTAGCTTTCACTCGGTGTTCTAAGAATTAATGAAATAAGTAACCAAAGTTGATAAAATCAAATAACAAGACAGTTTGGCATAGTGGTGTAAGGCACCAGATTAAGACTTTGGTCCGAAAGGGCGTGGGTTAAAATCCTCAAAGCACAATAACACTCGAAGTCAAGCGTAGCGACACCATCGACAATGTTAAAGCCAAGAATCAAGACAATGAAGGTGAAAATTCTTACAACTCAAGATAATGGGAAAGTCGAGGAAAATAATTCATTAGTTTTTTCTTAATCAAGAAAAATATTGAGCACAAGCTGAGGTGTGATATGAGACCTGTATAAAGATCTTTAGGCTACAAGGAATTTCAAAACAACTGCTATTGGTTTCACTCCTTATAGGTTCAGATATAGCCAGGATGCAATGTTACCCCTAGAAATTAGTACAATTTTGTTTCGAGTTACAAAGAAAATTAAACTTAAGGCTTAAATATATTTTTAGTCCCTTTAAATATATGCATTTTCATTTTTCGTCCCCCAAAAAAATTTAGTTAAAGAACCATCCTCCTAATATTTGCCGTCCACACTTTTGATCTCTGATGTTAGATCTAGCTAATGGAACGTGACTGGCAGTACATGTGGCCAATAAATGAAAGTTAACAGTTAAAATGTATGCCACTTTGGATTATATTGTGAATTTACTGCATTGTAAATGTTAAAATTATTTACCATTGTGTCTCTAGAAACCCTAGGATATCCAAATCGTGTTTCATGCTTTTTGAATTTTGTTCTCACTATTGAAGTCATTATGAAGTTAACTGTTGTGTACGAAGGTTGGTGTGGTCCTTGAAGTTGGTTAGTCATTAAAAGTTGTGGTCTTTGGTGTTTTGTTTGGTGTGTTTCAGACAGGTTTATCCCACTTGTCTCTTTCTGTTTCTCGTTTTTTAGAATTGTCTCTTTCTCTTTTTCAGTTTTTTAGAATTGTTATGTCCCACAGTTTCTAGGGTTTCTGAATTGAAATGTTAAAACAATGGAATATAATAACATAACATCAAATTTAGTTTGAATTTGAACCAAATTTCTTTATGGTAGTTACACATTGATGTTATATTGACTGAATTTTTGTGGTTATGTGAAATTATTACCAATTTAACCCTTACCATATGTGTAATTTATATGAGATGGGCTTATTTAAGGTGGTATTTTACACTAAGGGTTGTTTTATAAAAGACCCCAAGTTAAAATATTAAGGTGGGGATATGTATGCATACAATGGACAAGACAATGATTATTGGTCCTTCTTTGAAGCTTGTGATCTAATTAAGATTGTGGATCCAGAGTTTAAGGTTGACGGTGTGAAAACGTGGTGGAAACATGAAGGTGGTTGTTTGGAAAACGATCTCAAAACCTTTAGTAATGATGAGGATGCGACATTGTTATCATTGTTTGCTAAGAAGAATCAATGTGAAGTTGAAGTTTATACTGAGGCCAAACCATCTACAGGTGAATTCACATATATGGAAAGGTTAAGAGGGAAAAATAAGGGGCTTCAAAGTGTTGAGAATGATGAGAATGATGGTCAGTGCATTGAATAAAGTGATGAAAATATCAATGGTATACACTTTTAAGAAAGTAAAGAAGAAAGAATGCATGATTTTGATGAAAGGTTTGATGAAGGGCTGAATTAAGGTGATAATGGAAGGGATGATGTTGATGGTTCTGCCACCAGTGAACCACCCAATCATAGTTTTGCCATAGAAGATATGGAAAAGGAACATGTCATAAAAGAATATTACATGACTGACGAACTTGATAGTGAGGAAGATGAAGATAGTTATGAGGACATGCCTATATTGATTAGGTTTAATGAAGAAGAAACAGTGACAAAGGATTTCACATTCAAGGTTGGAATGAAATTTTCCTCTTTAAGGAATTCAAGAAGGCTATACTAGAGTACAATGTTTTGAATAGTAGGGAGGTTAGGTTTTCCCAAAATGATGTCATGAGGTGTAGAGTTATATGTAAGCATAAGAAGCTTTGTAACTGCAATGTTCTATGCAACAAGGTTTTAAGAAGCACGACATTTAATATTAAGATTTTGTTTCACAAATATAAATGTGGCATAAAGATCTTCAATAAGAATGTCAAGGCTAAATGGTTTGGTAAAATGATTGTTAACAACTTGAAGAACAATAATAAGATGAAGTTAAATGAATTAGTTTCAGATGTAAGGTTGAGGTTTGCAATTGAGATCAATGGTTGTAGGGAGTTCAAAGATATGCATTTTGCTATACAAATTGTAGAAGGGGACTCAAATAAGCATATAATTTATTATGGTCATATGGAGTTGAATTAAGAAGGGCTTCATCAGGAAACACATTCAAGTTAAACATTAATAGCCTGGACCAGACTTGCAACCAAGGTTTGAGAGATGTTACATGTATTTTGATGAGACAAAAAAGGCATTGACACAAATTTGTAGACTCTTTATAGGTTTAGATGGATATGACTTAAAGTCCAACTATGGTGGAATATTATTGATTGTTGTTGGAAAGGATCCTAATGATTAGTATTTTCTTGTTGCTTTTGGGGTTATAGAGAATGAAACCAAGGACTATTGGATCTGGTTTATTAAGCTACTTATTGAATATATTGGTGATAATAGATGGTGCTTCATTTTTTATCAACAAAATTTTTTTTGAAGAGGAATACTCTGAATATGAACAAAGGTTTTGTCTTAGGCATTTGTATGCTAACTTCAAGAAGAAATTTGGAGGTGGTACATTGTTTAGAGATCTAATGATGGATGCAACAAAGGCAACCTACTATGAAGCACATGAAGCTAAGATGATGCAAATTAAGGAGGTGTGTTTAGATGCTTTTGAATGGTTGAATATTTTTCCCAAGCACAAATGGTGTAAGCATGCATTTATATTTTACTATAAGTGTGATGGTCTAATGAACAATCATAGTGAATCATGAAATGTAACTATATTGCTACATAGAGACAACCATATTATCACAATGTTTGAGTGGATGAGGAATACCTTATGGGTAAGTTTGCCACACTTAGGGAAAAGGTATAAAAATACAAAGGGAGATAATGTCTAAGCGACTTAGGAGATTAGATAGAGAGATAGAAAAGAGTGTAACATGGTCTGCAATATATGCAGAGAGATTAACATTTTCGGTAATACATGTATTGTTCACTAGTAGTTTTGTTGTAAATTTGGCAAAACACACTTATTCATGTAACTTTTAGGATTTAGTTGGGATCCCATATAGATATGGCATTGCTGCAACTCAAACATTTGCATCTCAGGCCCCTGGCCTACCTGCAATACAGGCCTTTGACACACCTTCAACTCATGTATCTATACCTGAACCACCTACAACACATGCCTCTCGCCCACCTGCAAATCATGTAACTAAACCTGAACCACTTGGAAATCATGTACCTGAACCACTTGTAACTTGTATTGGTCAACAAGTACAGGTGTGTGTGCTTCTTTACAAGGGCAGGGAGACTCAAAGGCCTTAGTAGGTGTATAACATGTTTTGGAGGTGAGTGCTTGCTCACGGCGGTGAGAAACCCTGTACGGTGGTGTTTGAGGCTATTCAAGAGACAAGCTCACATGAGGTGAGAGGCCCTATTGGTGGCCAGCGCTACTACAATTGCAGGAGGGCGATTAGGTTATTTTTGGTAACGAGAATGATGTTCTTTTAGTTGTAAAAAGTGTGTATAAATTAGAGCATGTCTCCTTTTTCCCCTTGGGAAGAGGTGTTTATAGAGGCCTCTTAGGCCATGGTTTAAGAGAAGTAGCTTCCCCCTACTACTAGATCACAGGGAGGAATGAGTTATTCCTTAATTGATCTGTTCTTCTAGCTCGTTGTATTAGGACATGTCATCCCCACGTCTTCTAAATGAGTGGAAAATAGTCTTGGTGGACTAAGCCTAAGAATAGACTTCATGGCCCATTTTGGGCGGCATCATGGCGTATTTTGGGCGTCCAAGGGCTTTGTTAGAGCCCTTTCCCCTCGCCCATTTGTTGGCCCCCTCTCTTCTTTACGTAATTTCCCCCTCTTAGAGCCCAGTAAAAATATAACACTACATAGTCCCTCAAGCACGAGTGCTTGGCAAAGGACAAATTGATTTATTAAGAGTGCTCATATTTTGAAGGCTCTCTAGTACGAATATATCCCAGGTTATCTTTTTACTTAATGAGGGCTTACGGTTTGTCCCTCAAGCGAGACTTTGTAGTTGAGTCCCTTTTATAGTTGGATCCTGCCTAAGAAAACTCTAAGTCCCTCAGACAGGCATTTAGATGATCCTATTTGGTGGGATTCTAAGACCCTCACATAGTGTTATATAGAGAGCCTGGCTGATAAGACTATAAGTATTTTAGGTAAGGTGTTGGACCTCTCGGGCAGGACTTCTATCAAGATCTCAGACAAGAATTCAAACTAAGTTTGCTAGGATAAACTTCAGTCATGCCTCTTGGGAGAGATTTTTATGTCTAGTCCCGCTCGAGGAGACTCTATGTCCCCTAGGAGAGGGGTTTAGATAGCCTATTTGATGGGACTCTAAGTTCCTCAGGCGAGATTATGTATTGTCCTTGACTAATGAGACTCAAAGTTTCTCAGACGAGGTGTTGACATGTTTTTGTTCTGTGGGACTCTAAGTCCCTCGGGCGAGATTAAGTATTGAGCCTGGATGAGAAGACACTAAGTCTCCCAAGTAAGGCGTTAGGCCTTTCAAGTGGGGCATCTATCAGGCCCTCATACAAGACTTCAAACTAAGTCTCTTAGGCTAGACTTCACTCAAGCCTCTTAGGCGGGATATACTGGATATGATCCCACCCGAGAGGACACTAAATGCCTCATACGAGGGTTTAGATGACCTTAGGAGTCTAACCTCTCTAGGCATAATAATGTGTAGCCAGGATGATGATAAACTAAGTTCCTCAGGCGAGGCGTGCTACCTTTCGGGCGAGACTTATATCAAGCTCTTAAGCAAGACTGGTATTCAAGTCTTCGGGGCTTGATATGGGTCGTGCCTCATAGGCATGATTTATTAGACATCACCTCGAGGGGGGGGGGGGACAAGCATATTTTTGGCGAGGTCCGTCATATATTATCTCCTCGAGGAGCAGCAAGGATCTTCATGGAGAAGTCAAACATATGATATTGCCTCGGCGGGTGGTAAGGAATCTTCATGGAGAATTCCAACATATGATATCGACTCAATGGGAGGAAAGGATCTTTCTGGTAGAGTCCAGCTTATGATATCGCCTCAAGGGGCAACAAGGATCTTGGTGATAAAGTCCAATATATGATATCGCCTTGAGGGGTGTAGTACCACAAAATTTGCCCTACCTTTTTCTGGCTTATGCTTTGCCTTCATCTGCATATCCAATAGGTCATACTCATAATCATACATCGCATTGGTCTTCTAAGACATGGGATCGAAGAGTTTTCTTGCTATCGGTGTTTCCCTTATTTAGAGGTTCATCAGGTTCTGAGGTTTTCTTATCCAGAGGATTTATCAAAAAGCATCAGGTCAGGATTCCATTGATGGGAATCATGGTTTAACTTCTTTTAAGTTCAGGTCATCTTCTCCGAGACGTTTCATCAGTGTACATATTGAGGAGGATTAGGGTTTTCATGTCTCATTTACTTGTTGTTGTTACTACAAGTTGATATGGAGCATTGATTCAGGAGTTGATTCTTTTTCAAGGAATCGGTTTAAGTTAAGGATGGAAAGTGCATGGTTATGGTTTATTTGGGGGACATCATTCAAGTTCGTCATCTTTCAGGAGTCAAGTTTCAATTCAAAAACCATCTCATTTACTAATCCACCTCTATTCTCGTTAATTCAATTTAAACCCATTTTTTCTTGATATCCATTTTTAACCAATTTCAAACCATATCCCTTTGTTTCAACCAAAAATCCACATTTTAAAATCATTTTTCTTAAGCCGCTTCTCAACCTCTATACGAGTTCATTTTTAGCTTTTTCTAAATCCAAATTCTATAACCAAATAACCATTTTTTGAATCCCATGTCAAGTAGCACCAAAAGATGCTTGGTACTATTGGAACAATGCAAGAACGTGAATCATCACACAAACATCATCATGGAAGTCTCATCTATGCTTAACAACAAATTCAAAAGCACCCTCCATATGTTTGTTAAAATGCTTTGTAATGGATTAAAGGTTGATACCTACACTTTGTGTATTGAAGACTTGTGCGAGACTTCAAGTTTGTTTATGGCTTAAATGCAGTTCCTTGGAGTGTGATGATTTCTGGATATGCAAACGTGGGTGATTTTGATTCAGCTAGATTGTTCTTTGAGGAAGCACCTGAGAAGGATAAAAGGTATATGGTGGGAGCTAATTCTTTCCTAGGATGCTCACAAGATGTAACCACGGTATATAAGGAATGGGCTGAAAGAGGATCAACATAATAGAAGTTGATCAAAGTAATGACGTAAAACGTCATTGTATACAGTGTGTTGATGATGTTGGTGAGTCTCGGTGCAACCACAACACTAGTCATCTCCAATGCCAAGCACGAGGAGGAATGGCGCTGAATTACGCAGATGTGATGGTTGCTGGAACTTTAATATGCATTGGTTATCATGAGAAGTTGATGTCACTTCTCTTATGTTGGTTTCACATCTCTATACCTAGAGAGCTTCTTCCACCGGAAGCATCAGTAAGAGAGGATTGTTGGTATGAATAAGCATGTCGGACGCGGCACCAAAGCGAGAATGATTCACAACAGATGGAGAGTACATTTCAACACCATAAATTACATAGCAGTAGGATAATGCACAATAAATCTGACATTAATACAAAATGCATAGCAGTGAGTTACAAGCAGCAGTCAGTTGGTTAAAGTGGAAGAAAACTCCAATCACATAGGTAAAAAAAAAAAAGAAGAAAGTATTCACAAATTTGGAAGTTACACTTCAGTTCCAGATTTCACAAACCACTTCTAACACTTCCTTATACAACAAAAACTAACCATAACCAATCCCTAACAGTTACCAATCCAACTACTAACAGATCCTAACCGAATTTCCAACTGCCATAACAACTCTAACAGAACTCCTACCTAACTCTAACAGAATTTGACTCTAACCATATTTCTAACCGAAAAAAAACTGATAACAGAATTAACTATTTTTTCCTAACAATTTTCTCCAACAATCTCTAACTAACACCATAACGAACTCTCTCTTATTCCAGTCACCTTCACCAATTCACCACCTTCAATCTTCAATCTTCATCAACTGAAAACTTGGATCCTCCCTGCAGAATTCCATCGCAAACCTTCACACATTCTTCATCATCATCAATTCACCATCTTCTCCAACTGCAAGAACCGTCACCTTCAATTGACACCACATAACGCCTTCAAATTCCTTCTGCAATCTTCCTCCAAATCAATTCAACAACTGCTGCAAATCTTCATCAACCGACTTCAAAGAGAAATCGAAACCAGCACAGCTTCGGACCGTTGTTGGCGGCAACCAACTCGTCAGCATCAATAACCACCAATTCTTCATCTTCAAGAGCTTTACTCTCCAATTCATCAACCTGCAACACAACGATTTCAGCATTACGATTCGAAAACGCAATCTGTAACAAATCATAATCTCGAGTCCGAATCGCAACAACAGCAAGAACTTCATTTTGGCGAAATTGTGGAAAGAACGAGACAGATCGAAGAAGGAGGATCAACGACCACCAATTCACGTTACGCAGGGATGCAAGCAAAAAACTCGGAAGCGAATCGGAAATCGCGAAAGTAAAAGAAGAGAGGCATTAGAGTATCGAACCTGTAAGGTCATCATAAATCCTCCGTGCCGGAGATCCTCCTTACTCCGACCGGTGCGTGATTTTCTTGAGCGATGGACGAGCTGAAGGTCACCGTGTTCGGAGTTTCAATTCAACTCCTCGGTCTAGGGTTTGCGAGAGTGTGTGACGGATTCATATGTTGGTGGTTTGAGACGCGGACGGGAGAGAGGTTGTTGTGACGGAGGGAGTATCGGCGTGGAAGGTCGTAACGGTGATGTTAAGTTGTTTGTTTGAAGAAGGAAATGTGAACGGATAAATTGACGGATGGACGTAGAAGGAGAAGGTGGAGGGCGAGAGGAAAAGATATGAGGTTAACGGCGCGGAGAAACAAAGAGGGAGACGAAGCGATTCGCGCCGCCTGCGTCGAGGAATAGGGAAGGAGGCATCGTGAACAATGAGAGAGGGTTGTGTTAATCTAAAGATTTTGCGGCTTATTAGGTCTTCATCAATTGTGGTTCGGGCCTGATACCATGGAAGCATTTTTTGCACCACCTGAAGCTACTCACAACACCCCCTGAGTGCATAATAAAGGAAGCTTGGGCTCATATAATTTCTATTCACACTCCATGGAACTTGGATTCACACGCCCCAACACGCCACTGCACCCCCCTCTGTCAAGGTTTCTTTTCTTAATTAATTTCCTTTTTAATTATTTTAGACCTTAGGTTTTTATTAATTAGCTTAATTCTGATAATTAGAAGTAGATGTTGCTTAAACTTTGAGGTTGAGATTAATTGGTGATTTTTTTGCTCAGATTAGTTACTAAGTTTTTTTAATTAGAACTTAATCTTGATTAATTAAATTTGAGTTTTAGGATTAGATTTAGGTTTATATGTTGACACCTGTTTGTTGAGAAATTGTTTTTTTGGCTTAATTGCATTAATTGAATTTTTGGTTTAATAGCTTTGTTAATCGAATTGTAGATTAATTGTTTCTCTACTAGATTAATTCTAGTTAATCTTAGAATTAGAATAACCATTAGGTAACCAACCTTAGAATTTGTTTAGAACTAGTTTTTAGATTTAATTCCCCATTTAGAATTTGGTTCGAATTAGAAATTAACTATGCTCTTAATTGACTTTTTTAAATAGTTTATTAGTCGATTAAATGTGTAATGATTTTGGTTAGAGTTTGGGATGATTAGGTCTAGATTTTGCTAATCGTTTTGAATGATTGATTTTTTCCTAATTGTCCACTAATTGAATTTTTTGCTTAATCGCACTAATTGATTTGTTTGTTTAATCGCATTAATTGATTTTTGCTTAAGTGCGCTAATTGTTTAGCTTAATGGTTCACTAATTGTTTTTAACTTGATTGCTTGATAATTGTTGTTAGCATATTTGCTTGTAGTTTAATCGCGCACTAATTGTTTTTTAGCCTAATTGGTTCATTAATTGTTTTTGCCTTGATAGTCCACTAACTAGTTTTAGAATTAGAACTTTGAACTAATTGACATTGAGTTAGTTCTAACATCGATTAATAATTTTAATAGTTCATTTGTTAACTTTGTTAATAGTCCTTAATATGTTTTGCATAGAGGTGTGGCTAATTATGGTTACATTTTTTGTATTGATTTCATTTACTTCTTATTGACAAGCTCCATTTGAATTTTGACTAACCTTTGAGTTTGTTTTGTAGTGTTTTACACTTGATTAGTAAAATGTAGAAGTTGCTGCCACATACACAGCTGCTGTGCATAAAGTGTGCTGTAAAATGTTACTATTCTGCCTGATTGTATACACACTTGCCCTGTTCTGGAAATAGTAGTTGTTATAGGCTGTTTTTATTTGTTGTTAGTTTTTACAGCTATGCAGGTGCTGGAGTGCTGTTGTTGCTGCTGTTTATGGCTTATGGCCTTGTTTTATTGTTTTAAGAGCATTTGGTTCCATGCCTTTCACGGACCCATTCCATTTTCTAACACTTTTGTCCATTTATGCTAGGTCATTAGAAGTTGGTCGGTTTGCTTATACTTTGCTTGCGTTGCTACAGATTGATATCTGTTCGGTATCACTTCTCTTCTCTTTTACTAATTCCGCATTTTTCCTTTTATGCCATGAGAAGTAGGATTGGGAGTCCGTGCCACTTGGCCGGCAATGATGGAAGTCCTCAAAGGAGGCTCTGTTTGTGATTGTTTAATATTGTGCCTGAAGACCTCTATGAGGCATCCCATTCCCATTTCCCCTGGTAAGACCTCCAAGGAGGCAATTGACGGAAGATAGGGTTCGCAATCAACCCCCGTTATTCTAGTCGAGTCGTTCTTAGCTCTCATTACATGATTGAAGCTTGGAACATCACCTGCTCCTGTTATCAAGTCGGTCAAGTGGAAGATATGGTTCGTAACCAACCCCCACGCTTTGTCTTTAGCTCGCATTGACCAATGCTGACGCTTATGTGATCTGATTCACATCTTCCCCTTTTTATTCTACTCTCCATGGTTCTCGATACCATTGGGTGAGTACACTTATTTCCCATAGCTAGCTTGTTTGCCTCAGTTGATATGACCCCTTGGCTAAAGCTTCCCCTTTTTACTTTGATTGTTTGACATGACTGTTTATTGACACTGTTTACTCTTTCATTGCTTTTAGTTCATTTTGTGATTGAGTTATCCTGTGTTTACTTGTCTGATGATATGATCCCTTAGGATTCCTCGCTCCACTTAATTTTGGATTAAGGCGGAGGTAGGAGAGACATTAGGATAGCAACCCATGCATACTGACATAGGTAAACTTACCTCACCTAACCATAGGATCTCCGAGCATGCTAACACTAGGGTGTGTCTTAGTCTCCCCTTAGTTTTCACCTTTACCTCTCTCTTGAGTCTCTTCTCTCTCTTCTCAAATAAAAAGCAAAAAATACTTAATAAAGGCATAACAAATATTGTATTTAGGCCTTTCATTTGGGAACAAGGAGGTGAGGGGTCTTCTCTCATTTCTTTGGGGGAATGTTTAGCATACGTCCCGTCTGGGGACGATGTGCGAGGCATTCAATCTCACATGAGGGACTTAAATGCAATGTGAGTTACTAAACACCAATAATCAAAACACTTCTTCTAAAAGACAAAAACAAACAAACAAATTCTTTCCTCATCTCCTTCATTCTATTCCTTATGGATGTGTCATTTCCGTTCTACCGCGAACAGGTAACGCCTAAGTCTCCCTACAGCGAGTTGCGACACCTAAACTGCCAGGACGAGAACGTTGACGTATTCCACTAAAAAACACAAACAACTTTCCCTAGTGAGGGGAACTACGTCGCTCTGATTCTCATGTTCCCGGTGAGATACGTAGGCAGTGGGGTAGGGCCCATGCGAGCACTCTTTTATTTTCCCTACATTTGTTTCTCGTTCCTTTTCCATTCTTTCTCCTTTCTTTCTTTTTTAGTTCCTTTTCCAGTATCCTTTTCTATCACCCTTTGATCGAGACAAGCAAGCGTGGATCCCATCGGGTACGATGGACGCGTGGGGGTGCTAATACCTTCCTCTCGCATAACCGACTCCCGAACCCTTTCTCTTGGTCGTAAGACCATGCTTTTCCTTTCCTTCAGGTTTACGCAGTGTTTCCTCTCCCTCTCTTGGGATAAATACACATTGCTGGCGACTCTGTTTCGGTGCCACTTTCGCGTTTGTACTAGGATGAAAATCCCGGGAGCGACAGCTGGCGACTCTGCTGGGGACAGGTTGACCTATTGCTGGTCCATCCTAAGCGAGTCAATCCTAGCGCTTGTCTGTTTTTGCTTTCATTGGGTGTTTACTTTTGTTGCTGTATTTACTATTGTACTGTATTGCTATTTACTGTATTACTGCTTTACTGTATATTACTGTATTTACTGCATTTTAGCATTTTCATTTCATATGCTATATTGGACTGTGCTGTGCTGGTTTTCTGTTTGGCGGGAAGGGTGTTCTGAGAGATAAGCCCACTACCCAAGCTTGAGTACACACATAGGTATTAGAGTGGATAGTCGTGACGCTTGCGTGGTGGTGACCACGTATTGTTGTTTATGAGACCCACAACCAGACGAGGTTCTATCGGGAGCTTTCTGCTACTGCATGTTATGCAGGCCAGTAGTTATTCTCTTGAGGAACTGTCGACTCTGGTGACCATTCCCGAGGACCCAGTTGCGGAACTCCTCCCGAGTTGTGACAGTGGCAGACCACACTTTGTGGCAAACCCATTGCATATTCTCGATCCGAGGACCCAATGCTGGGAACTTGCTATAGGTGTCCCTTTTGGAAAGAGAATCAGTGCAAGCACTCCTCGATTGGCGATAGTATTGTACCCCGAGGGATGAATGTACTATTGCTTCTCGACCTCAGTGCCAGAAGCTGAGGACCTTTCGTTTTGGAGAATCAGTTGAGGCCTCCTCGATTGATGATGATGCCAAACCAGAAATGGTGAACGTATCATCATTTCTCGACCTGAGAGCTCGGGATATTGAACATCCTAGTACCCACATGTGAGAGGGGCGGGTTTGTTTACAGGTTTGCAGGTAACCTTGACTTTCATCCTACCTGGTATTTTGGTTCTCTTATCAGTGTGGACTCATCAGCCTGGTATTATGGCATCATGATTATTCTGACCATCCCGGTATTCTGATCAGGTCGGTGCTCTGATTATGCCGATATTCTAGCCTTCTGGTATTCTGATTATGCCGATATCTCGGCATCCTGGCATTCTGATTATTTGGATATTCCGGTATTCCGGTATTTTCTTCAGAACAGACTTATGAGCTTATTCAGTCGTCAGTGCAGCAGTTATCCAGATTATATGGAAGCTTTGATCCCATTTCTGTTGCATCTGCATCATCATTTTTGCATACATGTCCTTGTATTTCCAAGGGATATTAACTTTGAGACTTGCCACTGAGCATTTCCATCCATTTCCTATGTTTTTTCTAAGAAAATATTTTGTGCATCAAAGCATAATGATCCCTTGGAAATATTCGAACATGGCATTCTGCATGGCATTCTCATACTCATATGCATAACAGGTGTCCCGGAGCGGATTTCTCATCCTGACTGGGTATTCTCTTCAGAAACGGCCAACATGACTTCTTCCAACTACTCGATTCACCACAATTAAGGTTCAGATATGGAACAACTCCGAGCGGAGGTGACTGAGATGAAGGCCCGGCTGGGGCATTTTATGGTGGACATTCAAGCGTTGTCACGAGGTCAGGAACTACTGAGAGAAGAAGTCAACCGGATAAAGACTCAGATGGGCCGGGTTATGGAAATTCTGAATGAAGTGTTAAGAAAGGAAGACAATCAAGTGTCCGCTTCCGCAGCAGAGGTTCTCACTCCTCCTATCTCTTTAGGATCTCCTCTAGACCATGGTTTGCCTCGTGAATCCTCTCCACCGTCAGAGCTTTTTCACCAACAGCTGTTTCTTGAGAGTCTTAAGCCAGAGAAGACTGAGAAGAAGTTTGATCTGATCCCGATGCCATACGCTTAGTTGCTTCAACACTTGCTCAAGCTTCAGTTAATTGAATTGATTGTTGCGGGACCGCCACACACCAAGTTTCGTATGGGTTCCAATGTCCATGATAGGTGTGAATTCCATTCAGGGGTACCTGGTCATGATGTTGAAAATTGTAAGATGTTCAAGTACAAGGTCCAAGGGCTCGTTGATTCAGGGGCAATCGAGTTTGCGCCCATCAGCACTGTCAAGCGAAGAGATGTTCCTCCAACCGCTGCTAAAGAGGTGGATCTGCTTCCCTCCTCTCAGGGACCTTCCTCAATCCAGAAGCCTTGGGTTCTGAAGCTACCGCATCAGCAAATCATGGCTGGGACCCTCCCGGTTGCATTCCTTCATCATCAACAGAAGCAAGAAAGGGTTTTTGATCCTCTACCGATGTGTCATGCCAAGTTACTTCAGCAACTGCTTCAGTTAAGATTGATTGAGCTCCGGAAGTTGACTCCTCCTGCAAAGCTTCCAAAAGGATGGGATGCTAATGCTCATCGTAATTTTCACTCAGGGGCGCCAGACCATGATATTGAGGGGTGTAGAGCATTCCAACACCAGGTGCAAGACTTGATTGACTCAAAGGTTATCACACCCGACGGGTGGCCCATAAATTGAATTTTCTTCATCAGATTGAGCACCCAGTTTGCAAAGACATCTTCAGAATCAATAAGTTCAGACGGAGTCAAGCCTCCTCAACAAGGACAATCATTTAGCTTCTTTACTGCATTTTCATATGTAGCTTTATTTGTTTGTTTAAACAATGTTTGCATGTAAAAATTTGTTTGCTCTTAAATGACGATCATAATACAATAAGCATGTTTTTCTTGAAGTAATCCATTCGTATTCACTCACAAGTTTGTATATGTGCATTGCAATACCAATTGTCTTGCTTAAACTCTATGAGGGAGGATGATGATCTAAAAACGCAAAAATCTCTAATTATGTGCTTTTGGATAAAACCCTGTTGAGGATGTACAGGCATTGTTTCAACTCCCCAAACACTGGAGATATAAGGGAGATAGACCCTCGTTAACCCCTTTGAGCCTTGAAGTAGGAGTTTCTTTCGTACGAAAAAACCCTCACATTTAACCCAGGGGCAAGGTAGGCGTCAGTTAATTTGACCAAGCGCTCAAATTTCAAAAGGAGTGTGCATCTGAGGATCCATTACCTTCTATTCCACCGTCAAGAGGTCAAGAGATGTGAAACCACAATGGTTATCCATCAACGATCAAAGAGTAAGGCAGTCACAGCTCTTTCAACAAAGTCAAGACAAGCCAGTGTCACACGATTTGTTCCGGAAAAAAAAGGAAAGAAAAAGCCCGCTAAGTCGAAACTTGAAAACAAACGACTTAGGCAAAAGTTAGGGCATCCCGCTGGACTCCGAAATCAAAGATTCAAAAGAATCTGTCCAGGCAAAAGTTAGGGATAAGCAAAAAAAAAAAAAGAATGCGAAAGCGAAAAAACAAAAGGATTACAAAAGAAAATCCTCGAGCAAGAACAATGTCGTGTGACTACGAACAAAAGACGAAGGGGTGACTGTCACTCCAAAGCCTCATTAGGTGTCAAACCATCAGATGCATGGGTTCCTTAAAGATCACAAAATCTTTTTGAAAGGCGAATGCTTGTGCGAATTAGCTGAATATAGGACTGGAGAACATCACGAAGAGTGGGTGGGCACCGATAAACTTTAAGCCTTAAATATTTTTTTCTCAAAACCGTGAACCATGCCACGTTACAACCCTTAAAAGTCCTAATTGAAATAGGGTTAGTTCGAAAGCATACTACCCAGAGATAGCGTTCCTGACTCCTGTGAGTTATGCTAAAAGATCTTTGTTGGTGTTGCATGTGCATTGCATTCTTTCATTCAAAAATTAATGTCGTATCCTAATCCGTGATCCGCTCACAAAGGGTTTGCGACATATTTTCAGTAAAACTTCAAGATTAACATGTGTGTTGCATTAGAATTTTCATTCTCAGACTAAAACATTTTCTGCTTGCATAATTTTGTTTGACATCAAAAGAAGTTTACATATGGAAATTCAGTCCAGAAGCTTAATTTTGCCGAGTTGAGAATCCTGAAACTCCTGAAGGACAGCCACATCCAGTGGTATTTCCCCAAGAAACTTTGTTGAGCAGGAGCCTTCCCAACAAGTTGTGCTAAGACGTAGTCGATATGGGGCAATCACGTCGAACCATCTCTTTAAGGTGTAGTTCATCTGAGCCAATCACGTCGAGAAATCTCTCCAGAGTCCATCCAAACCGGGGCAATTATCTCGAGATTCAAACCTCTCCAAAGGCATGTACTCGGGGTCTTCCTTCGAAGATCAATGGTCAGGGGTAAAACTACTTCAAGGTTCATACTGGGGCAGGCCATCCCAAGAGCATGAGAAGGTAGTCCATCTAGATGACTGGTCAGCCTATCCAGGGTTCAGAGTATTGAGGTAGAATATCCCACGGTGATATGAGATTGTTCATGAATCTTCTTGAGGCGAATTCCTCTATAGACCATACAATCTGAAACAGCTAATTTGAGATGCATGGAATCTCTCCAAGAGTTTGAAGACACTGAAGCATTGAGCTTGCCAAGTCTTCTATAAAATCCTCTTGAATGATTTCTTCTAAGTAATCCATGCGGTCTGGGGCAGTTACGTTGAGATCCGACGAATCTCTACAAGAGTTTGAGGACATTAAGGCATTTTGGATGTCAAGTCTTCTGTAAAATCCTCTTGAGGCAACTTCTTCTGGTGGACTGTGATGGTCTGGGGCAAGTGGAAAATGGTAAGAACTGTTGGTCACGCATATGCAGTCAATCAACCAAAAGGCTTGAAACAAAAGGGGCATTCCAACCCAAGGCATTTGTGGTCCCTTGTCTTCAACAGACTTCATTAATCATGTTCCCGGCAAGAGATTGCATACAAACCTTTCTCCTCAATAAGGGATGGTTCGGAGTTGGATTTTCTCAGTTGCAGAAGTCATATCCAGCGGGGCATACGTGCATATCCTTTTGCTTACAGATAGCAGTCTCATACCAGGCTCAAAAGCAAGATTGAAGCCTTTTCAAGAGCATGGGTCATTTCTCTCCTAGACGAGTAATCACTTATTCCCACGCAGAAGACTGGGGCAATCATGTTCAGGGAAGGGTTCACTTGTCACCCTTTGTCACAACATTTAATGATTGAGTCCATCATTCGGTCGGCGGATGGTCACGATGTTTCGATATCAGCGAGTGGAGTTTGACGGGGTGCTGTCGTATCTTATTAAGTTGATTCTCCCCTTTCAATAATTCCAACAGCTACAAGCTTTTCTGTGTCGATAACGGACGCGAATTCTCCAGTAAAGTTGCTTCGCAGACACTAAAGTTGATGGTCAATCCCCTGTGAAGTCACCAGGAGTTTGAAGATGCTTAATCTTCTGTAAAATCCTCTTATGGCGTTTCTTCAGATAAGTCTGGTATCATGGGGAAAAAAGCAAGTTGTTGACCCTCCCAAGCATGGGGCATTTGGAATTTCCCCGGCAGAAGATGTTCTAGATCTATAATTCCCAGTAGAGTTTGAAGATGTTTGGTCTTCTGTAAAATCATCTCAAAAAGGTATTCCTAGCACGAGACGCTTTAAAGCGGTTTTCCCCAACAGAGTTTGTTGTAAAATCATCATCCCCAGCGGAGTCATCAAACAGAAAGTTCGCCTAACATGGGGAATTGTGACATTTATCCTAAGCTCGACAGTCTTATTCCTCAGCAGACTACAGTGGAATCGCCCTGGGTTTCCCCAGTAGATCTCTAAGAACTCTCTCCCGGCATGTTGCAACGGGATGTCTTCTAACCGAATTTGCATATCCCCGGCAGGGTAGCCCTGATCCCCCAGCAAGATCGTATCTCTGGTAATGGTATCCCCACAGAGTTCATCATCGAATCTTGTCAACAATATTCCCCAGCTGAATTGTTTTCTCTCCTCACAGAGTTCAACATTTTGACAGTAATCTCCCCAGCAAGGTCTAAATAGATCGAGGGAATCTCTTCTTCAGCAAAGTGTCAGCATATGATATTACCCAGTCGGTGGTGTAATTCTCAGTATTGCTCATTTACAACTCAAAGTCCAATTTATTTTTGGCATACAGACAGTTTGTTCATATTATTCCAGCAGGTGGGATAGTATTGCAGATGGTTATTCCAGCATGTGGGATGATCATTATATACATTTGTTCATATTATTCCAGCATGTAGTATTGCAGATGATTGTTCTAGCATGTGGGATTATCATTGTATACAGTTTCTTCATATTATTCCAGCATGTGGGATAGTATTGCAGGTGGTTGTTCCAGCAGGCGGGGTGATCATTTGTCAAAGCTTCAAAAGCCGGTTTGGTAAGCACTAAAGTCCAACGACAGATTGGCAGAAATCCAATACGAATTGGTAAAAGTCCAACGACATATTGGCAGAAATCCAACACGAATTGGTAAAAGTCCAATATTAGTTTGGCAAAGCTGCAAAAGTCCATCTGAAGATGGCAAGTTTGAGATTCCAAAGCCGGTTTGGTAATCATTAAAGTCCAACGACAGATTGGAAGAAATCCAACACGAATTGGTAAAAGTCCAACAACAGATTGGCAGAAATTCAACACGAATTGGTAAAAGTCCAACGACGGATTGGCAGAGCAGCTCAAGTCCATCGACAGTATGGCAAGCCAGTAGTCGCCTGGCGTCGTTCAAAAAGACATTGTTGAAAGTCCATCGACAGTATGGCAAGCCAGTAGTCGCCTGGCGTCGTTCAAAAAGACATTGTTGAAAGTCCATCGACAGTATGGCAAGCCAGTAGTCGCCTGGCGTCGTTCAAAAAGACATTGTTGAAAGTCCATCCATAGTATGGCAAGCCAGTAGTCGTCTGGCGTCATTCAAAAGACAGATCTCTCTGACAACGTTTCATTGAAGATTCAATCCAGCAGTCTCGTTGAGTTTATATCCCTTTTCTTCTTCTCCACAGTGGGCAAATTTTGAGGTTCTGTTTGTATTCAATCACCTTGTACCTTGAATGTCTGAAAGCAATTGCTATCATCCTTTCAGGTCCAAGCTGATTGATTAGGGGCAGCTGTAGTACCCCAAAATTTGCCCTACCTTTTTTTGGCTTATGCTTTGCCTTCATCTGCATATCCAATAGGTCATACTCATAATCATACATCGCATTGGTCTTCTAAGACATGGGATCGAAGAGTTTTCTTGCTATCGGTGTTTCCTTTATTCAGAGGTTCATCAGGTTCTGAGGTTTTCTTATCTAGAGGATTTATCAAAAAGCATCAGGTCAGGATTCCATTGATGGGAATCATGGTTTAACTTCTTTTCAGTCCAGGTCATCTTCTCCGAGACGTTTCATTAGTGTACATATTGAGGAGGATTAGGGTTTTCATGTCTCATCTTCATCAAAGGGTTCAGTGTGATCAAGGAATTTTTACTTGTTGTTGTTACTACAAGTTGATATGGAGCATTGATTCAGGAGTTGATTCTTTTTCAAGGAATCGGTTCAAGTTAAGGATGGAAAGTGCATGGTTATGGTTTATTTGGGGGACATCATTCAAGTTCGTCATCTTTCAGGAGTCAAATTTCAATTCAAAAACCATCTCATTTACTAATCCACCTCTATTCTCGTTAATTCAATTTAAACCCATTTTTTCTTGATATCCATTTTTAACCAATTTCAAACCATATCCCTTTGTTTCAACCAAAAATCCACATTTTAAAATCATTTTTCTTAAGCCGCTTCTCAACCTCTATACGAGTTCATTTTTAGCTTTTTCTAAATCCAAATTCTATAACCAAATAACCATTTTTTGAATCCCATGTCAAGTAGCACCAAAAGATATTTGGTACTATTGGAACAATGCAAGAACGTGAATCATCACACAAACATCATCATGGAAGTCTCATCTATGCTTAACAACATATTCAAAAGCACCCTCCATGTGTTTGTTAAAATGCTTTGTAATGGATTAAAGCTTGATACCTACACTTTGTGTATTGAAGACTTGTGCGAGACTTCAAGTTTGTTTATGGCTTAAATGCAGTTCCTTGGAGTGTGATGATTTCTGGATATGCAAACGTGGGTGATTTTGATTCAGCTAGATTGTTCTTTAAGGAAGCACCTGAGAAGGATAAAAGGTATATGGTGGGAGCTAATTCTTTCCTAGGATGCTCACAAGATGTAACCACGGTATATAAGGAATGGGCTGAAAGAGGATCAACATAATAGAAGTTGATCAAAGTAATGACGCAAAACGTCATTGTCTACAGTGTGTTGATGATGTTGGTGAGTCTCGGTGCAACCACAACACTAGTCAACTCCAATGCCAAGCACGAGGAGGAATGACGTTGAATTACGCAGATGTGATGGTTGCTGGAACTTTAATATGCATTGGTTATCATGAGAAGTTGATGTCACTTCTCTTATGTTGGTTTCACATCTCTATACCTAGAGAGCTTCTTCCACCGGAAGCATCAGTAAGAGAGGATTGTTGGTATGAATAAGCATGTCGGACGCGGCACCAAAGCAAAAAATAATTCACAACAGATGGAGAGTACATTTCAACACCAGAAATTACATAGCAGTAGGATAATGCACAATAAATCTGACATTAATACAAAATGCATAACAGTGAATTACAAGCAGCCGTCAGTTGGTTAAAGTGGAAGAAAACTCCAATCACATAGGTAAAAAAAAAGAAGAAGAAAGTATTCACAAATTTGGAAGTTACACTTCAGTTCCAGATTTCACAAACCACTTCTAACACTTCCTGATACAACAAAAACTAACCATAACCAATCCCTAACAGTTACCAATCCAACTACTAACAGATCCTAACCGAATTTCCAACTGCCATAACAACTCTAACAGAACTCCTACCTAACTCTAACAGAATTTGACTCTAACCATATTTCTAACCGAAAAAAAACTGATAACAGAATTAACTATTTTTTCCTAACAATTTTCTCCAACAATCTCTAACTAACACCATAACGAACTCTCTCTTATTCCAGTCACCTTCACCGATTCACCACCTTCAATCTTCAATCTTCATCAACTGAAAACTTGGATCCTCCCTGCAGAATTCCATCGCAAACCTTCACACATTCTTCATCATCATCAATTCACCATCTTCTCCAACTGTAAGAACCGTCACCTTCAATTGACACCACATAACGCCTTCAAATTCCTTCTGCAATCTTCCTCCAAATCAATTCAACAACTGCTGCAAATCTTCATCAACCGACTTCAAAGAGAAATCGAAACCAGCACAGCTTCGGACCGTTGTTGACGGCAACCAACTCGTCAGCATCAATAACCACCAATTCTACATCTTCAAGAGCTTTACTCTCCAATTCATCAACCTGCAACACAACGATTTTAGCATTACGATTCGAAAACGTAATCTACAACAAATCATAATCTCGAGTCCGAATCGCAACAACAGCAAGAACTTCATTTTGGCGAAATTGTGGAAAGAACGAGACGGATCGAAGAAGGAGGATCAACGACCACCAATTCACGTTACGCAGGGATGCAAGCAAACAACTCGAAAGCGAATCGGAAATCGCGAAAGTAAAAGAAGAGAGGCAGTAGAGTATCGAACCTGTAAGGTCGTCATAAATCCTCCGTGCTGGAGATCCTCCTTACTCTGACCGATGCGTGATTTTCTTGAGCGATGTACGAGCTGAAGGTCACCGTGTTCGGAGTTTCAATTCAACTCCTTGGTCTAGGGTTTGCGAGAGTGTGTGACGGATTCATATGTTGGTGGTTTGAGACGCGGACGGGAGAGAGGTTGTTGTGACGGAGGGAGTATCAGCGTGGAAGGTCGCAACGGTGATGTTAAGTTGTTTGTTTGAAGAAGGAAATGTGAACGGATAAATTGACGGATGGACATAGAAGGAGAAGGTGGAGGGCGAGAGGAAAAGATATGAGGTTAACGGCGCGGAGAAACAAAGAGGGAGACGAAGCGATTCGCGCTGCCTGCGTCGAGGAATAGGGAAGGAGGCATCGTGAACAATGAGAGAGGGTTGTGTTAATCTGAAGATTTTGCGGCTTATTAGGTCTTCATCAATTGTGGTTCGGGCCTGATACCATAGAAGCGTTTTTTGCACCACCTGAAGCTACTCACAACACCCCCTGAGTGCATAATAAAGGAAGCTTGGGCTCATATAATTTCTATTCACACTCCATGGAACTTGGATTCACACGCCCCAACACACCACTGCACCCCCCTCTGTCAAGGTTTCTTTTCTTAATTAATTTCCTTTTTAATTATTTTAGACCTTAGGCTTTTATTAATTAGCTTAATTCTGATAATTAGAAGTAGATGTTGCTTAAACTTTGAGGTTGAGATTAATTGGTGATTTTTTTGCTCAGATTAGTTACTAAGTTTTTTTAATTAGAACTTAATCTTGATTAATTAAATTTGAGTTTTAGGATTAGATTTAGGTTTATATGTTGACACCTGTTTGTTGAGAAATTGTTTTTTTGGCTTAATTGCATTAATTGAATTTTTGGTTTAATAGCTTTGTTAATCGAATTGTAGATTAATTGTTTCTCTACTAGATTAATTCTAGCTAATCTTAGAATTAGAATAACCATTAGGTAACCAACCTTAGAATTTGTTTAGAACTAGTTTTTAGAATTAATTCCCCATTTAGAATTTGGTTTGAATTAGAAATTAACTATGCTCTTAATTGACTTTTTTAAATAGTTTATTAGTCGATTAAATGTGTAATGATTTTGGTTAGAGTTTGGGATGATTAGGTCTAGATTTTGCTAATCGTTTTGAATGATTGATTTTTGCCTAATTGTCCACTAATTGAACTAATCGCACTAATTGATTTGTTTGTTTAATCGCATTAATTGATTTTTTGCTTAAGTGCGCTAATTGTTTAGCTTAATGGTTCACTAATCGTTTTTAACTTGATTGCTTGATAATTGTTGTTAGCATATTTGCTTGTAGTTTAATCGCGCACTAATTGTTTTTTAGCCTAATTGGTTCATTAATTGTTTTTGCCTTGATAGTCCACTAACTAGTTTTAGAATTAGAACTTTGAACTAATTGACATTGAGTTAGTTCTAACATCGATTAATCATTTTAATAGTTCATTTGTTAACTTTGTTAATAGTCCTTAATATGTTTTGCATAGAGGTGTGGCTAATTGTGGTTACATTTTTTGTATTGATTTCATTTACTTCTTATTGACAAGCTCCATTTGAATTTTGACTAATCTTTGAGTTTGTTTTGTAGTGTTTTACACTTGATTAGTAAAATGTAGAAGTTGCTGCCACATACACAGCTGCTGTGCATAAAGTGTGCTGTAAAATGTTACTATTCTGCCTGATTGTATACACACTTGCCCTGTTATGGAAATAGTAGCTGTTATAGGCTGTTTTTATTTGTTGTTAGTTTTTACAGCTATGCAGGTGCTGGAGTGCTGTTGTTGCTGCTGTTTATGGCTTATGGCCTTGTTGTATTGTTTTAAGAGCATTTGGTTCCATGCCTTTCACGGACCCATTCCATTTTCTAACACTTTTGTCCATTTATGCTAGGTCATTAGAAGTTGGTCAGTTTGCTTATACTTTGCTTGCGTTGCTACGGATTGATATCCGTTCGGTATCACTTCTCTTCTCTTTTACTAATTCCGCATTTTTCCTTTTATGCCATGAGAAGTAGGATTGGGAGTCCGTGCCACTTGGCCGGAAATGATGGAAGTCCTCAAAGGAGGCTCTGTTTGTGATTGTTTAATATTGTGCCTGAAGACCTCTATGAGGCATCCCATTCTCATTTCCCCTGGTAAGACCTCCAAGGAGGCAATTGACGGAAGATAGGGTTCGCAATCAACCCCTGTTATTCTAGTCGAGTCGTTCTTAGCTCTCATTACATGATTGAAGCTTTGAACATCACATACTCCTGTTATCGAGTCGGTCAAGTGGAAGATAGGGTTCGTAACCAACCCCCACGCTTTGTCTTTAGCTCGCATTGACCAATGCTGACGCTTATGTGATCTGATTCATATCTTCCCCTTTTTATTCTGCTCTCCATGGTTCTCGATACCATTGGGTGAGTACACTTATTTCCCATAGCTAGCTTGTTTGCCTCGGTTGATATGACCCCTTGGCTAAAGCTTCCCCTTTTTACTTTGATTGTTTGACATGACTGTTTATTGACACTGTTTACTCTTTCATTGCTTTTAGTTCATTTTGTGATTGAGTTATCCTGTGTTTACTTGTCTGATGATATGATCCCTTAGGATTCCTCGCTCCACTTAATTTTGGATTAAGGCGGAGGTAGGAGAGACATTAGGATAGCAATCCATGCATACTGACATAGGTAAACTTACCTCACCTAACTATAGGATCTCCGAGCATGCTAACACTAGGGTGTGTCTTAGTCTCCCCTTAGTTTTCACCTTTACCTCTCTCTTGAGCCTCTTCTCTCTCTTCTCAAATAAAAAGCAAAAAATACTTAATAAAGGCATAACAAATATTGTATTTAGGCCTTTCATTTGGGAACAAGAAGGTGAGGGGTCTTCTCTCATTTCTTTGGGGGAATGTTTAGCATACGTCCCGTCTGGGGACGATGTGCGAGGCATTCAATCTCACATGAGGGACTTAAATGCAATGTGAGTTACTAAACACCAATAATCAAAACACTTCTTCTAAAAGAAAAAAATAAACAAACAAATTCTTTCCTCATCTCCTTCATTCTATTCCTTAAGGATGTGTCATTTCTGTTCTACCGCGAACAGGTAACGCCTAAGTCTCCCTACAGCGAGCTGCGACACCTAAACTGCCAGGACGCGAACGTTGACGTATTCCACTAAAAAACATAAACAACTTTCCCTAGTGAGGGGAACTACGTCGCTCTGATTCCCATGTTCCCGGTGAGATACGTAGGCAGTGGGGTAGGGCCCATGCGAGCACTTCTTTTATTTTCCCTACATTTGTTTCTCGTTCCTTTTCCATTCTTTATCCTTTCTTTCTTTTTCAGTTCTTTTTTCAGTATCCTTTTCTATCACCCTTTGATCGAGACAAGCAAGCGTGGATCCCATCGGGTACGATGGACGCGTGGGGGTGCTAATACCTTCCTCTCGCGTAACCGACTCCCGAACCCTTTCTCTTGGTCGTAAGACCATGCTTTTCCTTTCCTTCAGGTTTACGCAGTGTTTCCTCTCCCTCTCTTGGGATAAATACACATTGCTGGCAACTCTGTTTCGGTGCCACTTTCGCGTTTGTACTAGGATGAAAATCCCGGGAGCGACAAGGGGCGACAAGGATCTTGCGGTGGAAGTCCATCATTGTACTATCATAGGAGTATTTAGAAAGTGCAAAGATAAGCCAATGAATTCCAAAATTGTGTCTTGATCAATTATTCTGAGTAGCTTTACAATTTAGTTATATAATTAAGAAAATTATAGCATGACCATGCATTGGAATGAGGCAAGATATGTGAGGAATCCACGATCACATGGACCTGACTTCATAACATAATGTCTAATATGTGACCTCTAGAATTCAAAACTTTTTCAATTCCAACTCATGAAACTCAAAGATAGACGATAACTCCACTGTATTAATACCAAGCTCTAGAATGAGTTGGACCTCATAGGAAAGCAACATAATGGGATTAAACAAAGAAATACAATTAATTAGTAAGCATCAATCATATAATGATTAATATGCAACACAATTACAGCTTCTAAA